>JAJOZX010001241.1:52500-85000 GCA_023014485.1 Bathynomus jamesi | reverse complement strand
TATAGACGAACTTTTTTCCGAAACTGTACTTCTCATAAATTAACGACAATTAACGTTTTTATGTTTTTAGTTCTGGAATCTACTTATATTTCGCTTATTTTAGGTACTCACCTTAAATAGATTTTGAATTCCAAGAAGTTTTCTTTGATTGCTGTTCAATTGGTGATGATAAATGTGAACTTCGGCCTCCAGAATGCTTTCTTCCGATGGAATGTTCTCAAGAGGGAAGGAAAATCGCCTGTCGTGAACCGCTATAATACGGAAATAGAATAAGAATCAGTGACACGATCTATGAAGTAGCGCAGACTATGTGATATTGTCATTTTCATATTTCTGTGAACCACCTTGGACGGGCACGGCTCTCACAAGGGACGCTCCGTGTGGCAGAGGGGATTTTGTCAGGCCCTTGCTATCAGCCACCTCGTTGTAAAGGTCCAACATATATTGCGGAGGCTCATGGGGAAAGGCCCGTTTTCCAGAGCGGGATTTGCTGAAAGCCTGAGGAGGATCAAGGAATTAATGTAATTTACAGCAAAGTTTCAGGTCCTGGGGTTTTACTCACAATTTAATCAAGGGACACTCATTTCGCATTAAGTCGTTTACGCACCTTCAGAAGTTGGGAAGAAGGAAATCTATCGTATGCATCATAAATATTCGGAATAGCTGTTGACACAGACACGTTAAGAACAAAGGCTAATAGGCCCATGTATAAACACTTGCAAACTTGCATGATTCTACTTAAATTAGGAAGAGAGGAATGAAGTTGTGTGTCAGTCGACAGGTGAAGCAAGTATGCAAGAGATGAGCGTGTTACTGTCTATTTACGCAGGTGTCACAATGCGGGGGCTGCGTTTGGTTTGATGGAGCCAAGGGGGAAGAATTCCTAAACCCCAAAGAGGTTTCCCAGTGACCTACGTGAGACGCCCATCCGCTCGCAACCTTTGACCTCGGCATCCATCCATCGTCGTCTGTCCATCAAATTTGCCTTCGCAGTAAGGAGATATCATCCTCTGACCAACGGCTCGCGGCCTTCTCTCGCTGACCTTTGCGGCGACGCGAAAGGCTCCAACGTTCCTCTCCGCTTATAAGGACGTCTTCACGAGTGATTCACGGAGCGCTGGCGCCAGAGAGACAAAGGCTACGTCTTTTGTGACTCAGAAGGGTTTTCCTGCTTTCTGGCGACATTCATTCCATTAACTGCGATCAGAATCTACTGAACGCTTTCCCTTTTAAGTGAAACGGTTCTGTACCACGACTATCGCTCATTCCTCTCTCGCAAGAAAACTGAAAGAAACAAACCAACTGCGTTTCTTTTCGGGGATCACAATTTATTGATCCGGTCTTACGAACAATATTTCTAATACTTTATATAATTACTACGGAATCTTCCTCAATCTTTTGCATGCCCAGGTTCTTTGGCACCAGTAATACTCAGGAGGTCAAAAGGGCTTAATTCAATAGTCTCCACTTTTATATTTGCATTTTTGTAACTAAATATGTTATCCGGGGACTATAATGATTTTTACTGTTAAAATATAATATTGAAAGCAACATGAACACCTTTATGCCTGAAATTTCAGCCTGTGAATTCCCCAACTGTTAAGAATAAAAACTCGTTCTTTTAATCATTGGGTAAATAAGGATTAGAGGTTCGTCCTGACGATGAAAAGAAAGACATCTCGTTCGACGATTCTCCCTTCAGAAAAAATGTTTAGGCAATGAACAACATTAAAATTAAGCCTGATTTATCTGGACAAAGGAATGCGGTATTTACTTTATTATACTCATGGCCTTTTCTGCTTTAGAATACGTAAAAACATCGCTTTACATAAGATATAAATTCGGCATATCCGCTATAAGAATAATTGCACCTAAATTCTATAAAAAGAACTTCAATAAGTTGGTTTTCTCCATCTACTTTTCTTTTCCAACACACACACACACACACACACACACACACACACACACACACACATATATATATATATATATATATATGTGTGTGTGTGTGCGTGTGTGTATGTAGGCAATTGGGCATAAGTGTGTGATAATTCACAAATGTAGTGGGGTAATTTCTTTTATGAGGTAACACTTTTGATACCTCGAAGCATTAAAAACTTTCTATAAAAAATCTATAAATATTTTTGGTGTCGGTAAAAAGATATGTTAGTTCTGACTAGGTTAGGTTAGGTTAGATTAGTTAAGGGGTTTGGTTAGATTAAGTTAGGTTAGGCTAGATTAGCGAATGTCTCGCTATTTAATGGCTTAACAAAAACCACGCTTCGAGCCCTCAGTTTCGTCCGAAACACTTTTCACGCCTTTCTTGGTTAGGTAGGTTAGGTCTTGTTAATTAGTGTTTTAGATATAGGGATTTGAAAAAGTCGGTACCTCGTATATGCGGAGATGAGCACGTGTGTGTGTGTGTTTGTTGTGTGTGTGTGTGTGTGCGTGCGTGCGTGCAGCCCATTTGTTTAATTTGTATTTTATAACTGAAGACCCGAAACTATGATTTTCTTATCTTAATCCTTCTAGAAGCGTTTGCAGAAATGCAATTAGAGGTTGAGGTGTGAAGGGTTAAGAATTAAGACTGAAAAGAAAAGGAATGATGAGGTTAATAGATAGAAAAATATACCCTTTTAAATGTGACGTTGTTATATTTACTTATTCGCCTTAGTTAATCCACGTGACGCTCGCGCAGATGCATTGATGAAAAGATCAGTCACTCTTGCATTATAATCTTAAGTTTGGTCATTGATGTAAGAGGCGTTACATTTTATCCGAAGTGTTTTGCGTTTATTTGAGTCACGCAGTTGTAACCACCAATTTCTAATTTCATTTACCGTATACATGATCACTGTGTCACCCCTGCTTGAAAGGATGCGGGACAAGATTTAATATTCATAATTAAATATTGGAGCTAT
Source organism: Bathynomus jamesi (assembly GCA_023014485.1). Classification (NCBI taxonomy): domain Eukaryota; kingdom Metazoa; phylum Arthropoda; class Malacostraca; order Isopoda; family Cirolanidae; genus Bathynomus; species Bathynomus jamesi. Next base: position 82,079 of record JAJOZX010001241.1, on the reverse strand, counting down.
TGAAGAATAGGGACCCCAGCCTTCTTTAGTTAGCTTTGTAAGGCTAACTAACGAAAATATCATGACCTAACCTAACCAATCGTCAAGGGCGTACAGTTAACCTAACGATTGGTTAGGTTAGGTCGTGATATTTTCGTTAGTTAGCCTTATAAGCCTAACTAAAGAAGGCTGGGGTCCCTATTCTTCAATAGCTCCTAAATATTTAATGTGGTAAAAATGATATCATATTGCGAAGTCTCTATTACTGTTATTAAACGTACCCCGACAGTTACGTCGAAAGAAGGGATAGGAACGGTGCATATTGTAGAATTACCGAAAGCTTGATTTAAACAAAAAATAAAATACTCCATAATTTGAACTAGTTAAGAATATCATAAAGTAGAATCATAGGATTTATACCGGAAATAGGATAAGACCTTAGATTATAAAAATATAGATAAACTCGTAGATATTGTAAATATTTTAAAATGTATTTGAATTACTTTTCATTTCCGTTTTGAATTTTCTCTTTCTCTCATCGTCTCTCGTGAATACTGGTACCTCGTCGAAAGTTAGAACTAGGTTCGATAATTCTAAAAAAAATCAGCGTTCAGGTATAAATAAACAAGGACTCAGATTTAAAAATTATATTAGAATGTATTGCTTACAGACAAAACGTATTGTGAAATTATTTTAACTGTAAGACGATCATATAACATACCAAACTCCCTGAAATTTGACCCTGTAAAACGTATGCAATACATTCCACATCACCTGGCTATATTCTAACTCTCTTTTGCATATAATATAGATGATTATATACGACAATTTAAAGATGGTTAGATCGATATTGATCTACTTAAAGTCGTATAAAAGTAAATGGGAGGCGAGTTTTTTTTTTCTGCGTGCTCAAATTTAATTTTAAATATTTGAAAGTTTATTTTAAGATTTAGGGAATCTATTTTTGTCTCGGTTTTCTTCTTACAATTTATAAATAAATTAAGGCCAAACTCATCTCTCGAAATTAGATAGAAGAATTTCAAGCATTTCACTGATGCAAAAAGTAAATTAAGTTGTTTTCCATCCTCTCAAATAAGTCTCCTCGCTCTCAACCAAATCTCGATTTATGAGATCCAAGACTTAGGGCTTAACAGATATGTATTTCTGGGAGAGAGAGAGAGAGAGAGAGAGAGAGAGAGAGAGAAATCGCAAAGACAGAAACAAATGTTCATTAATAAATAAAAGATATTGTAACAAATCACAACTGATACATTCAATTCTATCCTAAATGAATATGTTTTCGAGTGTAGTTACGTTACTTTTCGCAACTATTAGAGAAAGAATTTTTGGTTTATTTATGAGTGATTCGAAATGAAACATGGACTTTTGTGAAATGGGTATCAGTTGGGTATCAGTTGGGTACATGCAGTCATATTCATGGCGTAATAAATTCTTGCAACCAAACCTGAAATATGGAAAAACACTGGCAAAGACGATGTGGAAAACCACTGCTATAAATACATAAAATACACACACACACACACACACATATATGTGTATATATATATATATATATATATATATATATATATATATATATATATATATTATATATAATATATATATACTCTGTGCAACAGCTGCAGTGAAAATGCGTCCCAGTTGGTTTATATTTAATATCCTGGTTATGACCATGTATAATGCGTGTACTTTCAATAATAAACGTGATAGGATTTAGGAATGAGCATTTCATTATTTTGCACTTTGCCTCTTATAAGAATAAATACGACCACATAAAGGAACATTAAATTTCTCATTTAAAGAGGTGTTTTGTAGCGTTTGGATTATATATATATATATATATCAGTTTCAGTGATTCATCTTTATATCCGACAAGAAATTTGAAATGTTTTCTCTCCTTTCTCTATATTTGGTGTCTTTCTCTCTTTCTCTATCTGTATGTACTGTGTGTATATATATATATATATTTACATATTTATCTATCTGTCTATCTATATTTAAAGTTAAACATTGAGATATTATCTAAAATTTGAGTTTTACATTCGTACACAGGCATATAAAATTGTGACGAAGCATTTCCACTTTTTGTCCCGCGATGTCATCTGACCTAATTTACTGTACATTTAGGATGTAAAAATTACCCCATCATATTTCATTCGTCCTCATATGGAGAAATACAAGATTTTTCGCTAAGTTTATTGTTATATATTTTCTCGTATTGTTTACGAAGCGAAAAGCATCTTTACGAAATGGAAGAAGATATGCATTTTCGTTGTATCACTAAAGAAACTTTATCTTAATTGTCCACTCTATGAATAGAACAAAAAAAATGAACTTCACAATTTATGTTAATTTAATATTTCCTTAAAGTGCATTTCTTGAAGGCAATTTGAAAGTTGTATTTTGTTCTTTTATATGAAATTAACCAATGAAAAATGATTTAAATTATTTTAGCCAATCCGAAGTCTTCCACGAATCCACCAATCACGGCTCAACATCCTCCACTTCTGATTGGATGGTGGAATATTGCAAAATTTTTGAAGGTTTTGTATGAAAGCAATTTTTTTGCATGCATTTATAATGCATTACCGTTTAAATATTTATGTATAATTAAAAAGAATTAAAGGAAAAGTTACTTGATGTATTGGTCATATTTAATGTACCCAGTTTGGGTATAAAAATGGTTCATATGAACAAGATTTACCCCTTGAAAAACAAACTTTATTAAGAATTTTCATCAAAGGCAAGTTTGAGATATTCATCACTATAAACAGCCAATATTTCTTCAGAAAAGTTTCTCTTTTTATCGACGTATATTATCGAAATAGGAAAGCTGCTTATCTTTACGAGACGGATATACTACCGCCAAGTACACGTACGTACGTATATGCGCAATGGTTGTATGTGCACCTATAAAAATTACAATATTTCTTTTAATAGAAATGACGTAATGTTGAACAGGAGTGACGTCATGCTTATTTTAACATCCGCTTCCACGGTGGTTTGGTTTATCTTCGTAATATTATTTTATGCCTCTACAACAAACGTCTCTCCGAAATGCGATACACGAGCTACCAAAGAGTTTCAGGATTAGTTTTGGATGATGATCTCATTCTCGGTAGACATCTTTTTTATTCCAAAAACAATCAGGAACCCGTTTGTCGAAATGCCAAATGACGTCTTTGTATGGAAATGTCACCGCGTGGCACTCCGTGGCAGTATGAATGAGAAAGTGCCTCCTTCAATTAACGAAGGATAATTTCTCTCCTTCGTCAAGGTGATGGAAAATACCTGCATTAATCAATGCCATTCGCTGGAAGGCTTTTAAAGAGAAAATATTACAAGGAAAAGGAACTAAAAACTAATTCAATCTGCCTTATATATATATATATATATATATATATATATATATATATATATATAGAGAGAGAGAGAGAGGAGAGAGAGAGAGAGAGAGGAGCACCGCTGTTCTTTTCTTCGTATGAAAACTTAAGAGAGGAGAGATGTCAGAGAATGGCGACTTAAAAATTCTATGTTTTATGTGCCTAACCGAGAAATGGGATCTGATGATTAACTGAGATCATCTGACTAGAAAATATATATATATATATATATATATATAGTCTTGTAAAATTTACAGCATTGAATTATAAATATTTAAGATAATATAAAGCTATAAGTACAGTTGTGTTTTGAGTTACTTAAAATTAAATCATAAGCAGTTATTGATTTCTTCTTTGCGAGGATCGCTTTCCTTCGACCCATGTTATGAGGCTCGGCATTGATAGACTTTAAGATATAAAAAAAGTAGCTTTGGTTGATCGTCGGAGTGTCCATTTTCGATCCGTGTTCCGCGGAAAGAGATTGAAACGACAATATTTGGAAATGTTGTTCGATCATCCACGTTGCATTCATTCATTCATTTCTAAATATATATATATTTACATTTTACAGTGAAGGTCGTTTACGACTCCGTTTTTCCACTTCTTTTGCGAGTTCGAACTTGTTAGTTTTTTCTGAAACTTTATATGCCTCATAATTTGTCTTTATCTTCAGCTATCCAAATAGTCAATTAATGAACAAATACGCGGGTAGAGTCGTGAGCATTACATACTTCCAATGTTTAGTCAATTATATAAAAAACAATGATATTTTTTATAAGAAATTTCTGGGATTGGTATTCGACGAGAGAACACCTGTGGATCCCTAATAAAATCAAACTGACTCATTCGCAATTTAAGGATTGAATTTTTTTTTTAAACTTTTACACTTTTGTAATGTTTTTGGTCATTTTCAAATATAAAATAGTAAATTATTTTTACATTTAATTATCAGTATTTTATATATATATATATATATATATATATATATATATATATATATATAATTCAGTGGCGTGTGGTGGGTACGTCTACGGGGTAAGCGGTATTGTGTGCGAGCACACGCACTCTATGTACGATTTGTACATATTATATAATTATAGTGGCTAATGATAAACTTCATACCTGGCTAGTGGGTATGTACCGTAGACTATTCTGAAAAATACAGTACTCTCTTTAATATCTTTAATAAGATTTTTATTAGGGTAGGCAGGGCTTACCTAGCTTACCCTGAATGCACGCCTGTGATATATATATATATATATATATATATATATATAGTATATATATGAGAGAGAGAGAGAGAGAGAGAGCGTTCTTGCCGTAAGCACTGGGCAAGTGGGTAAATAGAATTATAAGCTAATGAATTAAATGATTTTAAGCATTATTTCATAAGGTGACATGGATGCCGTGCATATTGAAACTGTTCCATTAAGATTTTATACAAATTGTGATAAAAATGAGTCTCTATGGAACAAGCATATCCTAAGGGTAAATTTCACTCCTAATGCTGACGGGCGGATGTGTGCCTTTCACGCTAAGTAGTGCTGAAATCTAAAGCTAACTTAACCTACTTTGTCCAAACTATGACAAACTTATAAAACAAAATATAACTTCCCTGACTTAATTTTATATAATCTAACCCAACCTAACTTAATCTAGCCGTCATTTTACGTATAATGCATAAAATCAGTTTGTAATAAAATGAACCTGAGCAAAGCCATGCAATATTCTGTAATGTGATATCGTGCATGAGAGATTGTGCGCGAATGTATGCGGATGTTCCTGTGCGTACATACTGTGTGTTGGAATTTACATATTTTATGCGAACACATCTTATTCCGTTACGCCATACAGTTACGTTAGTTTAGATTAAGTTAGGTTAAGTTCGCTCGACTATTTTCATCATTGTTTTGATATTCCAAAACTTGAAAGCGTTTCTGTTTCCTTTCAAATCGCGTTTCAAAAACTCTGAAACTCTCAGCTGAAGCGTAGAATATTTTTATATTAATGTTTAGCGAGTATCTTTACTTACTTTGAATGTTTTATGACATTTTGTTGTTCTAATTCACAATGTATAAACATATTTGATTTCCTATTTGGGCTTATTAACCATAAAACTTGAGTTTTTAAAGAATATCAGGCCATAAATCTATAAGAAAATGTTCATCAAGAATATCTACCGAGGTGTTCTAAAATTACCTAGTAAACTTTTGTAAGAACGCAATATAAAAGTTTACTAGGTAATTTTAGAACACCCTGTATAATTTAAACCATTTTTAAAGATAAATGTAACTGGTCTGACTGAGCATCGTTTTGTGCTTATTCTTTAAAGCATTATTAACAACATGTGATGTTGACACCTCTGATCGAATTCTCCAAAAATGAGACATCGTTCGATAGGGTCGATTGCATAACCTAATACAACACAGCACAATCTAACCTAATCTACTTAGTTTAAATTAACATGGCTTAAAAATATTAAGCTTTAATTAGTTTTAGCTACTTCCGTGCGTTCATGGTTCGAATCCCACGTTCCCTCTGTTATATGAACTTAGATGTTATGAAGGAAATTAAACAACCCACAACGCCACCATTCTCTTAGATAGCGGGAAGGAACGCTCGCGGACTCGCATTAAGACATCTGCGTAGATGCGCTGTAAATAGGGAATGAACCCCAAGGAGCGGACTTTCGAGTATCGAAGGAAAGGTGAACATTAATGGTATATCCTAGCTTACTGACTAGTTTCAGTGGTCAATTCTATAAGAGACCAGACGAATTCTACTTATAAATTTGTAGTAAATTCATAAATTCTTAAACTAGAATCATTTGTTGCGAAGGTCTTGAATCAATGATCAAACGAAGATGTTCAAATTATCATAAACTTCAAAGAAAATGGAAGACATCTTTTATATTTTTTTTTTACCAATTTATTGTTAAGATTTTAAAGTGAAAATTGGTGGGATGAAAGAAATATGTAAATTCATATTTATTTTTAATATGAATGTCAGTTTTAACGCGAGTAGTCAACTTAGAAGCAATAGTTAGGCGAGTATGAAGTCGAAATGTTTCTGGTAGATTCTGAAAAGGGTTAATTCGCACTTGTCATTATACTATACTAGTATATATTTGGCGGATTCAAGAATTTGAAGTGAATATAAGATAATGAACTCAAAATTTAATCAAGGAAATTAATTTCACAACGAAATGGAACCTAATAATTTATTTATTCATTTATTACCGGTATGGAATAGGGTGCATTGTTACTTAGTCATAAAGAAGATAATTCGCAAAAGGTAAAAGTAAAAGCTAAAAGAAATATTCCATTTTTTCGGTCATAAAATAATGTTACTCTTTATCGTGAAAGTTTTCAATTTCTTGTATTTTGTATAGGTTTAAAAAGAAAGTTCTTTCTATTCTAAACAAGCCTTCATGTCCCCCTCACAGAGTGAGTATGAGCCGCTCATGGATGATAGCCACTCACTGTTGTTAAAAAAAAAAAACTTGTTTAAGGTTTGGCAAGAAACCAGAGAGTTTAATCTATTCTACGACAAAGTTTATTCAAGGATGTTGGTTTTTTTTTTTAACCAAAACCCCATTTAAGTAAACTGTGGATTACGGAACCAGACAATGGGATAACTTAATCTGAACTAATACTGTATTTGTTAACACAGCCACACACATAATATCTTGGGCCAAACGTTAAAACTGCAGGTAATGGTCATAAAAAGGAAACTTTAATCAGTTTGTGCCCCATTAAATATTAATCAATTTTCATAATATTTATTATAAAATGTTTTTCCATCAAATGGAACAGTTTTTGGGGTGGGAGCATAACATTTCGAAAATTCGAAAATAAGGACTACGCTAATATACGGGGTGTTTATAAAGTCCCTATCTATTTCGGTGAAAACGTAGCAAAAAGGGTAAAATTCATTAAAAATATAATAGAAGGCATATATTTAATGAATATTTAAGCATATGATTCTACATGAGCACCATCAGTATCTCTACAGAGTTCGAATCTGTCAGCAGTATTGCGGAACACATTTTGGAACAGAGCATGACAGGGGTTATTTTTGTAACTGCTGTTACGATATGAGCACGTAAATCTTGCAGATCCGTAACTCTCGTTTGATAAACTTTTGATTTGATAAAGCCCCATGCAAAGAAATCCAAGGGCGTTAGGTTTTAGGAGATCGAGCCGCCCAGGGCCTGTTGCCTCCACGTCCGATCCACCGATTTGGAAATCGTTCATTTAGGTAATCCCGAACAATGTTTGCGTAATGACAAGGTGGCCCATCTTGTTGAAAGACGACGGTGTTTAAAATACCATCCGAATAAAGCTCGAACATTTACGTGTTCGTATCGTAAGAGCAGTTATAAAAATAACCCCTGTCATGCTCCAAAATGTGTTCCACAATGCTGCTGACAGATTCGAACTCTGTAGAGATACTGATGGTACTCATGTAGAATCATATGCTTAAGTATTCATTAAATGTATGCTTTCTATTATATTGTTATTGAATTTTACCCTTTTTGCTACGTTTTCACTGAAATAGATAGGGACTTTATAAACACCCTGTACTGTATATGTTTTTTATTATGTGTTAAATACTACACAAGTATTCCAAACTTATTAAAAACTAATAAAACCCGTGTGTTAATGGAAGTGCTTTTATTATTCAGAAATAATAACCATATTAACAGTATATAATAATATTGTTTGTTTGAAAGGATAGTTAAGATGACAGAATGCACACACACACACACACACACACACGATTTAAGTACGAAAACCGTTTCATTGTTGCTTCTTTGCTTCCAGGATATGAGTTGGAGGCTTCGCGCAAGAATTTCTAGAACAATTAAGATTAATGATAATATATTTTATCGTTAACTTACGAGGAAAATCTCGATATTAACAATCAGTTTTATTAATTAATTAATAATGAATAATTGTAATTTACTAATAAATCTATCGTCTCTTCTAATTAAGGATTTCAATGGTGCTCATTAATGAACTCCAGTTAATGAGGCAATATTAGGACTCATTTTCAATTACCAACTAATGTTTAACCATGAAAAAGTTTTCTTTATTAATTAAGCTCTTTGGGTACATTATATATACACACACACATATATATGTATACACACACACACACACACATATATAACCTTGGTTTTGCTTCCGCCCGAATTCTTCATTCTGACGAAGGTCAAGTTTGTCACTACCTTAGACCTACAGTTTAACCACTAGGCTACCCAGGGTACCCATTTATCTACCAAGCAATTTCTTTATTGTGTGGAAGGATGAACAGTTGGGTTTTGCTGCCAGCCGCCTGCCGTCACCGGGTCTCGATCCCGGGGCCGATGGATTCGTAGTCAGCGACGCTAACCACTACACCACCGAGGTGTCGTGGCCATGTCGCAATGCCCGTTTCCAGTAGCTGGATGGGTAGCTGGATGGGTGGATGGTTGAACGTCCTCCGCTTCAGATGATATAGTTAGTACCTTCTGTCAGATGACCCTAGCAGTTAGTACAAAGGCTAAATCATGTACTTAACAATAACATGGAAGTATTATTAACAACTAAATCACTTGGTTTCAATTTTTTGTTTAGGTTTTAATAACTGTACAACAGGAACAGATGGTCAGGTTCATCGCATAAAATTGTGCTCTACTCACCCTTTACGAATCATTTTTCTTTTATAAATGGAATGAGACGCATTAGTAAAGGAATTTGCAGCTTATTCTTGCTGGATCCAGATTCAGATTCATATCTAGAGAGAGATCTGAATCTGCTTAATTCTGATATATATATATATATATATATATATATATATATATATATACACACCAGGTGTACCCATAAAATGCCCCTGTTTCTAAATAAATGTTCTAAGCTCAATAAAAAGAAGTCTAGACACAAAGACAAATGCAATAGGTATATAAAACATAGGAATTTAGTAACCTTAATCAAACGTATTGAGTGTAATCGCTATTTTTTTCCAACACAATATTCAACCTTACACAAATGTCTGATATCATTTTTGGAAATAGCTCAGCTGGAATTTAAAGGAATTTAAACCTAAAAGAGAAAGTGATCAGGCCCATCCACTCGTGGTCCGTTAGAACTGATTCGATGTTTTATATCACACACAGAGAACTGAGATTCAGTCACCGAAATGACAACAAATATTGACGAATAAAATAATGAGGAAGAAGCTATCGGAGGATTATTTTGAGAGGATATTTACTGATATTTACTTGTGAAGAGAATATTAAGAAAACTTGGCAAATTCTGACACAGAATGAAAAGCTTCGAAAACGGTGTTACCAGAGAATGGTGACACTATTATGAGGCGGAAGCGCAAACGCTAGCCTGGTTGAAACCGGTGGCAGCAAATCAATAATTAGTTGCTTAGTATTAGTTCTTTAATATTAGTTGTTTCACTAGTGGTTTAATATTAGTTTTTTAATATCTCAAGTGTTAAGGAGATGGGATCATTCTGGCATTTGACTTTTTGCAAATTTTAGATGAAGTAAAATTCAAGGTAAAACTATTTGGTTTAACTGAAAATGACACGAGTTGGGATGCTTTTCACTCAATTTTGTCTCGCAATTTTGATTAAAACTTAGTGATTTTGGTCAACAGGTTTAATTAAGTTAAATTAAATTAGTTTTTTTAGAGTTTCGATAGAAATTTACTCCATCAGCATGTCTACAGAGGAAGAGGTATGACGTGGAAATGAAAGATTTATAGAGAACATTCAGTTCTAATTTTTTTTAATTTTATTTATTTATTTATTTATTTGTTTACAAATGTATACAGTTTTCATAGATAAGTATAATTTCATTATTAAATACAGGTGTTGTATACAGTTGTAAACTGTCTTTAGCAAGCATGCACTCTTTACAGGCCGAAATCTACTATTAGACATAATTATAATTCTATAATAGATATGATTACGAGATTTGTATAGACTTTAGAGTAGACTTAAAAGAAACGAGGGAACCAACAGACCAGGACATATACCCATATTAGAAGTTAAATACAGCGAATAATGAAACCAGTATAAAACTGTAAGAAACTCACAGACTAAGGAATATACAGTACTTTTATTAGACGCTTACTACTTAGCGTATCCAAGTATTTCTACCCGGAGTCGTGCAAAATCTGTTCTTCGACTCGCCAAAAATTCCTTCATCAGACAAAAATGTGAAAACTTATCAAATTCTAATTCTGCTCGCGCTTTCTGAAATCTAGCTAAGAATCTCTCCAACAACTTTATTTCTTCTTTCCGTCCTCTTTTCCATTCCGACGCGACGGCTCAGTTGCCGTCTCTTCCCCTGACAAAGCTGAACTTTCGCTCAAATTTTCGCTTACAATTCAAGCCTAGACGATTCCAGAGCTGTTCCTCCATCTCCTCCTCCCTCTGACTTAATTATGTTTGAAATTAGAATCTCCTCCAAAGGTGTTTTTTCTGCCCTATCTGGGCTCAACTCTAGGAAGACGTACGGTCCTGATGGTGTTCCTCCTGTTGTTCTCAAGAACTGTGCTTCTGTGCTGACACCTTGCCTAGGCAAACTCTTTCGTCGTTGTCTCTCATCTGGTACTTTTCCTTCTTGTTGGAAGTTCGCTTTCATTCAGCCTGTCCCAAAGAAGGGTGACAGCTCTCAACCCTCCAACTATCGTCGAATTGCGTTGATTCTTTCCTTTCTGAAGTTTTTGAATCTATCGCTAATAGGAAGATTCTTAAATACCTCTCTTCTTACCATCTTATTTCAATTCTTCGGTATGGGTTCCGCAAGGGACACTCTACTGGCGATCTTTTTGTATGTCTCTGATTCTTGGTCATCCTCCTTTCGGGATTTCGGTGAAACCTTTGCTATTGCGCTGGACATATCAAAAGTTTTTGATAGAGTCTGGTACAAATCTTTAATTTCTAAACTGTCCTCCTCCTGTTTCTATTCTTCTGTCTGTGCCTTCATCTCTAATTTCCTTTCTAGGTGTGGACAAAACTAGAGAGAAGTATGGCGTTTTACGTGTATTTGTGAGAAGAAAATGTAATTTTATTAATATAAACCGAAATTTCGATAGTTTATGATCTATATTTTCAATATGTTGATGAAAGGATAGTTTGTCATCAAGCACAACTAATAATTTCCCATCGGTGACGCTTGATATCAGGTGCAAGTTGACAATAATAATAAAGTTTGGTATTAATTTTTTTTTATGACTAGCTGGAAGTTTGTTTTGTTTTTATTTAAGGATGATTTATTTGCTTTCAGCCAGTCGCATACTCTTGTGATGTTTTTATTTATTATTTCGTTAAGGGATGTGAGATCGCTGTCTGAGTATATCAGGGAGGTGAAATCCTCATATTATAAGCTTTTCCCGTTATAAGAGTTGTAAAAGTCATTTATATAGATCAGAAATAGTAGGGGGCCCAAAATGCTCCCTTGTGGAATTCCATGTGTGATTTTTAGTTTGGTGGTGATAATGCTATTATGTTTGATATACTGGCTTCTGCTGTATAAATATGATTTAAACCAGTTTAGAGCAACAACATTGTTTACGCCATAATGAGATAATTTATAAGCACAGTAAATATGTCGTGGGAGATCGTATCAAATACTTTATTATTAAGGTTTTTATATAGCACGTCTAACACGGCTGAAATTGCGTCGCTTGTTTTATGGCCTTCCCTAAAACCAAATTGCTACTTCAATATGAGGCTATTTTCCTCGAAATATTTCGAGAGCTGCGTGTGCACAAGGTTTTCAAATATTTTTCCTAATGTAGGTAAGATGGATATAGGTCGATAATTCGAAGGTAGTGATATGTCTCCTGATTTGAATATTGGACAAACGTGCCGTTTTAAGTAAGTCAGGGAATATACACCATGACGGAGATATGAGTTGAATAATATTTGATAAAGAGAGAAATAAAGTCGACGTGATATGATTTGTTTTTAAAGGTGGAAATAGTCGTTTTGACATCTCTGATAGAGATAGGAGAGAAGGAGGAAATATGAACGTGGGGAGGGGGAGGGATTATTAAGATATTTTTCGTAGCTGCGTGTTGAAAACGCCATAAGATCAACTATATTTTTCTCCGGTAGTAAAATATTTATTTAGATAAGTACGCCTTTTTTGGTGTGTTTACAGATTAAATGTTTTTACCGTATAATGTCTAGGAGAGGTTCATGTCACCATGTTTATTTTTGCCTTTTATGGGTCATGTTTATAGTAGTCACAGGACAAAGCTCGTTGAATGAATCGTGGTATACCTGAGAACTTAATAATTTTTCATTTATGTTGTCAACCCATTCGAGGACTTCGGACCTATACACCATATATGGTCTATTAAAGTTGCGTGCTCTATAGGAGTCGTAACATGTGTAGCTTGCGTAATGGCTGGGCAGAAGCCATACAGTATGTTACCATTCTGCTTATGAGTTTTTAGGGTCTCTGGTGCAGGCCAGGATTATGGCCTGGGCACCATAGGAATTGTTCAGGGCTTACGAAAGCAATAGGGCCGAAGAAAATTATGTAAAAAAATAAATTTTATATATGTTATAAACAATGGCTAGCAATAGGTGAATATTCAGTTTTGTATACCTCCCTCCCTACCTAATCCTTGAATCAAAAACATAATCTTCCTCTCCTGCTAATAATTATTTCAGTGTCAACGCGCATTGACATTATCGGAAAGTTTGCGAAAAAAGAAGCAGAAAAGTATCAGTGTAAAGACCAATTGTTCCAATTAGCGATACATGCAAACATTTCATTCAGCATGTTAGTGCAATGGTTGAAATATAAATATGGTAGCATACCTATAAAAAATTTATTTTTTGTGCGTGGATATTTGGCCTACGAGATGTAAGTGCCTGGGGCCTATAAAAATATTAATCCCGCGCTGTCTCTGTGTTTATTATATTTTAAGAGATCAGAACTGAAATCGCTCACGAAGATTGCTTTATGCTGTTTTATATTATTATGATTTGAATTAAAGTTAGTATTCTCTGGGAAATGGATAAAACCTCTATTTGGAGGCTGGTAGATACCAATTATATTCAAATTAGTATTTTTCAGAGTTATATTTATGGATAAATATAAGTAATAATGACAGTAAGCAACAAAATTGGCAAGTTGCATCAGACAGACTCAGCTACAGTTTATGGTAGGTTTTGAGTAAATCACTGGGATGGCGATGATTTTGATTATATAGAAAACTAAACATTTAGAAGCTCATCAGGCAAACTCAGCAAAGTAATAATAATAACAATAAATATAACAACCATAGCCACTAAGGTTTCTCAACCGGGATCTCGGGTGGAAAATGATAACCTTAAATCCCGAGACAAGCCCAGTAAATCCCGGGATTTCCCGGGTTTTACAAAATATTCTGAAAACGTTGTTTCAAATAGTTTTACGTTAATTTGCTACTGTATCTAGAAAATACAAACAAAGACTATGATGACAAGTTTATAATAGCACGAATCACGTTGCGTTGTACAACTCGAATAGTGCCTATAATATGCCCTGTATGATGTTGTGCATATGTAATATGACTGGTATTTTTGATGATTGACTCGGACTGAAAGCCAGTCATTTGATTTCCCTGAATCGAACATTTTGTGTTTTAGTGGATTTTAATTTCGGTTACTGTTTTCAATTCAGTGGCACACCTTTTGCTGTTGATAATTTTTTTTACTAAAAATTAGTTAGAAGTATATAAAAGGTGTGTTCGTATAAATTATACTATAATATAATTTATTTTTGTTGAAATCCCGGGATCCCGGGACGATGGTCGATTTTGGCCCGGAAAACTGGAATAGTGAAAACCGCTGAAAACGAGACACCTTAATAGCCACAATGGCGGAAATAAGATAATACAGTATACTCGTATTATCATCATCAATTATTTATTAATAATTAATTACTATCACCAATCAATCGATAGTAACCAATCAATTAATAATACAATATACTTATATTCTTATCATCAAATTATTTATTACTTTTTCATTAATTGTTTATAGACACACCAGCTATAGCAACAATGGACCAAATAATGACGATAGTAAATACTAAGTGGTTCTAGCTTTAAAACATATAGTAATGAACACTAGAATATATTCGTATGATTATCATTAATTATTATTACTGGGAAAGACTCCAGAAGAAATACCATGTATAATAGAAACTGAAACTAAACCTATATTGCTGAAACATGTTCCGGAGAGACAAAAAAAAAACAACGTAGCAAGCTCGAGAGAAAAATCAGGACACTATTCAGAAAACGGAAACAAACCGTAAAAAATATCCACAGCTGCAGAATTGAAGCAAAGAGACTCAAACTAGAAAAAAAAACTGTGCGAAATAGAAGTGGACCTAAAACAAACATTCATCCATAAGACAAACAAGGAGGAAAACATGGTGCAGGAAACACAAATGACCGCAAAATACTTCCACACGTTTGCGAAAAGAAAAATGCAATGTAAAGAGAGTACTGGTCCGTTGATAGATGGGGCGGCCGAATACACAAATGACACAGGAAAAATGAGCGAACTGCTTAAGGAACAATTTAACCCTGTGTTTAACACCCCAAAATCCAAGAAGAAAGTAGAAAATCCAGATGAATTTTTTTACATTGATACGAATCAGTCAAGAACAAGTTTGGGCACGAACCTATTAATAAACTTAGAGTTCTCGGAAGGAGATGTAATTAAGGATCTATCACAGATGCGAGAAAATCCGGCACCAGGGCCAAACACATAGAGTGCCACGTTTCTGAAGAAATGTAAAGAGAGTTTTGCCAAACTGATATACTTACTATGGAGAAATTCAATCGACACAATACAAATTCTACTTCCATTAAAGAACGCGAACATTGCCCCCTTATTTAAAGGTGGTAACAGAGCAATGCCTAAAAATTATCGGCCAGTAGCTCTGACCTCCCACCTTATAAAGAGCTTTGAACATATAATTAGAGGCAAAATTATTTATTATCTACAAGAAAAGAATTTATACTGTCCCACAAGGTACAGTATTAGCTGCCTTGCTGTTCATAATAATGATTGCAGATGATGCAAATATTAACCCATTAGTGCCCGGAGGTCTTTTCCGAGACTGACTAAAATCGTATGGCGTTAGCCAGAACAAAATCAGTAAAGTAACGCTGGGCACCAATGGGTTAATGACAGTATTGTATCACGTTTCGCAGATGACGCCAAAATTTGCAAGGAAATATTGAACGAAGGTGACATAGAAAAATTACAAAATGACATTGAAACATTATTCAAGTGGGCAGAAGACAACAATATGAAGTTCAACAAAGAAAAATCCTAACTTCTAAGATATGGTAATAACAAGTGCTACAGAATAAAGGGTATAAAACTTTGTAAGGCAAACAGATAATACCAAACCCACAAGTCAGGGATCTTGGAGTAATAATGTCGTCAGATGCAGAATTATTGGTCTCAATTACGATCCATGAAATTACTCTGTGGAAAGAAGACGCAAGGGGTACACAATCATATACATATGGAAAATACTCGAGGGTTTTGTCCCTAACCTTATATTGTCCCAGCTGCAGTGCGACAGGGGGGGGGGGCATGGAAAAGAGGATTGAAAATACCCTCAGATTACGAGGCCCAAAGCTTTTTAATGTCTTGCCAAAAGAAGTGAGGAACCTCCAGCACACCGACCTGAATAATTTTAAGAAACAGCTGGACAGGTTCTTGTACAAAGCCCCTGACCAGCCATGCGTGGCTGGCTACGAGGGCAGGAGGAGATAGGAAGCATTTCCCTCCTTCACCAAATCCCGTGGGTGAGCGTTTGAATTTTGATCAAAATAACTTTATAGCACTCGTCTCAATTAATATTGGGACGGGTGCTATAAAGTTATTTGGATCAAAATTCATTTGCATTAGAAAATTATTGAAGTCATTATCAGATTTTATTGGAACTTTTACACCGATCGGTGATCTCTTTATATACTGTATATTTTCCTGTTGCTAGCGAAGCACTTCGAGATCTTACCTGGGAAGTTCTTCCTGAAATATCTTATCCTTTTGAAAAGGTTTCTCTTCTAGCTGATGAGATACTCGTTAACGGAAATTCTTGGTCTCACCTGGATGCACGCGCCTATGACTTTCCTTTTCACGTCTTCATTCGGGATTACAATCCTGATAGGTCGTGTGATGTTGTTCTCCTTGGGTCGACCCACTCTAGAGGCTTCTATGATGTCTGAAGGTTTAATATTTATTCGAAGATTTCTCCGCAAAGCCTCGATTGTTTTATGCTTCAGGTCTTCATTTTCGCCTTCATCAGGTGTCTCTAACCCACTAATTAACATAACATTCTTATATTGGGCTTGTTGGAGGTGTTCTATTCTCTTTCCAGTTCCTCCGTTTTTTTCTGGAGGGTTTCAGCTCTCTCCTTATGTTCAGCGAATTCTTTCCGCAGGAGTTCACCTTTCTGGTTGAGGGATCGAACTTGCTCCGTGAGTGTCAGCGTATTCCCATGGAGCTCCTCGATTAAGAAGCCCTTCAAGAACTCGAATAGCATGCGGTTATCATTGCTTAGTCCTGTTAACAGTTACTGCTGTTCACCTAAATTTGCTGTACAATAGGTCTTTTAGACTCTTACATAAATTACCCCCGAGATGCTCAGCTTTGCAAATGTTTGCTACCCGCAATGTCCCGAGCTTCCCGGAGGCAACAAGACGTGCTCAATACAGTCTAATGGAAATAATTAAAAATTCAACCAACCCGATCATCCAAGCTATCCATGAGTCCTGCCATTTATCCTCTAAGCTATGGACTTCTTGTACGAAAACGTCTGTCTGTAGCTCCACTTAACTTCGACATTACAGTATTATTTCTAATCAATTGTATATATTTCTATCTTTAGTATATGAACTGTCATTGTATTAATAATATTTGTCATATGGACTATAGTCTACCAATAAACCTTTTCATTTTCATTTTCATTTTCACTGGTGCCTTGCACCACGACACCACCACCTTTGGAAACAGGTGGAGAGGGGAGAGATGTGGCACCACCGCTTGGGGTCCAGCAGTTGGGTATGTCACTCTGGGGGTAGAGGAACTGGCACCGTCGTTCGTGGCATGTTCGTGGGAGAAGTTTAGGCGTTTGCTTCTCCTCTTTGGCGATAGTCGGTAGACATATGGGTCTTGCTGCCTTTTCTCATTTTGATTTTGAATTTATCGAAAGAGTTCTTACGAAATTGTTACTTTCCTGGTCGTGAGACCAAATTTTACAGATGTATAAATATATAAATATATTATGTAGATCGGGTAATTTAGATCGTATCTTGAACGCTGGAATTAGTTTTACGTGCAAATGAGAGAAAGCAGCGAAATCTGAACTTTCATGAGCAAACAAAAAAACACGTCCTTCCTCGGCGAAGGTCACAACTTGAACAATTGGTAACAAGCAAACGGTGTTTACGTTCAGAACAAAGAAACAAAGTAACTATAGGAATTGTTAAGAATATAACTGATATTATTTTTGTTTTTAAGTCACTGGTATACAAGGGTAGGATGAGAGC
This sequence comes from Bathynomus jamesi, assembly GCA_023014485.1. Lineage (NCBI taxonomy): Eukaryota > Metazoa > Arthropoda > Malacostraca > Isopoda > Cirolanidae > Bathynomus > Bathynomus jamesi. The sequence goes on along the minus strand of JAJOZX010001241.1, from coordinate 64,111 downwards.
AGGAAGCATCTTTGTATATGCAAATCCTGCGGTGGCAGGCGGCGCTCAGTTCACCCAAATGTTCATCTTCCATTTGTTGTTAAATAAATGGGTATCCTGGTAACCGAGTTGTCAGGACGTTGTACTGCTGGTCGGGAGGTCGTGAGATCGAGTCCGGAAGAGGACTTTGTAATTTCTGATTATTTATCCATGGTGGGTCATGGTTCGGATTCCACATTAAGCTTTAGGTCCAACAATTTGGGCGGAAGCAAAGCCAAACTTACCAAAGTGAATATATGTATATAAACTATACACACACACACATATATATATATATATATATATATATATATATTATATAGAGAGAGAGAGAGGAGAGAGAGAGAGAGAGAGATTTCTAACCTTTCATTACTTAATAACTATTAAATATTGTGTATTTTAACCGTTCTTCCACAATTTCATATTTAAAGTTAAAAACTTTTCTAATTTTTACGAAATTAGGAAAAGACCACACTCCTACCAATAGACTATAGCCTAGTAAGGCCATAGAAGGACTTACAAGGCTATATATAGACTTTACGGAGTCTTTAGGTTTCAGCAGGATGCAGCACCTCCACATATTGCTTGTGAAACTCGCAACTTTTTGAGGAAGCATTTTTTGTGGGCGACTAATCTCCCTTCATGAGCCAGTGGAATGCCCCCCCATACCCACCTGACCTCGCATAAAAGACAGGATCTATTCTTCCAAGCCTAAAATACTTGAAAACCCAAAGACCAAAGTCTTTGAGGTAATCAACAACATTCCAGCCGAGCTATTTCCAAAAATTATGTCAAACATTTGTGTAAAGTTGAATTTTGTGTTAAAAAAAAATGGCGATTGCCCTGAACATGTTGTTTAATTGAAATTAATAAACTCCTTTGTTTTACATACTTATTGCGTTTATCTTTGTGTCTGGATTCCTTTTTTTTTAGCTCAGAACATTTATTTAGAAATAGGGACATTTTTTGGGTATACCCAGTGTGTATATATATATATATATATATATATATATATATATATATATATGTGTGTGTGTGTGTGTGTGTGTGTGTGTACAAATAACGAGCACCATTTTATTATATAGTCACTATTCTTCAGGCTACAATCAGCCCCTAAAGAAATTAACGTTGAACTTTTCATTTCTTTACACACCCACACCCACAAATATATAGTGGGCGCATATATATATATATATATATACAGTATACACGCCCCCACCAGGGTTCGAACCTACTACCACTTGAGTTGAAGGTTAGGGCGATAGCTACTACATTACGACGAGATAAAAGTGAACCCAACACTCTTTTGCATTTTAGGTGTTAACCCTCCCGCACTCGAGGTAATGACCAGCTTTTCATTCAAACTCTCTGATGGGACTCTAGGGTCCTATAAATAGAATATCATACATGAACACCCATGAATTTTAATTTTGATCATGAAAAACTCGCCACCGACAAGGTTCGAATCCTGCATGATATTCCACTCGTGGGACCCCAGTGTTGTACCAGATAATTTGAATGAAATACTGGTCATTACCTCGAATGCGGGAGAATTAACACGTAAAATGTCTCTGGACGCGAAAGCATGTTTTTTTTATGCATGAAGGAAGGGCCATGGACAATAGCCCGCAAAAGCCCCCCTCCCTAGAAAAAGAAGAGAGCCAAAATCAAGGTCCGGGATTTTCGAGATGCCTGAACACTCTGCGTTTGAAAGATGGGAGAGCATAGACAGGGGGAAAGATGGATTGAGGAAGATTGTTCCACAGTTGACCGGTTGAATAGATGAAAGATTGAAAATACCGATTAACCCTTACGTTAGAGAGTTGGGCAGAAAAGGAATGAGAAAGTGTAGAAAGTCTGGTGCTGCGTGCTCTCCTTAAAGAAGGAGGCATGCAGACTTTTATCTCGTCTTGGTGTGGTAGCTAGCGCCCTTACTTTCTATTTAAGAGGTGATGGGTTGGAACGCTAGTGGGAACGATTATTTTCATCATAAGAAATCGCGCATGTTCATGCATTATATATATATATATATATAATTATATATATATATTATATATATATAATATAATAATATCACGCACAATATATATATATATATATATATATATAAGCTTTAAAAGAGTAATGTAACAAGGTGGATTTCCCAAATTAAGGTTTATAAAGCGTAGAACTGCTTTGGAGAAGTATCGAGGAATTACCCCGAAATATCACCACCGTCTATGACATAACCAGTTGAACTCGTGTGTAAAAAATAAATAAATAAATAAGGCTGATAACTGATATCTATTTATTTATGCAGTTAAATTTCATGTTTGTATTGAGGATCTCTTATTTATTGGAAAATAATTTATATATTTATGTCCCTTTCCAGAGCCGGATACAGTAAATAAACGAACTTTATGAACACATTACATATATTATTATTATTATTATTAATATATACATATATATATATATATACACTCGTATAATGTTCTGGCTTTTTCAGATTGTGAAGTTCAATTTGTTTTAGAGTTTCGGTTGATTTGACTTTATAAAGTTGTTATTTTCTTATTTGTGTATATATATATATATATATATATATATATATATATATTATATATATATATATTATATATATATATATATATATATATATAATACTGCAAACACGCAGTATAATTAACATAAAGAACGACGCTTGTATAGGAGATATTCCGCGCAAGATGAGAGAGAGAGAACGAAACAAATGAAAAAAATGAGGTAACCACCCGGGAATCGAACCCGGGATCTTCCGATTGCCGGTCAGATATGATAACCACTACACCATGGGCCTCACTCTTCCAAATGTCGTAATTCTTCTACATACTCGCAGAAACCAATGCCCCAAGGGGGCACCTCTCGCATGCCGTAACATTATATACATTTAACTGCAAACACGCAGTATAATTAACGTAAAGAACGACGCTTGTATAGGAGATATTCCACGCAAGATGAGAGAGAGAGAACGAAACAAATGAAAAAATGAGGTAACCACCCGGGAATCGAACCCGGGACCTCATTTTTTCATTTGTTTCGTTCTCTCTCTCTCATCTTGCGCGGAATATCTCCTATACAAGCGTCGTTCTTTACGTTAATTATACTGCGTGTTTGCAGTTAAATGTATATAATGTTACGGCATGCGGGAGGTGCCCCCTTGGGGCATTGGTTTCTGCGAGTATGTAGAAGAATTACGACATTTGGAAGAGTGAGGCCCATGGTGTAGTGGTTATCATATCTGACCGGCAATCGGAAGATCCCGGGTTCGATTCCCGGGTGGTTACCTCATTTTTTCATTTGTTTCGTTCTCTCTCTCTCATCTTGCGCGGAATATCTCCTATACAAGCGTCGTTCTTTACGTTATATATATATATATATATATATATATATGCAAATTTCTTTTAGAATATCACAGGCATTTGTGGCAAATAGAATAATTTTCAATGGCTGAAATTCGACGAAATTAAGTTACTAATTCGTGGTATTCAGTTTGCAGTAATGAACTAGCAACTCACTTTAACCTTCTGAATTACTGAATGTTTATTATTAATTAACAATTGGATGTGTAACGTCCACATTACGGTACATCCTTCCGTACTGCATACGTCTGAAATTATTATTAATGCATCCATTAATTGATTTTGCTTAGATGGAACCACGTCGCGGACGGGAGAACTTTGACGTTTCGAGCGATAATTCCGTTGTGACTTAATTTGAAGAGAGAATCGACGTCTCCCTGAAAATCGGCCGCGGATAATAATAAAAACAATACTAGATAATGAAGATGGAACGCATCATTTCTGGTCCTTTAGTGGTAAATTATTTCTGAAAATGATGTCATGATAATCGGATGTTAACGAAGATTTCCCCAACAATCTGAAAACCGATTTTGCTCATGTTTTAGACATAACGGTCTGAAAGAAAAGTAAAAGATAACAGATATTCGGATGATATAAATTACATTAAAAATGGATAACACAAAATACGATAAAGGAAACAACAAATCGTTATTTTATGACTTATCGTTAAAATGACGTCATTTTGGGCAAGAAACTGCGAAGCAATCCTGAAACGTTTCACGAAAATGCATACTTTTGCGCACACCAGTTGCGTCATCACGGGATATGATGATCGCATTGCATTCGTGATAAATTCATTAAAAGAGGTTCGTTCATTAAAAATCCATCGATATTTTCGTAAAATGTTAAAAAATAAATAAAAAGATTAAACCACAAAAACTCTATTTCCGCTTAAAAACAAAAACAAAACAAGAAAAACAAAGGAAAAGAAAAAAGCGTTCTGCACAAACTGACCCTTCAATTCCTCAAGAAAATAATCCTTAGCCCCCACCAGATGTGAGTTGTACATCTCAGCTGAGGAAGTTCCAGTTTCACTTGCAAGATTATGTCTGTGGATCACCTCCCTCTCTCGCCTCCCGCGCCCTTTGCCACATCGGAATGTTGTATCCCTCACTTCTAGGACTCCCCCCTCCCCGCCGGACTCCTCTGTTCTGGATATGGCCCCTACCCCCTTTGAGATATCGCGTAACCATTCGCATTGACACGGCATCTCATTTTTTTCTACCTGAGGGATGTCACTGCGACAAATATACAGTATATATATATATATATATATATATATATATACTGTATATATATATATATATGAAAATAACCACGAAGGAAGAAGGAAACACAGAATGGTGCTCAAGTGCTTTCGTCTAATGACACCCTCATGAACACTGAAATAAATAAGTTCGAGACTATATATAGGTTACAAATAAATAAATAAATAAAAAAAAAAAATTGTAGGAGGAGCATACAAATTTATAAGGAAAAGCTACCAGAGTTTTAACACTTTGCCCCTCTTGTCTAAATCCGTTCTGAACGAATTCAAAACAACAGGATCAAGCGAAAAAAGACCCTGGCTAATGTTAAAATTGTTTGTAAGTTGAATAATGGCAGACTCAAGAATATTTCTATTAACAATGTTGCTTTCAAGAGTGAAACAAAATTGAAGCATTATTCCAATCAATACAGTGGGATAACTCTGACAAATGGACGAAAAAGGCACTGGACGACTGTCCCGTTCTAACGGAATACTGATGTTGTTTTACACGGTGTGTGCAAATCCTTTCTCATCTGTCCAATGTAAAAGGAATCACATTGTTTACAACCAATTTTATAGATAATGCCTATTTTTTACTATGATATTTTTCACAATATTGTCATATGAAAATACTACATTAATATTCAAAAGTTTAAGTACATTAGCAATGCCTAAAAAGCCTGGGAAAAATGGAAGTACTAAAATATTCTTCGACAAAGTGCGAGGGTTATTATTCACACGATAGAAAGTTCGTTTTGCCTTAAGACATGGTTCCAAAAACGCAGGTGGGTAACACAAATCACTTCCAATACCGTTGATTTTTTCTAATTCGGCATCCATGTATTCCGGACTGGAGAGCCTAAGAGCGCGGAGAAACATTGAAGAAAATATAGCTTTCTTGATGGGGGTGTCATGTCCGGAGTATAAGTGTACGTAGGACAAATTGTTTGTATTTTTCCGATAAATACTAAATTTAAAACCTGGACTTTCTCTACGTACACGCACATCCAAAAACGGGATTGAGTTGTTTTGTTTCACTTCTAAAGTAAACTTAATGGAGGGGACTTGATTATTTAACTGAAGGAGGAAGTCATCCAGGTCACGCTTCATAGGCCAGATATTTCATTCAAGGCTCTGTACGCCAGGTTGTACCAACTTTTATGTCATCATAACGAGTTAGTAATCGCCTTCGACTTCTATTCAAGACGTACTGGGTTTGAATCCTACCGAGGGAAATTTTGCATTTTGCAGAATCTTGCATTCATGCATGATATTCCACACACACACACAACACACACACACACACACACACATATATATATATATGTTAAACACAGACCGTGCATGGCACAAGGAACTCTTCTGGGAAAATTAAATCCACTATAGTCCGAATAAGTAATGATAAATGACAAATACCATAGTTTTTTTTCCTTTTTCATGATTTTAGCCCGACGTGGGCAACGGGTCTCTCGCAAAGAGATCCCATAAATATAGCTTCCCTCACCAGCTATCTGCAAAGCAGACAGGATCCAGCTTTGGGACGTGGATCTAGGGTTTAAAGCAAACCTAGATCCCTACACTCAGAACCTCTATATAAGTAAAAGACTCGTTGCATTCACGTCGTGTTGAATAAATCAAAGAAAAAGGGGGTAACTATTGTATTTTTAGCCAAAAAAACCAAAACTTAAACCTCAACCGGGACATTGAGCGTCCACTTTTCAAGGCACGAAACACGTCCGTTTAGTATACACAAACTCAGAATGGTTCCCTGAGAACAATATATGTTAAACACAGACCGTGCATGGCACAAGGAACTCTTCTGGGAAAATTAAATCCACTATAGTCCGAATAAGTAATGATAAATGACAAATACCATATTTTTTTTCCTTTTTCATGATTTTAGCCCGACGTGGGCAACGGGTCTCTCGCAAAGAGATCCCATAAATATAGCTTCCCTCACCAGCTATCTGCAAAGCAGACAGGATCCAGCTTTGGGACGTGGATCTAGGGTTTAAAGCAAACCTAGATCCCTACACTCAGAACCTCTATATAAGTAAAAGACTCGTTGCATTCACGTCGTGTTGAATAAATCAAAGAAAAAGGGGGTAACTATTGTATTTTTAGCCAAAAAAACCAAAACTTAAACCTCAACCGGGACATTGAGCGTCCACTTTTCAAGGCACGAAACACGTCCGTTTAGTATACACAAACTCAGAATGGTTCCCTGAGAACAATATATGTTAAACACAGACCGTGCATGGCACAAGGAACTCTTCTGGGAAAATTAAATCCACTATAGTGGTGAGGGAAGCTATATTTATGGGATCTCTTTGCGAGAGACCCGTTGCCCACGTCGGGCTAAAATCATGAAAAAGGAAAAAAACTATGGTATTTGTCATTTTATCATTACTTATTCGGACTATAGTGGATTTAATTTTCCCAGAAGAGTTCCTTGTGCCATGCACGGTCTGTGTTTAACATATATTGTTCTCAGGGAACCATTCTGAGTTTGTGTATACTAAACGGACGTGTTTTCGTGCCTTGAAAAGTGGACGCTCAATGTCCCGGTTGAGGTTTAAGTTTTGGTTTTTTTGGCTAAAAATACAATAGTTACCCCCTTTTTCTTTGATTTATTCAACACGACGTGAATGCAACGAGTCTTTTACTTATATAGAGGTTCTGAGTGTAGGGATCTAGGTTTGCTTTAAACCCTAGATCCACGTCCCAAAGCTGGATCCTGTCTGCTTTGCAGATAGCTGGTGAGGGAAGCTATATTATGGGATCTCTTTGCGAGAGACCCGTTGCCCACGTCGGGCTAAAATCATGAAACAGGAAAAAAACTATGGTATTTGTCATTTATCATTACTTATTCGGACTATAGTGGATTTAATTTTCCCAGAAGAGTTCCTTGTGCCATGCACGGTCTGTGTTTAACATATATTGTTCTCAGGGAACCATTCTGAGTTTGTGTATATATATATATATATATATATATATATATATATATATAAGGGGTGGCAAACAAAGATTTCCCCTCCCCCCCTGCACAGGTGAAACTAATAGAGGTACAAAAAACTGATTGTTGCATCATTTAGACAATTTAATTCTACGTCTAAACAAAACCACTCAATAGTTGGTGTTGCCTCCTTGTGCTTGGCGGACGGCTTCAAGTCGGCAAGGTCAGTGTCGTACTCAAGATTTCGGAGGATTGTTTCGATGTGCTGCTCCAATGCTCCATGGTCCGGCGGCAGAATCTTTCAGGATCGATCCTGAAAGACCGAGTGGAATCCCTGATGCTTGCTGAACCACCAGCCACCCGATTCTGCCGACGGACCATGGAGGAGCACATCGAAACAATCCTCCGAAATCTTGAGTACGACACTGACCTTTTCGAGTCTCTCCTCACCTCCTACCCTTGCCGACTTGAAGTCGTCCGCCAAGCACAAGGAGGCAACACCAACTATTGAGTGGTTTTGTTTAGACGTAGAATTAAATTGTCTAAAAGATGCAACAATCAGTTTTTTGTATCTCTATTAGTTTCATCTGTGCAGGGAGGGCAATCACTGTTTGCCACCGTGTATGATGAAGATAACCACGAAGAAAAATTAAAACACGAAATAGTGCTCAAGCGCTTTCGTCTAATGACAACTTCATAAACATTCAATGTTCCTGAGGATGTCATTACACGAAAGCGCTTTAGCACTATTTCGTGTTTTCACTTTCCTTCGTTATTTTCATCATAAATATTACTTTCGTGAAATAATTTTCATATATCTATAACTCTCTCTCTCTCTCTATATATATATATATATATATATATATATATATATATATATATCGTAAAGAACGACGCTTGTATAGGAGATATTCCGCGCAAGACGAGAAAGAAAGAACGGAACAAATGAAAAAATGAGGTAACCACCTGGGAATCGAACCCGGGATCTTCCGATTGCCGGTCAGACGCGATACCATTACACCATGGACCTCACTCTTCCAAACGCCGTAATACTTCTACATACTCGCAGAAACCAATGCCCCAAGGGGGCACCTCCCGCATGCCGTAACATTATATACATTCAACTGCAAAGAACACGCAGTATAAATAACGTAAAGAACGACGCTTGTATAGGAGATATTCCGCGCAAGACGAGAAAGAAAGAACGGAACAAATGAAAAAATGAGGTAACCACCTGGGAATCGAACCCGGGATCTTCCGATTGCCGGTCAGACGCGATACCATTACACCATGGACCTCACTCTTCCAAACGCCGTAATACTTCTACATACTCGCAGAAACCAATGCCCCAAGGGGGCACCTCCCGCATGCCGTAACATTATATACATTCAACTGCAAAGAACACGCAGTATAAATAACGTAAAGAACGACGCTTGTATAGGAGATATTCCGCGCAAGACGAGAAAGAAAGAACGGAACAAATGAAAAAATGAGGTAACCACCTGGGAATCGAACCCGGGATCTTCCGATTGCCGGTCAGACGCGATACCATTACACCATGGACCTCACTCTTCCAAACGCCGTAATACTTCTACATACTCGCAGAAACCAATGCCCCAAGGGGGCACCTCCCGCATGCCGTAACATTATATACATTCAACTGCAAAGAACACGCAGTATAAATAACGTAAAGAACGACGCTTGTATAGGAGATATTCCGCGCAAGACGAGAAAGAAAGAACGGAACAAATGAAAAATGAGGTAACCACCTGGGAATCGAACCCGGGATCTTCCGATTGCAGTTGAATGTATATATGTTACGGCATGCGGGAGGTGCCCCCTTGGGGCATTGGTTTCTGCGAGTATGTAGAAGTATTACGGCGTTTGGAAGAGTGAGGTCCATGGTGTAATGGTATCGCGTCTGACCGGCAATCGGAAGATCCCGGGTTCGATTCCCAGGTGGTTACCTCATTTTTTCATTTGTTCCGTTCTTTCTTTCTCGTCTTGCGCGGAATATCTCCTATACAAGCGTCGTTCTTTACGTTATTTATACTGCGTGTTCTTTGCAGTTGAATGTATATATATATATATATATCAGTGATGTAGGACTCGAGACCGGTCTCGGTCTCTGCCATGGTGGTCTCGACTACATCACTGGTGAGTATATTGATGTTCCTCAAGTGCAACGAACACGTATCTTGTCAACTATCATAAACTACACATTTGTGAATAAATTCTGAGCCAATCTTGCAATTGACACTTGATAACCTCTTTAGAATCTTTATTCCTGAATGTGAAATACAGAGCTTGCGCATATGGTCTCGGTTTCGCTCTCGGTCTCGGGTGCTTAGGTCTCGGTCTCGGTCATGGTGGTTTCGACTACATCATTGATATATATATATATTATATATATATATATACACACACACACACAGAGGGTTGACAATGGTAAATAGATACCACGATGATTGTCTTCGAGAACAAATGTCTATCAAAGTTCTTCACTGGAATGCCGGAACGTGTCAGTTTGACATAATTTGAAACGGAAAGCAACACGATTCTAAATATATTCATTCAATAAATTCGTTATTATTTATTGTCTTTTATGACCAAATCAAAACTATGGAAGAACCAAAGGTGCCGACTTTTGTCAACCCTCAATATATATATATATATATATATATAGGTACAGGGTGTCCGAGAATTATCTGTACAAGTTTTGGCTGTTATTAAAAGTCAACCATGAAGTGTAGAAATTCCAGTATTGTCCCATTTTACAGAGAATCTCATTAAGTTTTTTCTGATACCAAGTTTTGCCAAGTTTTTTGGAAATTCCAGTGTGTCCGAAAATTATCTGTACAATTTCATCTTTTAATAAAATTCTTGATAACACACGTAAAATTCTTAAACAAGATTATTTAGAATCTGTATTTTCAAAAGTTTCTTTTATTAAAGTAACGTTGTTACAAACATTCGATATGTGCACCATCAGTGATTCGCAAAACATCCAATCGATAATCCAAATGTTGCCATGTACGCTGCAGCATATCCACATCAATTCGCTCAATAGCAGCTGTGATTCTTGCTTTTAAATCACCAATGTCTGTCACCCGCGTACAAAAAAAAAAAACTTGTCAAAACTTGTTATCAGAAAAAAACTGAATGAGTTTCTCTGTAAAATGGGACAACACTGGAATTTCTGCACTTCATGGTTGACTTTTAATAACAGCCAAAAATTGTACAGATAATTCTCGGACACCCGGTATATATATATATTATATATATATATATATATATATATATTATATATATATATATATATGAACAGAAGGACCAACACAACGGCAAACATTTTCATTTATTTTTTGTACTTCAGACGTTTCGACAAATCTTTTGTCATCATCAGTGAATTAAGTCTTAAAACCTTAAAACAAAAGTAAGAAGTGAAAATTACATCAATACAATTTAAAACCATTAAAATTAAAACCTTAAACCTTAATGGTTTTAATATTGTATTGATGTAATTTTCACTTTTTGCTTTTGTTTTAAGGTTTTAAGACTTAATTCACTGATGATGACAAAAGATTTGTCGAAACGTCTGAAGTACAAAAAATAAATGAAAATGTTTGCCGTTGTGTTGGTCCTTCTGTTCATCTGTAAGCTCCGTTTCCCTAAGAAGAAGTCAATAGCTTTGGTATATATATATATATATATATATATATATAAACGACCGGCAAAAGAAAGTAAAAATATTAAGTACTTTCGTCCAAACATTCCTTATGAAATCGTACAAGAAATAAAAATAAAATAATAATAATAAGAAATAAAGAAGCAAATAAATAAATAAATAAGAAATAAATAAACACCGACATGAAAGTAAATCATTTCCAACCACAAAACGATGCAAACCAAAATGTTATCAAATAATTTTATTCTATTTTTATTTTATTTATTTTATTTTATTTTATATTATTTTATTTATTTATTTATTTGTATTTAGGATGTGATGAG
>JAJOZX010001241.1:0-47500 GCA_023014485.1 Bathynomus jamesi | reverse complement strand
TATTCGATATATGGTAGTGTAAAGAATGGAAAATGTTCTGTAATCCCAAAAGTAATTGGACTAAATATTAAATATTTTACATTAATACCTTCATATTAATGTTAACAACTGTGCAAGATTTCAATACAATCCATATGGTTGCGTAAGGATTGGAAAATGTTTTGTAACCCCAAAACTATTTAGACTGATTATTAAATATTTTACATTTAATGCGTTCATATTAATGCCAACAACTGTACAAAGGAGATATGCGATCCGGTTGTGTACGATTGAAAATATTCAGTAACCCCTAAACTAATTAGACAAATTATAAATATTTCATTTAACATCTTCATAATATCTCAACAACTGTGTAACATATTAGTACAATCCACAGTGTTTGGTATTTGAGGAAAAATTGAAAATTTTGAAGGCTTTAAACTGAGCATTTTTCCATTTTCCGAAAAAAATTGCAATTGGTTCAAACATTCCCTTCATCATTAAAAGGGAGGGTAACGAAAGGAATACAAACTCTCCGTTTCATATCGATGTGTAAAAAGGAGATATTCGATATATGGTTGTGTACGGAGTGGAAAATCTTCGGTAACCCCTAAACTAATTGGACTAATTATTAAATATTTTACATTTAATGCTTTCATATTAATGCCAACAACTGTACAAAGGAGATATGCGATCCATGGTTGTGTACGATTGAAAAATATTCAGTAACCCCTAAACTAATTAGACAAATTATTAAATATTTTTCATTTAACATCTTCATAATAATCTCAACAACTGTGTAACATATTAGTACAATCCACAGTGTTTGGTATTTGAGGAAAAATTGAAAATTTTGAAGGCTTTAAACTGAGCATTTTTCCATTTTCCGAAAAAAATTGCAATTGGTTCAAACATTCCCTTCATCATTAAAAGGGAGGGTAACGAAAGGAATACAAACTCTCCGTTTCATATCGATGTGTAAAAAGGAGATATTCGATATATGGTTGTGTACGGAGTGGAAAATCTTCGGTAACCCCTAAACTAATTGGACTAATTATTAAATATTTTACATTTAATGCTTTCATATTAATGCCAACAAATGTGCAAGCTTTCGATACAATTCTTAGTGTTTGGTATTTGAGCAAAAGTTGAAAAATTCGATTTCGTTCAAACTATCGCAACATCATCACAATGGAGATTAATGAAAGAAATATAAACAATTTGTTTCATATCGCGTTTAAATAAGGAAATATTCGAAATATCATAGTGTAAAGATTGGAAAATGTTTTATAACCCCTAAGCTAATTGGACTAATTATTAAATATTTTACATTTAATACCTTCATATTACTCCCAACAACAAGATATCAACAAAATCCATAATGTTTGGATTTGAGGAAAAATTGAAAATTTCGAAGGCTTTACTAAGATTGAACATTTTCCTATTTTTCGATAAAAATTCGATATGGTTCAAACATTCATTAGATCATCAAAAGGTAGAGTAACGAAAGAAATACAAACTCTCCGTTTCATATCGATTTGTAAAAAGGAGATATTCGATGTATGGTTGTGTACGGATTGGAAAATGAACTGTAACCTCTAAACAAATTGGACTAATTATTAAATATTTTACATTTATACCTTCATAATAATCTCGAGAACTGTGCCAAATATCAATACAATCCTTAGTGTTTGGTATTTCAAGAAAAATTGAAAATTTCGAATGCTTTAAACTGAGCATTTTCCCATTTTTCGACAAAAATTCGATTTGTCTCAAACATTCCCTTCATCATCACAAGGGAGAGTAAAGAAAGAAATACAGACCCTCCGTTTCATATCGATTTGTAAAAAGGAGATATTCGATATGTGTTTGTGTAGGGACTGGAAAATGTTTTGGAACCCCTAAACTAATTGGACTAATTATTAAATATTTTACATTTAATACTGTCATATTAATGCCAACAACTGTGCAAGATTTCAATACAATCCATAGTGTTTGGTATTTGAGGAAAAATTTAAAATTTCGAAGGCTTTAGGCTGAACATTTTCCCATTTTTCGACAAAAATCATCACAATGGAGAGTAATAAAAGAAATATAAACGATTTGTTTCATATCGTGTTTTAATAAGGAGATATTCGATATATGATAGTGTAAGGTTTGGAAAATATTCTATAAACCCTACACTAATTGGACTAATTATTAAATATTTTACATTTAATACCTTCATATTAATGCCAACAAATGTGCCAGATTTCAGTACAATCCATAGAATTTGGTATTTGAGGAAAAATTGAAAATTTCGAAGGCATTAGACTGCATTTTCCCATTTCTCGACGAAAATTCGAATTGGTTCAAACACTCCCATGAGAATCACAAGGGAGAGTAACGAAGGAAATACAAACTCTCCATTTCACATCGATTAGTAAAAGGAGATATTCGATATAAGGTTGTGTCGGATTGAAATGTTCTGTAACCCCAAACTTAGACTAATTATTAAAATTTTACATTTAGTACCTTCATATTAATGCGAACACTGTGGGCAAGATTTCACTACAATTCATAGTGTTTGGTATTTGAAGAAAAATTGAAAATTTCGATGGCTTTAGACTGAGCATTTTCCCATTTTTCGACAAAAATTCGATTTGGTTCAAACATTTCCTAGATTATCACAATGGAAAGTAACGAAAGAAATTTAAACTCTCAGTTTCCTATCGATTTGTATAAAGGAGATATTGAATATATGGTTCTCTAGGGATTAAAAAATGTACTATAACTCCAAAAGTAAATGGAATAATTTTTACATATTTTATATTTAATACTTTCATATTAATGCCAACAACTGTGCAAGATTTCAATACAATCTATAGTGTTTGGTATTTGAGGAAAAATTGAAAATTTCGAAGGCTTTAAACTGAGCATTCTCCCATTTTTCGATAAAAATTCGATTTGGTTCAAACTTTCCAAAGATGATAACAGTGGAGAGTCATGAAAGAAATATAAACAATTTGTTTATAATATCGCGTTTAAATAAGGAGATTTTCGATATATGATAGTGTAAAGATTGGAAAATGTTTTATAACCCTTAAGCTAAATGGATTAATTCTTAAACATTTTACAAACAATTCCTTCATATTAATCCAAATAACAGTGTAAGATTTCCGTACAATCCATAGTGCTTGGTATTTCAAGAAAAATTGAAAATTTCGAAGGCTTTACACAAAGCATTTTCCCATTTTTCGACAAAAATTCGATTTGGTTCAAACTCCCCCAAGATAATCACAATGGAGATTAATGAAAGAAATGTAAAAAGATTTTTTCATATCGCTTTTAAATAAGGAGATTGTCCATATATGATAGTGTAAAGATTGGAAAATGTTTTATAATCCCTAAGTTAAGTGGACTAATTATTAAATATTTTAAATTTAATACCTTCATAAGAATCCTAACAACTGTACAACATATCAATGTTATCCATAGTGTTTGGTATTTGAAGAAAAATTGAAAATTTCGAAGGCTTTATTTACACTGAGCATACTCCCATTTTTCGATTTAAATTCGATTTGATTCAAACTTTCCAAAGATCATAACAGCGGAGAGGAAGGAAAGAAATATAAACAGTTTGTTTAATATCGCTTTTAAATCAGGAGATTTTCGATATATGACAGTGTAAAGATTGGAAAATGTTTTATAACCCTTAAGCTAAATGGATTAATTCTTAAATATTTTACAAATAATTCCTTCATATTAATCCAAACAACTGTGCAAGATTTCACTTCAATCCATAGTGTTTGGTAGTTGAGGGAAAAATTTGAGGAAAAAATTGTATTTTCCCATTTTTTGACGAAAATTTGATTTGGTTCAAACATTGGAAAATGTTCTGTAACCCCTAAACTAATTGGACTAATTATTATTAAATATTTTACATTTAGTACCTTCATATTAATGCGAACAGCTGTGCATTTATATTAATCCTATATACTGTGCAAAATTTCTGCAGAATTCATAGTGTTTGTTTGATATTTGAAGAAAAATTGAAAATTTCGAAGGCTTTCGACTGTGCGTTTTCCCATTTTTCGAGAAAAGTTTGATCTTGCTAAAACTTTCCAAATATCATCACAATGGAGAGTAATGAAAGAAATATAAAGGCTTTCATTGATATCGATTTTAAATAAAGAGATCTTCGATGTATGGTAGACTAAACATTCGAAAATGTCACATTACTCCTACTGTAAACTAATTGTTGTAGTTATTAAATATTTTATATTTAAGACATTTATATTAATCCTATCTTATGTGCAAAATTTCTACAAAATTCATAGTGTTTGGTATTTAAAGAAAAACTGAAAATTTCGAAGGCTTTCAACTGTGCATGTTCCCATTTTTCGACAAAAATTTGGTGTTGCTCAAACTTTCCAAATATCATCACAATAGAGAGTAATGAAAGAAATATAAAAGCTTTCATTGATATCGATTTTAAATAAATACATTTTCGGTATATCGTAGACTAAAGATTGGAAAAATCCCATAATTCCTAAAGTAATTGCAGTAATAATTAAATATTTTATATTTAAGACCTGTATATTAATCCTGTCTTTTGTGCGAAATTTCTAAAGAATTAATACAGTTTGGTATTTGGGTAATTCTATGAGAAATAGACAAATGAAGTACACGGTCACCTCTCCAAAAATCATGAAACTTCGTGGTAGTGTAGTAAGTCTTAAACGATAAAATATGTAAAATTAACTGTAGTTTCTAAATATGTATCAATTTGTTTAGGGTAACAAAAATAAAATTATGATTTTTTGGAAAAAGTCTTTTTTTTTTTTTTTTGCAATTTGACAGCGAAGATATCATTTTCTGAAAAAAAGACCAGGAATAAAAATGTTTATTTGATGTATTCGATACATGGAAGACTAAAGATTCGAAAATGTCATTACTCCTAAACTAATTGTTGTAATTATTAAATATTTTATATTTAAGACATTTATATTAATCTTATCTTCTGTGCAAAATCTCTACCACTAATTGTGGTAGTGTAGTAAGTCTTAAACGATAAAATATGTAAAATTAACTGTAGTTTCTAAATATGTATCAATTTGTTTAGGGTAACAAAAATAAAATTATGATTTTTTGGAAAAAGTCTTTTTTTTTTTTTTTTTGCAATTTGACAGCGAAGATATCATTTTCTGAAAAAAAGACCAGGAATAAAAAATGTTTATTTGATGTACTCGATACATGGAAGACTAAAGATTCGAAATGTCACATTACTCCTTACTAATTGTTGTAATTATTAAATATTTTATATTTAAGACATTTATATTAATCTTATCTTCTGTGCAAAATCTCTACAGAATTCATAGTGTTTTGTATTTAAAGAAAATTGAAATTTCGAAGGCTTTCGAAAGTGCGTTTTCCCATTTTTCGACAAAATTGATGTTGCTCAAACTTTCCAAATATCATCAGAATGGAGAGTAATGAAAGGAAAATAAAGGCTTTGATTGATATCGATTTTAAATAAAGAGATATTCGATATATGGTAGAATAAAGATCCGAAAATGTTCCATAAATCCAAACAAATTGTTGTAATTATTAAATATTTTATATTTAAGACATTATATTAATCCTATATACATGCAAATTTTCTGCAGAATTCATAATGTTTGGTATTTAAAGAAAAATTGAAAATTTCGAAGGCTTTCGACTGTGATTTTCCCTTTTTTCGACAAAAATTTAATTTGCTCAAACTTTCCAATATCATCAGAATGGAGAGTAATTAAGTAAAATAAAGCTTTCATTGATATCGATTTTAAATAGAGAGATATTCGATATATGGTAGCTAAAGATTCGAAGATGTCCCATAAATCCTAAACAAATTGTTGTAATTATTAAATATTTTATATTTAAGACATTTATATTAATCCTATCTTCTGTGCAAATTTCTACGGAGTTCATACAGTTTTGTATTTAAAGAAAATTGAAAATTTCGAAGGCTTTCGACTGTGCGTTTTCCCATTTTTCGAGAAAAGTTTGATCCTGCTCAAAGTTTGCAAATTTCATCAGAATGGAGAGAAATGAAAAAATATAGTCTTTCATTGATAACGATTTTAAATAAAGAGATATTCGATATATGGTAGACTAAACATTCGAAAATGTTACATTACTCTTAAACAAATTGTTGTAATTTTTAAATATTTTATATTTAAGACATTTATATTAATCCTTATTCTGTGCAAAATTTCTACAGAATTCATAGTGTTTGATATTTAAAGAAAATTAAAATTTCGAAGGCTTTCGACTGTGCATTTTCTCTTTTTTCGACAAAATTTGATGTTGCTCAAACTTTCCAGATATCATCACAATGGAGAGTAATGAAAGAAATATAAAGGCTTTGATTGGTATCGATTTTAAATAAGATTTTCGATATATCGTAGAGTAAAGTTTGGAAAAATCCCATAATTCCTTAACTAATTGCAGTAATAATTAAATATTTTCTATTTAAGACATTTATATATTCCTATCTTTTGAGGAAAGTTTCTACAGAATTCATACAGTTTGGTATTTGAAGAAAAATAAGAAATTTCGAAGGCTTTCGAATGTGCGTTTTCCCATTTTTTGAGAAAAGTTTGATCTTGCTCAAACTTTGCAAATTTCATCACAATGGAGAGTAAAGAAAAAAATGAAGGGTTTCATTGATATCGATTTTAATAAAGAGATATTCGATATATGGTAGATTAACATTCGAAAATGTTACATTACTCCTAAACTAATTGTTGTAATTATTAAATATTTTATATTTAAGACATTTATATTAATCTTATCTTCTGTGCAAAATTTCTGCAGAATTCATAGTGTTTTGTATTTAAAGAAAAATTGAAAATTTCGAAGGCTTTCGACTGTGCGTTTTTCCCATTTTTCGACAAAAATTTGATGTTGCTCAAACTTTCCAAATATCATCAGAATGGAGAGTAATGTAAGTAAAATAAAGGCTTTCATTGATATTGATTTTAAATAGAGAGATATTCGATATATGGTAGAATGAAGATTCGAAAATGTTCCATAAATCCTAAACAAATTGTTGTAATTATTAAATATTTTATATTTAAGACATTTATATTAATCGTATATACTGTGCAAATTTTCTACAGAATTCATAGTGTTTGGTATTTAAAGAAAAATTGAAAATTTCGAAGGCTTTCGACTGTGCGTTTTCCCATTTTTCGACAAAATTTGATGTTGCTCAAACTTTCCAAATATCATCAGAATGGAGAGTAATGTAAGTAAAATAAAGGCTTTCATTGATATCGATTTTAAATAAAGAGATATTCGATATATGGTAGACTAAAGATTCGAAAATGTCCCATAAATCCTAAACAAATTGTTGTAATTATTAAATATTTTATATTTAAGACATTTATATTAATCCTATCTTCTGTGCAAAATTTCTACAGAGTTCATACAGTTTTGTATTTAAAGAAAAATTGAAAATTTCGAAGGCTTTCGACGTGCGTTTTCCCATTTTTCGAGAAAAGTTTGTTCCTGCTCAAAGTTTGCAAATGTCATCAGAATGGAGAGAAATGAAAAAAATATAAAGTCTTTCATTGATAACGATTTTAAATAAAGAGATATTCGATATATGGTAGACTAAACATTCGAAAATGTCACATTACTCCTAAACTAATTGTTGTAATTATTAAATATTTTATGTTTAAGACACTTATATTAATCTTTTGTTGCTCAAACTTTCAAATATCATCAGAATGGAGAGTAATGAAAGGAAATAAAGGCTTTCATTGATATCGATTTTAAATAAAGAGATATTCGATATATGGTAGACAAAAGATTCGAAAGTTTTCCATAAATCCTAAACAAATTGTTGTAATTATTAAATATTTTATATTTAAGACATTATATTAATCCTATATACTGTGCAAATTTTCTACAGAATTCATAGTGTTTGGTATTTAAAGAAAAATTGAAAATTTCGAAGGCTTTCGACTGTGCGTTTTCCCATTTTTCGACAAAATTTGATGTTGTTCAAACTTTTCAAATATCATCAGAATGGAGAGTAATGTAAGTAAAATAAAGGCTTTCATTGATATCGATTTTTAAATAAAGAGTTATTCGATATATAGTAGAATAAAGATTCGAAAATGTTCCATAAATCGTAACAAATTGTTATAATCATTAAATATATTATATTTAAGACATTTATATTATTCTATATACTGTGAAATTTTCTACAGAATTCATAGTGTTTGGTACTTAAAGAAAAATTGAAAATTTCGAAGATTTCGACTGTGCATTTTCCGTTTTTTCGACAAAAATTTAATTTTGCTCAACTTTCCAAATATCATCAGAATGGAGAGTAATTAAAGTAAATAAAGGCTTTCATTGATAGCGATTTTAAATAGAGAGATATTCGATATATGGTAGACTAAAGATTCGAAAATGTCCAATAAATCCTAAACAAATTGTTGTAATTATTAAATATTTTATATTTAAGACATTATATTAATCCTATCTTCTGTGCAAAATTTCTACAGAGTTCATACAGTTTTGTATTTAAAGAAAAATTGAAAATTTCGAAGGCTTTCGACAGTGCGTTTTCCCATTTTTCGAGAAAAGTTTGAGCTTGCTCAAAGTTTGCAAATATCATCACAATGGGGTAATGAAAAAAATATAAAGTCTTTCATTCATATCGATTTTAAATAAAGAGATATTCGATATATGGTAGACTAAACATTCGAAAATGTCACATTTACTCCTAAATTAATTGTTGTAATTATTAAATATTTTATATTTAGACATTTATATTAATCCTATCTTCTGTGCAAAATTCTACAGAATTCATAGTGTTTTGTATTTAAAGAAAAATTTAAAATTTCGAAGGCTTTCGACTGTGCATTTTCTCTTTTTTAGACAAAAATTTGATGTTGCTCAAACTTTCCAAATATCATCACAATGGAGAGTAATGAAAGAAATATAAAGGATTTCATTGATATCGATTTTAAATAGAGAGATTTTCGATATATCGTAGAGTAAAGTTTGGAAAAATCCCATAATTCCTTAACTAATTGCAGTAATAATTAAATATTTTCTATTTAAGACATTTATATTATTCCTATCTTTTGAGGAAAGTTTCTACAGAATTCATACAGTTTGGTATTTGAAGAAAAATAAGAAATTTCGAAGGCTTTCGAATGTGCGTTTTCCCATTTTTCGAGAAAAGTTCGATCTTGTTCAAACTTTCCAAATATCATCAGAATGGAGAGTAATGTAAGTAAAATAAAGGCTTTCATTGATATCGATTTTAAATAAAGTGATATTCGATATATGGTAGAAAAAAGATTCGAAAATGTTCCATAAATCCTAAAGAAGTTGTAATTATTAAATATTTTATATTTAAGACATTTATATTAATCGTATATACTGTGCAAATTTTCTACAGAATTCATAGTGTTTGGTATTTAAAAAAATTGAAAATTTCGAAGGTTTTCGACTGTGCATTTTCCCTTTTTTCGACAAAAATATAATTTTGCTCAAACTTTCCAAATATAATCAGAATGGAGAGTAATTAAAGTAAAATAAAGGCTTTCATTGATATCGATTTTAAATAGAGAGATATTCGATATATGGTAGACTAAAGATTCGAAAATGTCCCATAAATCCTAAACAAATTGTTTAATTATTAAATATTTTATATTTAAGACATTTATATTAATCCCATCTCCTGTGCAAAATTTCTACAGAGTTCATACAGTTTTGTATTTAAAGAAAAATTGAAATTTCGAAGGCTTTCGACTGTGCGTTTTCCCATTTTTCGAGAAAAGTTTGATCCTGCTCAAAGTTTGCAAATGTCATCAGAATGGAGAGAAATGAAAAAAATATAGTCTTTCATTGATAACGATTTTAAATAAAGAGATATTCGATATATGGTAGACTAAACATTCGAAAATGTCACATTACTCCTAAACTAATTGTTGTAATTATTAAATATTTTGTTTAAGACACTTATATTAATCTTATCTTCTGTTCAAAATTTCTACAGAATTCTAGTGTTTATATTTAAAGAAAAATTTAAAATTTCGAAGGCTTTCGACTGTGCGTTTTTCCCATTTTCCGACAAAAATTTGATGTTGCTCAAACTTTCCAAATATCATCAGAATGGAGAATAATGAAAGGAAAATAAAGGCTTTTCATTGATATCGATTTTAAATAGAGATATTCGATATATAGTAGAAAAAAGATTCGAAAATGTCCCATAAATCCTAAACAAATTGTTGTAATTATTAAATATTTTATATTTAAGACATTTTATATTAATCTTATCTTCTGTGCAAATTTCTACGGAGTTCATACAGTTTGTATTTAAAGAAAAATTGAAAATTTCGAAGGCTTTCGACTGTGCGTTTTCCCCATTTTTCGAGAAAGGTTTGATCTTGCTCAAAGTTTGCAAATGTCATCACAATGGAGTAATGAAAAAAATGTAAGTCTTTCATTGATATCGATTTTAAATAAAGAGATATTCGATATATGGTAGACTAAAGATTCGAAATGTCACATTACTCCTAAACTAATTGTTGTAATTATTAAATTTTATGTTTAAGACACTTATATTAATCGTATCTTCTGTGTAAGTTTTCTACAGAATTCATAGTGTTTGGTATTTAAAGAAAAATTGAAAATTTCGAAGGCTTTCGACTGCGCATTTTCCCTTTTTTTGACAAAAAATTAATTTTGCTAAAACTTTCCAAATATCATCAGAATGGAGAGTAATGTAAGTAAAATAAAGGCTTTCATTGATATCGATTTTAAATAAAGAGATATTCGATATATGGTAGAATAAAGATTCGAAAATGTCCCATAAATCCTAAACAAATTGTTGTAATTATTAAATATTTTATATTTAAGAAATTTATATTAATCCTATCTTCTGTGCAAAATTTCTAGAGAGTTCATACAGTTTCGTATTTAAAGAAAAATTGAAAATTTCGAAGGCTTTCGACTGTGATTTTTCCCATTTTTCGAGAAAAGTTTTATCCTTCTGAAAGTTTGCAAATGTCATCAGAATGGAGAGAAATGAAAGGAAAATAAAGGCTTTCATTGATATCGATTTTAAATAAAGATATTCGATATATGATAGAATAAAGATTCGAAAATGTTCCATAAATCCTAAACAAATTGTTGTAATTATTAATATTTTATATTTAAGACATTTATATTAATCCTATATACTGTGCAAATTTTCTGCAGAATTCATAGTGTTTGGTATTTAAAGAAAATTGAAAATTTCGAAGGCTTTCGACTGTGCATTTTCCCTTTTTTCGACAAAATTTAATTTTGCTCAAACTTTCCAAATATCATCAGAATGGAGAGTAATTAAAGAAAAATAAAGGCTTTCATTGATATCGATTTTAAATAGAGAGATATTCGATATATGGTAGACAAAAGATTCGAAAATGTGCCATAAATCCTAAACAAATTGTTGTAATTATTAAATATTTGATATTTAAGACATTTATATTAATCGTATCTTCTGAGCAAAATTTCTACGGAGTTCATACAGTTTTGTATTTAAAGAAAATTGAAAATTTCGAAGTCTTTTTACTGTGCGTTTTCCCATTTTTCGAGAAAAGTTTCATCTTGCTCAAAGTTTGCAAATGTCATCACAATGGAGAATAATGAAAAAAATATAGTCTTTCATTGATATCGATTTTAAATAAAGAGATATTCGATATATGGTAGACTAAAGATTCGAAAATGTCACATTACTCCTCAACTAATTGTTGTAATTATATATATTTTATATTTAAGACATTCGATATATGGTAGACTAAAGATTCGAAAATGTCCCATAAATCCTAAACAATTTGTTTAATTATTAAATATTTTATATTTAAGACATTATATTAATCCCATCTTCTGTGCAAAATTTCTACAGAGTTCATATAGTTTTTATTTAAAGAAAAATTGAAAATTTCGAAGGCTTTCGACTGTGCGTTTTCCCATTTTTCGAGAAAAGTTTGATCTTGCTCAAAGTTTGGAAATGTCATCAGATGGAGAGAAATGAAAAAAATATAGTCTTTCATTGATAACGATTTTAAATAAAGAGATATTCGATATATGGTAGACTAAACATTCGAAAATGTCACATTACTCCTAAACTAATTGTTGTAATTATTAAATATTTTATGTTTAAGACACTTATATTAATCTTATCTTCTGTTCAAAATTTCTACAGAATTCATAGTGTTTTATATTTAAAGAAAAATTGAAAATTTCTAAGGCTTTCGACTGTGCGTTTTCCCATTTTCCGACAAAAATTTGATGTTGCTCAAACTTTCCAAATATCATCAGAATGGAGAATAATGAAAGGAAAATAAAGGCTTTCATTGATATCGATTTTAAATAGAGATATTCGATATATAGTAGAAAAAAGATTCGAAAATGTCCCATAAATCCTAAACAAATTGTTGTAATTATTAAATATTTTATATTTAAGACATTTATATTAATCTTATCTTCTGTGCAAAATTTCTACGGAGTTCATACAGTTTTGTATTTAAAGAAAAATTGAAAATTTCGAAGGCTTTCGACTGTGCGTTTTCCCATTTTTCGAGAAAGGTTTGATCTTGCTCAAAGTTTGCAAATGTCATCACAATGGAGAGTAATGAAAAAAATGTAAAGTCTTTCATTGATATCGATTTTAAATAAAGAGATATTCGATATATGGTAGACTAAAGATTCGAAAATGTCACATTACTCCTAAACTAATTGTTGTAATTATTAAATATTTTATGTTTAAGACACTTATATTAATCGTATCTTCTGTGTAAGTTTTCTACAGAATTCATAGTGTTTGGTATTTAAAGAAAAATTGAAAATTTCGAAGGCTTTCGACTGCGCATTTTCCCTTTTTTTTGACAAAAAATTAATTTTGCTAAAACTTTCCAAATATCACTAGAATGGAGAGTAATGTAAGTAAAATAAAGGCTTTCATTGATATCGATTTTAAATAAAGAGATATTCGATATATGGTAGAATAAAGATTCGAAAATGTCCCATAAATCCTAAACAAATTGTTGTAATTATTAAATATTTTATATTTAAGAAATTTATATTAATCCTATCTTCTGTGCAAAATTTCTAGAGAGTTCATACAGTTTCGTATTTAAAGAAAAATTGAAAATTTCGAAGGCTTTCGACTGTGATTTTTCCCATTTTTCGAGAAAAGTTTTATCCTTCTGAAAGTTTGCAAATGTCATCAGAATGGAGAGAAATGAAAGGAAAATAAAGGCTTTCATTGATATCGATTTTAAATAAAGAGATATTCGATATATGATAGAATAAAGATTCGAAAATGTTCCATAAATCCTAAACAAATTGTTGTAATTATTAAATATTTTATATTTAAGACATTTATATTAATCCTATATACTGTGCAAATTTTCTGCAGAATTCATAGTGTTTGGTATTTAAAGAAAAATTGAAAATTTCGAAGGCTTTCGACTGTGCATTTTCCCTTTTTTCGACAAAAATTTAATTTTGCTCAAACTTTCCAAATATCATCAGAATGGAGAGTAATTAAAGAAAAATAAAGGCTTTCATTGATATCGATTTTAAATAGAGAGATATTCGATATATGGTAGACAAAAGATTCGAAAATGTGCCATAAATCCTAAACAAATTGTTGTAATTATTAAATATTTGATATTTAAGACATTTATATTAATCGTATCTTCTGAGCAAAATTTCTACGGAGTTCATACAGTTTTGTATTTAAAGAAAAATTGAAAATTTCGAAGTCTTTTTACTGTGCGTTTTCCCATTTTTCGAGAAAAGTTTCATCTTGCTCAAAGTTTGCAAATGTCATCACAATGGAGAATAATGAAAAAAGTATAGTCTTTCATTGATATCGATTTTAAATAAAGATATATTCGATATATGGTAGACTAAAGATTCGAAAATGTCACATTACTCCTCAACTAATTGTTGTAATTATTATATATTTTATATTTAAGACATTCGATATATGGTAGACTAAAGATTCGAAAATGTCCCATAAATCCTAAACAATTTGTTTAATTATTAAATATTTTATATTTAAGACATTTATATTAATCCCATCTTCTGTGCAAAATTTCTACAGAGTTCATATAGTTTTGTATTTAAAGAAAAATTGAAAATTTCGAAGGCTTTCGACTGTGCGTTTTCCCATTTTTCGACAAAAATTTGATGTTGCTCAAACTTTCCAAATATCATCAGAATGGAGAGTAATGAAAGGAAAATAAAGGCTTTCATTGATATCGATTTTAAATAAAGAGATATTCGATATATGGTAGAATAAAGATCCGAAAATGTTCCAAAAATCCAAAACAAATTGTTGTAATTATTAAATATTTTATATTTAAGACATTTATATTAATCCTATATACAGTGCAAATTTTCTGCAGAATTCATAATGTTTGGTATTTAAAGAAAAATTGAAAATTTCGAAGGCTTTCGACTGTGATTTTCCCTTTTTTCGACAAAAATTTAATTTTGCTCAAACTTTCCAAATATCATCAGAATGGAGAGTAATTAAAGTAAAATAAAGGCTTTCATTGATATCGATTTTAAATAGAGAGATATTCGATATATGGTAGACTAAAGATTCGAAGATGTCCCATAAATCCTAAACAAATTGTTGTAATTATTAAATATTTTATATTTAAGACATTTATATTAATCCTATCTTCTGTGCAAAATTTCTACGGAGTTCATACAGTTTTGTATTTAAAGAAAAATTGAAAATTTCGAAGGCTTTCGACTGTGCGTTTTCCCATTTTTCGAGAAAAGTTTGATCCTGCTCAAAGTTTGCAAATTCATCAGAATGGAGAGAATGAAAAAAATATAGTCTTTCATTGATAACGATTTTAAATAAAGAGATATTCGATATATGGTAGACTAAACATTCGAAAATGTTACATTACTCTTAAACAAATTGTTGTAATTTTTAAATATTTTATATTTAAGACATTTATATTAATCCTATATTCTGTGCAAAATTTCTACAGAATTCATAGTGTTTGATATTTAAAGAAAAATTTAAAATTTCGAAGGCTTTCGACTGTGCATTTTCTCTTTTTTCGACAAAAATTTGATGTTGCTCAAACTTTCCAGATATCATCACAATGGAGAGTAATGAAAGAATATAAAGGCTTTGATTGGTATCGATTTTAAATAGAGATTTTCGATATATCGTAGAGTAAAGTTTGGAAAAATCCCATAATTCCTTAACTAATTGCAGTAATAATTAAATATTTTCTATTTAAGACATTTATATTATTCCTATCTTTTGAGGAAAGTTTCTACAGAATTCATACAGTTTGGTATTTGAAGAAAAATAAGAAATTTCGAAGGCTTTCGAATGTGCGTTTTCCCATTTTTGAGAAAAGTTTGATCTTGCTCAAACTTTGCAAATTTCATCACAATGGAGAGTAAAGAAAAAAATATGAAGGGTTTCATTGATATCGATTTTAAATAAAGAGATATTCGATATATGGTAGATTAACATTCGAAAATGTTACATTACTCCTAAACTAATTGTTGTAATTATTAAATATTTTATATTTAAGACATTTATATTAATCTTATCTTCTGTGCAAAATTTCTGCAGAATTCATAGTGTTTTGTATTTAAAGAAAAATTGAAAATTTCGAAGGCTTTCGACTGTGCGTTTTCCTATTTTTCGACAAAAATTTGATGTTGCTCAAACTTTCCAAATATCATCAGAATGGAGAGTAATGTAAGTAAAATAAAGGCTTTCATTGATATTGATTTTAAATAGAGAGATATTCGATATATGGTAGAATGAAGATTCGAAAATGTTCCATAAATCCTAAACAAATTGTTGTAATTATTAAATATTTTATATTTAAGACATTTATATTAATCGTATATACTGTGCAAATTTTCTACAGAATTCATAGTGTTTGGTATTTAAAGAAAAATTGAAAATTTCGAAGGCTTTCGACTGTGCGTTTTCCCATTTTTCGACAAAAATTTGATGATGCTCAAACTTTCCAAATATCATCAGAATGGAGAGTAATGTAAGTAAAATAAAGGCTTTCATTGATATCGATTTTAAATAAAGAGATATTCGATATATGGTAGACTAAAGATTCGAAAATGTCCCATAAATCCTAAACAAATTGTTGTAATTATTAAATATTTTATATTTAAGACATTTATATTAATCCTATCTTCTGTGCAAAATTTCTACAGAGTTCATACAGTTTTGTATTTAAAGAAAAATTGAAAATTTCGAAGGCTTTCGACGTGCGTTTTCCCATTTTTCGAGAAAAGTTTGTTCCTGCTCAAAGTTTGCAAATGTCATCAGAATGGAGAGAAATGAAAAAATATAAAGTCTTTCATTGATAACGATTTTAAATAAAGAGATATTCGATATATGGTAGACTAAACATTCGAAAATGTCACATTACTCCTAAACTAATTGTTGTAATTATTAAATATTTTATGTTTAAGACACTTATATTAATCTTTTGTTGCTCAAACTTTCCAAATATCATCAGAATGGAGAGTAATGAAAGGAAAATAAAGGCTTTCATTGATATCGATTTTAAATAAAGAGATATTCGATATATGGTAGACAAAAGATTCGAAAGTTTTCCATAAATCCTAAACAAATTGTTGTAATTATTAAATATTTTATATTTAAGACATTTATATTAATCCTATATACTGTGCAAATTTTCTACAGAATTCATAGTGTTTGGTATTTAAAGAAAAATTGAAAATTTCGAAGGCTTTCGACTGTGCGTTTTCCCATTTTTCGACAAAATTTGATGTTGTTCAAATTTTCAAATATCATCAGAATGGAGAGTAATGTAAGTAAAATAAAGGCTTTCATTGATATCGATTTTAAATAAAGAGTTATTCGATATATAGTAGAATAAAGATTCGAAAATGTTCCATAAATCGTAAACAAATTGTTATAATCATTAAATATATTATATTTAAGACATTTATATTAATTCTATATACTGTGAAAATTTTCTACAGAATTCATAGTGTTAGGTACTTAAAGAAAAATTGAAAATTTCGAAGGATTTCGACTGTGCATTTTCCGTTTTTTCGACAAAAATTTAATTTTGCTCAAACTTTCCAAATATCATCAGAATGGAGAGTAATTAAAGTAAAATAAAGGCTTTCATTGATAGCGATTTTAAATAGAGAGATATTCGATATATGGTAGACTAAAGATTCGAAAATGTCCAATAAATCCTAAACAAATTGTTGTAATTATTAAATATTTTATATTTAAGACATTTATATTAATCCTATCTTCTGTGCAAAATTTCTACAGAGTTCATACAGTTTTGTATTTAAAGAAAAATTGAAAATTTCGAAGGCTTTCGACAGTGCGTTTTCCCATTTTTCGAGAAAAGTTTGAGCTTGCTCAAAGTTTGCAAATATCATCACAATGGAGGGTAATGAAAAAAATATAAAGTCTTTCATTCATATCGATTTTAAATAAAGAGATATTCGATATATGGTAGACTAAACATTCGAAAATGTCACATTACTCCTAAATTAATTGTTGTAATTATTAAATATTTTATATTTAAGACATTTATATTAATCCTATCTTCTGTGCAAAATTTCTACAGAATTCATAGTGTTTTGTATTTAAAGAAAAATTTAAAATTTCGAAGGCTTTCGACTGTGCATTTTCTCTTTTTTAGACAAAAATTTGATGTTGCTCAAACTTTCCAAATATCATCACAATGGAGAGTAATGAAAGAAATATAAAGGATTTCATTGATATCGATTTTAAATAGAGAGATTTTCGATATATCGTAGAGTAAAGTTTGGAAAAATCCCATAATTCCTTAACTAATTGCAGTAATAATTAAATATTTTCTATTTAAGACATTTATA
Source organism: Bathynomus jamesi (assembly GCA_023014485.1). Classification (NCBI taxonomy): domain Eukaryota; kingdom Metazoa; phylum Arthropoda; class Malacostraca; order Isopoda; family Cirolanidae; genus Bathynomus; species Bathynomus jamesi. Next base: position 29,578 of record JAJOZX010001241.1, on the reverse strand, counting down.
TTATTCCTATCTTTTGAGGAAAGTTTCTACAGAATTCATACAGTTTGGTATTTGAAGAAAAATAAGAAATTTCGAAGGCTTTCGAATGTGCGTTTTCCCATTTTTCGAGAAAAGTTCGATCTTGCTCAAACTTTCCAAATATCATCAGAATGGAGAGTAATGTAAGTAAAATAAAGGCTTTCATTGATATCGATTTTAAATAAAGTGATATTCGATATATGGTAGAAAAAAGATTCGAAAATGTTCCATAAATCCTAAAGAAGTTGTAATTATTAAATATTTTATATTTAAGACATTTATATTAATCGTATATACTGTGCAAATTTTCTACAGAATTCATAGTGTTTGGTATTTAAAGAAAAATTGAAAATTTCGAAGGTTTTCGACTGTGCATTTTCCCTTTTTTCGACAAAAATTTAATTTTGCTCAAACTTTCCAAATATAATCAGAATGGAGAGTAATTAAAGTAAAATAAAGGCTTTCATTGATATCGATTTTAAATAGAGAGATATTCGATATATGGTAGACTAAAGATTCGAAAATGTCCCATAAATCCTAAACAAATTGTTTAATTATTAAATATTTTATATTTAAGACATTTATATTAATCCCATCTTCTGTGCAAAATTTCTACAGAGTTCATACAGTTTTGTATTTAAAGAAAAATTGAAAATTTCGAAGGCTTTCGACTGTGCGTTTTCCCATTTTTCGAGAAAAGTTTGATCCTGCTCAAAGTTTGCAAATGTCATCAGAATGGAGAGAAATGAAAAAAATATAGTCTTTCATTGATAACGATTTTAAATAAAGAGATATTCGATATATGGTAGACTAAACATTCGAAAATGTCACATTACTCCTAAACTAATTGTTGTAATTATTAAATATTTTATGTTTAAGACACTTATATTAATCTTATCTTCTGTTCAAAATTTCTACAGAATTCATAGTGTTTTATATTTAAAGAAAAATTGAAAATTTCGAAGGCTTTCGACTGTGCGTTTTCCCATTTTCCGACAAAAATTTGATGTTGCTCAAACTTTCCAAATATCATCAAATGGAGAATAATGAAGGAAAATAAAGGCTTTCATTGATATCGATTTTAAATAGAGATATTCGATATATAGTAGAAAAAGATTCGAAAATGTCCCATAAATCCTAAACAAATTGTTGTAATTATTAAATATTTTTATTTAAGACATTTATATTAATCTTATCTTCTGTGTAAAATTTCTACGGAGTTCATACAGTTTTGTATTTAAAGAAAAATTGAAAATTTCGAAGGCTTTCGACTGTGCGTTTTCCCATTTTTTCGAGAAAGGTTTGATCTTGCTCAAGTTTGCAAATGTCATCACAATGGAGAGTAATGAAAAATGTAAAGTCTTTCATTGATATCGATTTTAAATAAAGATATTCGATATATGGTAGACTAAAGATTCGAAAATGTCACATTACTCCTAAACTAATTGTTGTAATTATTAATATTTTATGTTTAAGACACTTATATTAATCGTATCTTCTGTGTAAGTTTTCTACAGAATTCATAGTGTTTGGTATTTAAAGAAAATTGAAAATTTCGAAGGCTTTCGACTGCGCATTTTCCCTTTTTTTGACAAAAAATTAATTTTGCTAAAACTTTCCAAATATCATCAGAATGGAGATAATGTAAGTAAAATAAAGGCTTTCATTGATATCGATTTTAAATAAGAGATATTCGATATATGGTAGAATAAAGATTCGAAAATGTCCCATAAATCCTAAACAAATGTTGTAATTATTAAATATTTTATATTTAAGAAATTTATATTAATCCTATCTTCTGTGCAAAATTTCTAGAGAGTTCATACAGTTTCGTATTTAAAGAAAAATTGAAAATTTCGAAGGCTTTCGACTGTGATTTTTTCCCATTTTTCGAGAAAAATTTTATCCTTCTGAAAGTTTGCAAATGTCATCAGAATGGAGAGAAATGAAAGGAAAATAAGGCTTTTATTGATATCGATTTTAAATAAAGAGATATTCGATATATGATAGAATAAAGATTCGAAATGTTCCATAAATCCTAAACAATTGTTGTAATTATTAAATATTTTATATTTAAGACATTTATATTAATCCTATATACTGTGCAAATTTTCTGCAGAATTCATAGTGTTTGGTATTTAAAGAAAATTGAAAATTTCGAAGGCTTTCGACTGTGCATTTTCCCTTTTTTCGACAAAAATTTAATTTGCTCAAACTTTCCATATCATCAGAATGGAGAGTAATTAAGTAAAATAAAGGCTTTCATTGATAGCGATTTTAAATAGAGAGATATTCGATATATGGTAGACTAAAGATTCGAAAATGTGCCATAAATCCTAAACAAATTGTTGTAATTATTAAATATTTGATATTTAAGACATTTATATTAATCGTATCTTCTGAGCAAAATTTCTACGGAGTTCATACAGTTTTGTATTTAAAGAAAAATTGAAAATTTCGAAGTCTTTTTACTGTGCGTTTTCCCATTTTTCGAGAAAGTTTCATCTTGCTCAAAGTTTGCAAATGTCTCACAATGGAGAATAATGAAAAAAGTATAGTCTTTCATTGATATCGATTTTAAATAAAGAGATATTCGATATATGGTAGACTAAAGATTCGAAAATGTCACATTACTCCTCAACTAATTGTTGTAATTATTATATTTTATATTTAAGACATTCGATATATGGTAGACTAAAGATTCGAAAATGTCCCATAAATCCTAAACAATTTGTTTAATTATTAAATATTTTATATTTAAGACATTTATATTAATCCCATCTTCTGTGCAAAATTTCTACAGAGTTCATATAGTTTTGTATTTAAAGAAAAATTGAAAATTTCGAAGGCTTTCGACTGTGCGTTTTCCCATTTTTCGACAAAAATTTGATGTTGCTCAAACTTTCCAAATCATCAGAATGGAGAGTAATGAAAGGAAAATAAAGGCTTTCATTGATATCGATTTTAAATAAAGAGATATTCGATATATGGTAGAATAAAGATCCGAAAATGTTCCAAAAATCCAAAACAAATTGTTGTAATTATTAAATATTTTATATTTAAGACATTTATATTAATCCTATATACAGTGCAAATTTTCTGCAGAATTCATAATGTTGGTATTTAAAGAAAAATTGAAATTTCGAAGGCTTTCGACTGTGATTTTCCCTTTTTTCGACAAAATTTAATTTTGCTCAAACTTTCCAAATATCATCAGAATGGAGAGTAATTAAAGTAAAATAAAGGCTTTCATTGATATCGATTTTAAATAGAGAGATATTCGATATATGGTAGACTAAAGATTCGAAAATGTCACATTACTCCTCAACTAATTGTTGTAATTATTATATATTTTATATTTAAGACATTCGATATATGGTAGACTAAAGATTCGAAAATGTCCCATAAATCCTAAACAATTTGTTTAATTATTAAATATTTTATATTTAAGAATTTATATTAATCCCATCTTCTGTGCAAAATTTCTACAGAGTTCATATAGTTTTGTATTTAAAGAAAAATTGAAATTTCGAAGGCTTTCGACTGTGCGTTTTCCCATTTTTCGAGAAAAGTTTGATCTTGCTCAAAGTTTGGAATGTCATCAGAATGGAGAGAAATGAAAAAATATAAAGTCTTTCATTGAAAACGATTTTAAATAAAGAGATATTCGATATATGGTAGACTAAACATTCGAAATGTCACATCACTCCTATACTAATTGTTGTAATTATTAAATATTTTATATTTAAGACATTTATATTAATCCTATATACTGTGCAAATTTTCTGCAAAATTCATAGTGTTTGGTATTTAAAGAAAAATTTAAAATTTCGAAGGCTTTCGACTGTGCATTTTCCCTTTTTTCGACAAAAATTTAATTTTGCTCAAACTTTCCAAATATCATCAGAAGGGACAGTAATAAAATTAAAATAAAGGCTTTCATTGATATCGATTTTAAATAGAGAGATATTCGATATATGGTAGACAAAAGATTCGAAAATGTCCCATAAATCCTAAACAAATTGTTGTAATTATTAAATATTTTATATTTAAGACAATTATATTAATCGTATCTTCTGTGCAAAATTTCTACGGAGTTCATACAGTTTTGTATTTAAAGAAAAATTGAAAATTTCGAAGGCTTTCGACTGTGCGTTTTCCCATTTTTCGAGAAAAGTTTGATCCTGCTCAAAGTTTGCAAATGTCATCAGAATGGAGAGAAATGAAAAAATATAGTCTTTCATTGATAACGATTTTAAATAAGAGATATTCGATATATGGTAGACTAAACATTCGAAAATGTCACATTACTCCTAAACTAATTGTTGTAATTATTAAATATTTTATGTTTAAGACACTTATATTAATCTTATCTTCTGTTCAAAATTTCTACAGAATTCATAGTGTTTTATATTTAAAGAAAAATTGAAAATTTCGAAGGCTTTCGACTGTGCGTTTTCCCATTTTCCGACAAAAATTTGATGTTGCTCAAACTTTCCAAATATCATCAGAATGGAGAATAATGAAAGGAAAATAAATGCTTTCATTGATATCGATTTTAAATAGAGATATTCGATATATAGTAGAAAAAAGATTCGAAAATGTCTCATAAATCCTAAACAAATTGTTGTAATTATTAAATATTTTATATTTAAGACATTTATATTAATCTTATCTTCTGTGCAAAATTTCTACGGAGTTCATACAGTTTTGTATTTAAAGAAAAATTGAAAATTTCGAAGGCTTTCGATTGTGCGTTTTCCCATTTTTCGAGAAAGGTTTGATCTTGCTCAAAGTTTGCAAATGTCATCACAATGGAGAGTAATGAAAAAAATGTAAAGTCTTTCATTGATATCGATTTTAAATAAAGAGATATTCGATATATGGTAGACTAAAGATTCGAAAATGTCACATTACTCCTAAACTATTGTTGTAATTATTCAAATATTTTGTTTAAGACACTTATATTAATCGTATCTTCTGTGTAAGTTTTCTACAGAATTCATAGTGTTTGTATTTAAAGAAAAATTGAAAATTTCGAAGGCTTTCGACTGCGCATTTTCCCTTTTTTTGGACAAAAATTATTTTGCTAAACTTTCCAAATATCATCAGAATGGAGAGTAATGTAAGTAAAATAAAGGCTTTCATTGATATCGATTTTAAATAAAGAGATATTCGATATATGGTAGAATAAAGATTCGAAAATGTCCCATAAATCCTAAACAAATTGTTGTAATTATTAAATATTTTATATTTAAGAAATTTATATTAATCCTATCTTCTGTGCAAAATTCTAGAGAGTTCATACAGTTTCGTATTTAAAGAAAAATTGAAAATTTCGAAGGCTTTCGACTGTGATTTTTCCCATTTTTTCGAGAAAAGTTTTATCCTTCTGAAAGTTGCAAATTCATCAGAAGGAGAGAATGAAGGTAAAATAAAGGCTTTTATTGATATCGATTTTTAAATAAAGAGATATTCGATATATGATAGAATAAAGATTCGAAAATGTTCCATAAATCCTAAACAATTGTTGTAATTATAATATTTTTATATTTAAGACATTTATATTAATCCTATATACTGTGCAAATTTTCTGCAGAATTCATAGTGTTTGTATTTAAAGAAAAATTGAAAATTTCGAAGGCTTTCGACTGTGCATTTTCCCTTTTTTTCGACAAAAATTTAATTTTGCTCAACTTTCCAAATATCATCAGAATGGAGAGTAATTAAAGTAAAATAAAGGCTTTCATTGATAGCGATTTTAAATAGAGAGATATTCGATATATGGTAGACTAAAGATTCGAAAATGTGCCATAAATCCTAACAAATTGTTGTATTATTAAATATTTGATATTTAAGAATTTATTAATCGTATCTTGAGCAAAATTTCTACGGAGTTCATACAGTTTTGTATTTAAGAAAATTGAAAATTTCGAAGTCTTTTTACTGTGCGTTTTCCCATTTTTTCGAGAAAATTTCATCTTGCTCAAAGTTTGCAATGTCATCACATGAGAATAATGAAAAAAGTATAGTCTTTCATTGATATCGATTTTAAATAAAGAGATATTCGATATATGGTAGACTAAAGATTCGAAAATGTCACATACTCCTCAACTAATTGTTGTAATTATTATATTTTTATTTAAGACATTCGATATATGGTAGACTAAAGATTCGAAAATGTCCCATAATCCTAACAATTTGTTTAATTATTAATATTTTATATTTAAGACATTTATATTAATCCCATCTTCTGTGCAAAATTTCTACAGAGTTTCATATAGTTTTGTATTTAAAGAAAAATTGAAAATTTCGAAGGCTTTCGACTGTGCGTTTTCCCATTTTTCGACAAAAATTGATGTTGCTCAAACTTTCCAAATATCATCAGAATGGAGAGTATGAAAGGAAAATAAAGGCTTTCATTGATATCGATTTTAAATAAGAGATTTCGATATATGGTAGAATAAAATCCGAAAATGTTCCAAAAATCCAAAACAAATTGTTGTAATTATTAAATATTTTATATTTAAGACATTTATATTATCCTATATACAGTGCAAATTTTCTGCAGAATTCATAATGTTTGGTTTTAAAGAAAAATTGAAAATTTCGAAGCTTTCGACTGTGATTTCCCTTTTTTCGACAAAATTTAATTTTGCTCAAACTTTCCAAATATCATCAGAATGGAGAGTAATTAAAGTAAAATAAAGGCTTTCATTGATATCGATTTTAAATAGAGAGATATTCGATATGGTAGACTAAAGATTCGAAAATGTCACATTACTCCTCAACTAATTGTTGTAATTATTATATATTTTATATTTAAGACATTCGATATATGGTAGACTAAAGATTCGAAATGTCCCATAAATCCTAAACAATTTGTTTAATTATTAAATATTTTATATTTAAGACATTTATATTAATCCCATCTTCTGTGCAAAATTTCTACAGAGTTCATATAGTTTTGTATTTAAAGAAAATTGAAAATTTCGAAGGCTTTCGACTGTGCGTTTTCCCATTTTTCGAGAAAAGTTTGATCTTGCTCAAAGTTTGGAAATGTCATCAGAATGGAGAGAATGAAAAAATATAAAGTCTTTCATTGAAAACGATTTTAAATAAAGAGATATTCGATATATGGTAGACTAAACATTCGAAAATGTCACATCACTCCTATACTAATTGTTGTAATTATTAAATATTTTATTTTAAGACATTTATATTAATCCTATTACTGTGCAAATTTCTGCAAAATTCATAGTGTTTGGTATTTAAAGAAAAATTTAAAATTTCGAAGGCTTTCGACTGTGCATTTTCCCTTTTTTCGACAAAATTTAATTTGCTCAAACTTTCCAATATCATCAGAAGGGACAGTAATAAAATTAAAATAAAGGCTTTCATTGATATCGATTTTAAATAGAGAGATATTCGATATATGGTAGACAAAAGATTCGAAAATGTCCCATAAATCCTAAACAAATTGTTGTAATTATTAAATATTTTATATTTAAGACAATTATATTAATCGTATCTTCTGTGCAAAATTTCTACGGAGTTCATACAGTTTTGTATTTAAAGAAAAATTGAAAATTTCGAAGGCTTTCGACTGTGCGTTTTCCCATTTTTCGAGAAAAGTTTGATCCTGCTCAAAGTTTGCAAATGTCATCAGAATGGAGAGAAATGAAAAAAATATAGTCTTTCATTGATAACGATTTTAAATAAAGAGATATTCGATATATGGTAGACTAAACATTCGAAAATGTCACATTACTCCTAAACTAATTGTTGTAATTATTAAATATTTTATGTTTAAGACACTTATATTAATCTTATCTTCTGTTCAAAATTTCTACAGAATTCATAGTGTTTTATTTAAAGAAAAATTGAAAATTTCGAAGGCTTTCGACTGTGCGTTTTCCCATTTTCCGACAAAAATTTGATGTTGCTCAAACTTTCCAAATATCATCAGAATGGAGAATAATGAAAGGAAAATAAAGGCTTTCATTGATATCGATTTTAAATAGAGATATTCGATATATAGTAGAAAAAAGATTCGAAAATGTCCCATAAATCCTAAACAAATTGTTGTAATTATTAAATATTTTATATTTGACATTTATATTAATCTTATCTTCTGTGCAAAATTTCTACGGAGTTCATACAGTTTTGTATTTAAAGAAAAATTGAAAATTTCGAAGGCTTTCGACTGTGCGTTTTCCCATTTTTCGAGAAAGGTTTGATCTTGCTCAAAGTTTGCAAATGTCATCACAATGGAGAGTAATGAAAAAAATGTAAAGTCTTTCATTGATATCGATTTTAAATAAAGAGATATTCGATATATGGTAGAATAAAGATTCGAAAATGTCCCATAAATCCTAAACAAATTGTTGTAATTATTAAATATTTTATATTTAAGACATTTATATTAATCCTATCTTCTGTGCAAAATTTCTAGAGAGTTCATACAGTTTCGTATTTAAAGAAAATTGAAAATTTCGAAGGCTTTCGACTGTGATTTTTCCCATTTTTCGAGAAAAGTTTTATCCTTCTGAAAGTTTGCAAATGTCATCAGAATGGAGAGAAATGAAAGAAAATAAAGGCTTTCATTGATATCGATTTTAAATAAAGAGATATTCGATATATGATAGAATAAAGATTCGAAAATGTTCCATAAATCCTAAACAATTGTTGTAATTATTAAATATTTTATATTTAAGACATTTATATTAATCCTATATACTGTGCAAATTTTCTGCAGAATTCATAGTGTTTGGTATTTAAAGAAAAATTGAAAATTTCGAAGGCTTTCGACTGTGCATTTTCCCTTTTTTCGACAAAAATTTAATTTTGCTCAAACTTTCCAAATATCATCAGAATGGAGAGTAATTAAAGAAAAATAAAGGCTTTCATTGATATCGATTTTAAATAGAGAGATATTCGATATATGGTAGACAAAAGATTCGAAAATGTGCCATAAATCCTAAACAAATTGTTGTAATTATTAAATATTTGATATTTAAGACATTTATATTAATCGTATCTTCTGAGCAAAATTTCTACGGAGTTCATACAGTTTTGTATTTAAAGAAAAATTGAAAATTTCGAAGTCTTTTTACTGTGCGTTTTCCCATTTTTCGAGAAAAGTTTCATCTTGCTCAAAGTTTGCAAATGTCATCACAATGGAGATAATGAAAAAATTAGTCTTTCATTGATATCGATTTTAAATAAAGAGATATTCGATATATGGTAGACTAAAGATTCGAAAATGTCACATTACTCCTCAACTAATTGTTGTAATTATTATATATTTTTATTTAAGACATTCGATATATGGTAGACTAAAGATTCGAAAATGTCCCATAAATCCTAAACAATTTGTTTAATTATTAAATATTTTATATTTAAGACATTTATATTAATCCCATCTTCTGTGCAAAATTTCTACAGAGTTCATATAGTTTTGTATTTAAAGAAAAATTGAAAATTTCGAAGGCTTTCGACTGTGCGTTTTCCCATTTTTCGACAGAAAATTTGATGTTGCTCAAACTTTCAAATCATCAGAATGGAGAGTAATGAAAAAAATAAAGTCTTTCATTGATAACGATTTTAAATAAAGAGATATTCGATATATGGTAGACTAAAGATTCGAAAATGTCCAAACCAAACAATTGTTGTAATTATTAAATATTTTATATTTAAGACATTTATATTAATCCTATATACAGTGCAAATTTTCTGCAGAATTCATAGTGTTTGGTATTTAAAGAAAAATTGAAAATTTCGAAGGCTTTCGACTGTGCATTTTCCTTTTTTCGACAAAAATTTAATTTTGCTCAAACTTTCCAAATATCAGAATGGAGAGTAATAAAGTAAAATAAAGGCTTTCATTGATATCGATTTTAAATAGAGAGATATTCGATATATGGTAGACTAAAGATTCGAAGATGTCCCATAAATCCTAAACAAATTGTTGTAATTATTAAATATTTTATATTTAAGACATTTATATTAATCCTATCTCTGTGCAAAATTTCTACGGAGTTCATACAGTTTTGTATTTAAAGAAAAATTGAAAATTTCGAAGGCTTTCGACTGTGCGTTTTCCCATTTTTCGAGAAAAGTTTGATCCTGCTCAAAGTTTGCAAATTTCATCAGAATGGAGAGAATGAAAAAAATAAGTCTTTCATTGATAACGATTTTAAATAAAGAGATATTCGATATATGGTAGACTAAACATTCGAAAATGTTACATTACTCTAAACAATTGTTGTAATTTTAAATATTTTATATTTAAGACATTTATATTAATCCTATATTCTGTGCAAAATTTCTACAGAATTCATAGTGTTTGATATTTAAAGAAAAATTTAAAATTTCGAAGGCTTTCGACTGTGCATTTTCTCTTTTTTCGACAAAAATTTGATGTTGCTCAAACTTTCCAGATATCATCACAATGGAGAGTAATGAAAGAATATAAAGGCTTTGATTGTATCGATTTTAAATAGAGATTTTCGATATATCGTAGAGTAAAGTTTGGAAAAATCCCATAATTCCTTAACTAATTGCAGTAATATTAAATATTTCTATTTAAGACATTTATATTATTCCTATCTTTTGAGGAAAGTTTCTACAGAATTCATACAGTTTGGTATTTGAAGAAAATAAGAAATTTCGAAGGCTTTCGAATGTGCGTTTTCCCATTTTTGAGAAAAGTTTGATCTTGCTCAAACTTTGCAAATTTCATCACAATGGAGAGTAAGAAAAAAATATGAAGGGTTTCATTGATATCGATTTTAAATAAAGATATTCGATATATGGTAGATTAACATTCGAAAATGTTACATTACTCCTAAACTAATTGTTGTAATTATTAAATATTTTATATTTAAGACATTTATATTAATCTTATCTTCTGTGCAAAATTTCTGCAGAATTCATAGTGTTTTGTATTTAAAGAAAAATTGAAAATTTCGAAGGCTTTCGACTGTGCGTTTTCCCATTTTTCGACAAAAATTTGATGTTGCTCAAACTTTCCAAATATCATCAGAATGGAGAGTAATGTAAGTAAAATAAAGGCTTTCATTGATATTGATTTTAAATAGAGATATTCGATATATGGTAGAATGAAGATTCGAAAATGTTCCATAAATCCTAAACAAATTGTTGTAATTATTAAATATTTTATATTTAAGACATTTATATTAATCGTATATACTGTGCAAATTTTCTACAGAATTCATAGTGTTTGGTATTTAAAGAAAAATTGAAAATTTCGAAGGCTTTCGACTGTGCGTTTTCCCTTTTTCGACAAAAATTTGATGATGCTCAAACTTTCCAAATATCATCAGAATGGAGAGTAATGTAAGTAAAATAAAGGCTTTCATTGATATCGATTTTAAATAAAGAGATATTCGATATATGGTAGACTAAAGATTCGAAAATGTCCCATAAATCCTAAACAAATTGTTGTAATTATTAAATATTTTATATTTAAGACATTTATATTAATCCTATCTTCTGTGCAAAATTTCTACAGAGTTCATACAGTTTTGTATTTAAAGAAAAATTGAAAATTTCGAAGGCTTTCGACGTGCGTTTTCCCATTTTTCGAGAAAAGTTTGTTCCTGCTCAAAGTTTGCAAATGTCATCAGAATGGAGAGAAATGAAAAAAATATAAAGTCTTTCATTGATAACGATTTTAAATAAAGAGATATTCGATATATGGTAGACTAAACATTCGAAAATGTCACATTACTCCTAAACTAATTGTTGTAATTATTAAATATTTTATGTTTAAGACACTTATATTAATCTTTTGTTGCTCAAACTTTCCAAATATCATCAGAATGGAGAGTAATGAAAGGAAAATAAAGGCTTTCATTGATATCGATTTTAAATAAAGAGATATTCGATATATGGTAGACAAAAGATTCGAAAGTTTCCATAAATCCTAAACAAATTGTTGTAATTATTAAATATTTTATATTTAAGACATTTATATTAATCCTATATACTGTGCAAATTTTCTACAGAATTCATAGTGTTTGGTATTTAAAGAAAAATTGAAAATTTCGAAGGCTTTCGACTGTGCGTTTTCCCATTTTTCGACAAAATTTGATGTTGTTCAAATTTTCAAATATCATCAGAATGGAGAGTAATGTAAGTAAAATAAAGGCTTTCATTGATATCGATTTTAAATAAAGAGTTATTCGATATATAGTAGAATAAAGATTCGAAAATGTTCCATAAATCGTAAACAAATTGTTATAATCATTAAATATATTATATTTAAGACATTTATATTAATTCTATATACTGTGAAAATTTTCTACAGAATTCATAGTGTTTGGTACTTAAAGAAAAATTGAAAATTTCGAAGGATTTCGACTGTGCATTTTCCGTTTTTTCGACAAAAATTTAATTTGCTCAAACTTTCCAAATATCATCAGAATGGAGAGTAATTAAAGTAAAATAAAGGCTTTCATTGATAGCGATTTTAAATAGAGAGATATTCGATATATGGTAGACTAAGATTCGAAAATGTCCAATAATCCTAAACAAATTGTTGTAATTATTAAATATTTTATATTTAAGACATTTATATTAATCCTATCTTCTGTGCAAAATTTCTACAGAGTTCATACAGTTTTGTATTTAAAGAAAAATTGAAAATTTCGAAGGCTTTCGACAGTGCGTTTTCCCATTTTTCGAGAAAAGTTTGAGCTTGCTCAAAGTTTGCAATATCATCACAATGGAGGGTAATGAAAAAATATAAAGTCTTTCATTCATATCGATTTTAAATAAAGAGATATTCGATATATGGTAGACTAAACATTCGAAAATGTCACATTACTCCTAAATTAATTGTTGTAATTATTAAATATTTTATATTTAAGACATTTATATTAATCCTATCTTCTGTGCAAAATTTCTACAGAATTCATAGTGTTTTGTATTTAAAGAAAAATTTAAAATTTCGAAGGCTTTCGACTGTGCATTTTCTCTTTTTTAGACAAAAATTTGATGTTGCTCAAACTTTCCAAATATCATCACAATGGAGAGTAATGAAAGAAATATAAAGGATTTCATTGATATCGATTTTAAATAGAGAGATTTTCGATATATCGTAGAGTAAAGTTTGGAAAAATCCCATAATTCCTTAACTAATTGCAGTAATAATTAAATATTTTCTATTTAAGACATTTATATTATTCCTATCTTTTGAGGAAAGTTTCTACAGAATTCATACAGTTTGGTATTTGAAGAAAAATAAGAAATTTCGAAGGCTTTCGAATGTGCGTTTTCCCATTTTTCGAGAAAAGTTCGATCTTGCTCAAACTTTCCAAATATCATCAGAATGGAGAGTAATGTAAGTAAAATAAAGGCTTTCATTGATATCGATTTTAAATAAAGTGATATTCGATATATGGTAGAAAAAAGATTCGAAAATGTTCCATAAATCCTAAAGTTGTAATTATTAAATATTTTATATTTAAGACATTTATATTAATCGTATATACTGTGCAAATTTTCTACAGAATTCATAGTGTTTGGTATTTAAAGAAAAATTGAAAATTTCGAAGGTTTTCGACTGTGCATTTTCCCTTTTTTCGACAAAAATTTAATTTTGCTCAAACTTTCCAAATATAATCAGAATGGAGAGTAATTAAAGTAAAATAAAGGCTTTCATTGATATCGATTTTAAATAGAGAGATATTCGATATATGGTAGACTAAAGATTCGAAAATGTCCCATAAATCCTAAACAAATTGTTTAATTATTAAATATTTTATATTTAAGACATTTATATTAATCCCATCTTCTGTGCAAAATTTCTACAGAGTTCATACAGTTTTGTATTTAAAGAAAAATTGAAAATTTCGAAGGCTTTCGACTGTGCGTTTTCCCATTTTTCGAGAAAAGTTTGATCCTGCTCAAAGTTTGCAAATGTCATCAGAATGGAGAGAAATGAAAAAAATATAGTCTTTCATTGATAACGATTTTAAATAAAGAGATATTCGATATATGGTAGACTAAACATTCGAAAATGTCACATTACTCCTAAACTAATTGTTGTAATTATTAAATATTTTATGTTTAAGACACTTATATTAATCTTATCTCTGTTCAAAATTTCTACAGAATTCATAGTGTTTTATATTTAAAGAAAAATTGAAAATTTCGAAGGCTTTCGACTGTGCGTTTTCCCATTTTCCGACAAAAATTTGATGTTGCTCAAACTTTCCAAATATCATCAGAATGGAGAATAATGAAAGGAAAATAAAGGCTTTCATTGATATCGATTTTAAATAGAGATATTCGATATATAGTAGAAAAAAGATTCGAAAATGTCCCATAAATCCTAAACAAATTGTTGTAATTATTAAATATTTTATATTTAAGACATTTATATTAATCTTATCTCTGTGTAAAATTTCTACGGAGTTCATACAGTTTTGTATTTAAAGAAAAATTGAAAATTTCGAAGGCTTTCGACTGTGCGTTTTCCCATTTTTCGAGAAAGCTTTGATCTTGCTCAAAGTTTGCAAATGTCATCACAATGGAGAGTAATGAAAAAAATGTAAAGTCTTTCATTGATATCGATTTTAAATAAAGAGATATTCGATATATGGTAGACTAAAGATTCGAAAATGTCACATTACTCCTAAACTAATTGTTGTAATTATTAAATATTTTATGTTTAAGACACTTATATTAATCGTATCTTCTGTGTAATTTTTCTACAGAATTCATAGTGTTTGGTATTTAAAGAAAAATTGAAAATTTCGAAGGCTTTCGACTGCGCATTTTCCCTTTTTTTGACAAAAAATTAATTTTGCTAAAACTTTCCAAATATCAGAATGGAGAGTAATGTAAGTAAAATAAAGGCTTTCATTGATATCGATTTTAAATAAAGAGATATTCGATATATGGTAGAATAAAGATTCGAAAATGTCCCATAAATCCTAAACAAATTGTTGTAATTATTAAATATTTTATATTTAAGAAATTTATATTAATCCTATCTTCTGTGCAAAATTTCTAGAGAGTTCATACAGTTTCGTATTTAAAGAAAAATTGAAAATTTCGAAGGCTTTCGACTGTGATTTTTCCCATTTTTCGAGAAAAGTTTTATCCTTCTGAAAGTTTGCAAATGTCACAAATGGAGAGAATGAAAGGAAAATAAAGGCTTTATTGATATCGATTTTAAATAAAGAGATATTCGATATATGATAGAATAAAGATTCGAAAATGTTCCATAAATCCTAAACAAATTGTTGTAATTATTAAATATTTTATATTTAAGACATTTATATTAATCCTATATACTGTGCAAATTTTCTGCAGAATTCATAGTGTTTGGTATTTAAAGAAAAATTGAAAATTTCGAAGGCTTTCGACTGTGCATTTTCCCTTTTTTCGACAAAAATTTAATTTTGCTCAAACTTTCCAAATATCATCAGAATGGAGAGTAATTAAAGTAAAATAAAGGCTTTCATTGATAGCGATTTTAAATAGAGAGATATTCGATATATGGTAGACTAAAGATTCGAAAATGTGCCATAAATCCTAAACAAATTGTTGTAATTATTAAATATTTGATATTTAAGACATTTATATTAATCGTATCTTCTGAGCAAAATTTCTACGGAGTTCATACAGTTTTGTATTTAAAGAAAAATTGAAAATTTCGAAGTCTTTTTACTGTGCGTTTTCCCATTTTTCGAGAAAAGTTTCATCTTGCTCAAAGTTTGCAAATGTCATCACAATGGAGAATAATGAAAAAAGTATAGTCTTTCATTGATATCGATTTTAAATAAAGAGATATTCGATATATGGTAGACTAAAGATTCGAAAATGTCACATTACTCCTCAACTAATTGTTGTAATTATTATATATTTTATATTTAAGACATTCGATATATGGTAGACTAAAGATTCGAAAATGTCCCATAAATCCTAACAATTGTTTAATTATTAAATATTTTATATTTAAGACATTTATATTAATCCCATCTTCTGTGCAAAATTTCTACAGAGTTCATATAGTTTTGTATTTAAAGAAAAATTGAAAATTTCGAAGGCTTTCGACTGTGCGTTTTCCCATTTTTCGACAAAATTTGATGTTGCTCAAACTTTCCAAATATCATCAGAATGGAGAGTATGAAAGGAAAATAAAGGCTTTCATTGATATCGATTTTAAATAAAGAGATATTCGATATATGGTAGAATAAAGATCCGAAAATGTTCCAAAATCCAAACAAATTGTGTAATTATTAAATATTTTATATTTAAGACATTTATATTAATCCTATATACAGTGCAAATTTTCTGCAGAATTCATATGTTTGGTATTTAAAGAAAAATTGAAAATTTCGAAGGCTTTCGACTGTGATTTTCCCTTTTTCGACAAAAATTTAATTTGCTCAAACTTTCCAAATATCATCAGAATGGAGAGTAATTAAAGTAAAATAAAGGCTTTCATTGATATCGATTTTAAATAGAGAGATATTCGATATATGGTAGACTAAAGATTCGAAAATGTCACATTACTCCTCAACTAATTGTTGTAATTATTATATATTTATATTTAAGACATTCGATATATGGTAGACTAAAGATTCGAAAATGTCCCATAAATCCTAAACAATTTGTTTAATTATTAAATTTTTATTTAAGACATTTATATTAATCCCATCTTCTGTGCAAAATTTCTACAGAGTTCATATAGTTTTGTATTTAAAGAAAAATTGAAAATTTCGAAGGCTTTCGACTGTGCGTTTTCCCATTTTTCGAGAAAAGTTTGATCTTGCTCAAAGTTTGGAAATGTCATCAGAATGGAGAGAAATGAAAAAAATAAAGGCTTTCATTGATATCGATTTTAAATAAGTGATATTCGATATATGGTAAAAAACAGATCGAAAATGTTCCATAAATCCTAAAGAGTTGTAATTATTAAATATTTTATATTTAAGACATTTATATTAATCGTATATACTGTGCAAATTTCTACAGAATTCATAGTGTTTGGTATTTAAAGAAAAATTGAAATTTCGAAGGTTTCGACTGTGCATTTTCCCTTTTTCGACAAAAATTTATTTGCTCAAACTTCCAATATATCAGAATGGAGAGTAATTAAAGTAAAATAAAGGCTTTCATTGATATCGATTTTAAATAGAGAGATATTCGATATATGGTAGACTAAAGATTCGAAATGTCCCATAATCCTAAACAAATTGTTTAATTATTAATATTTTATATTTAAGACATTTATATTAATCCTATCTTCTGTGCAAATTTCTACGAATTCATACAGTTTTGTATTTAAAGAAAAATTGAAAATTTCGAAGGCTTTCGACTGTGCGTTTTCCATTTTTTCGAGAAAAGTTTGATCCTGCTCAAGTTTGCAAATGTCATCAGAATGGAGAGTAATGAAAAAAATATATTTTTCATTGATAACGATTTTAATAAGAGATATTCGATATATGGTAGACTAAACATTCGAAATGTCACATTACCTAACACTAATTGTTTGTAATTATTAATATTTTAGTTTTACGAACACTTATATTAATCTTCTCTTCTGTCAAAATTTCTACAGATTCATAGTGTTTTTATATTTAAAGAAAATTGAAATTTCGAAGGCTTTCGACTGTGCGTTTTCCCATTTTCCGACAAATTTGATGTTGCTCAAACTTTCCAAATATCATCAAATGGAGATAATGAAGGAAAATAAAGGCTTTCATTGATATCGATTTTAAATAGAGATATTCGATATATAGTAGAAAAAGATTCGAAAATGTCCCATAAATCCTAAACAATTGTTGTAATTATTAAATATTTTATATTTAAGACATTTATATTAATCTTATCTTCTGTGTAAAATTTCTACGGAGTTCATACAGTTTTGTATTTAAAGAAAAATTGAAAATTTCGAGGGGCTTTCGACTGTGCGTTTTCCCATTTTTTCGAGAAAGGTTTGATCTTGCTCAAGTTTGCAAATGTCATCACAATGGAGAGTAATGAAAAAATGTAAAGTCTTTCATTGATATCGATTTTAAATAAAGAGATATTCGATATATGGTAGACTAAAATTCGAAAATGTCACATTACTCCTAAACTAATTGTTGTAATTATTAAATATTTTATGTTTAAGACACTTATTTAATCGTATCTTCTGTGTAAGTTTTCTACAGAATTCATAGTGTTTGGTATTTAAAGAAAAATTGAAAATTTCGAAGGCTTTCGACTGCGCATTTTCCCTTTTTTTGACAAAAAATTAATTTTGCTAAAACTTTCCAAATATCATCAGAATGGAGAGTAATGTAAGTAAAATAAGGCTTTCATTGATATCGATTTTAAATAAGAGATATTCGATATATGGTAGAATAAAGATTCGAAAATGTCCCATAAATCCTAAACAAATGTTGTAATTATTAAATATTTTATATTTAAGAAATTTATATTAATCCTATCTTCTGTGCAAAATTTCTAGAGAGTTCATACAGTTTCGTATTTAAAGAAAAATTGAAAATTTCGAAGGCTTTCGACTGTGATTTTTCCCATTTTTCGAGAAAAATTTTATCCTTCTGAAAGTTTGCAAATGTCATCAGAATGAGAGAAATGAAAGGAAAATAAGGCTTTCATTGATATCGATTTTAATAAAGAGATATTCGATATATGATAGAAAAAGATTCGAAAATGTTCCATAAATCCTAAACAAATTGTTGTAATTATTAAATATTTTATATTTAAGACATTTATATTAATCCTATATACTGTGCAAATTTTCTGCAGAATTCATAGTGTTTGGTATTTAAAGAAAATTGAAAATTTCGAAGGCTTTCGACTGTGCATTTTCCCTTTTTTCGACAAAAATTTAATTTGCTCAAACTTTCCAAATATCATCAGAATGAGAGTAATTAAAGTAAAATAAAGGCTTTCATTGATATCGATTTTAAAGAGAGATATTCGATATATGGTAGACTAAAGATTCGAAAATGTCCATAAATCCTAAACAAATTGTTGTAATTATTAAATTTTGATATTTAAGACATTTATTATTAATCGTATCTTCTGAGCAAAATTTCTACGGAGTTCATACAGTTTTGTATTTAAAGAAAAATTGAAAATTTCGAAGTCTTTTTACTGTGCGTTTTCCCATTTTTTCGAGAAAAGTTTCATCTTGCTCAAAGTTTGCAAATGTCATCACAATGGAGAATAATGAAAAAAGTATAGTCTTTCATTGATATCGATTTTAAATAAAGAGATATTCGATATATGGTAGACTAAAGATTCGAAAATGTCACATTACTCCTCAACTAATTGTTGTAATTATTATATATTTTATATTTAAGACATTCGATATATGGTAGACTAAAGATTCGAAAATGTCCCATAAATCCTAAACAATTTGTTTAATTATTAAATATTTTATATTTAAGACATTTATATTAATCCCATCTTCTGTGCAAAATTTCTACAGAGTTCATATAGTTTTGTATTTAAAGAAAAATTGAAAATTTCGAAGGCTTTCGACTGTGCGTTTTCCCATTTTTCGACAAAATTTGATGTTGCTCAAACTTTCCAATATCATCAGAATGGAGAGTAATGAAAAAAATAAAGGCTTTCATTGATATCGATTTTAAATAAAGAGATATTCGATATATGGTAGAATAAAGATCGAAAATGTCCAAAAATCCTAAACAAATTGTTGTAATATTAAATATTTTATATTTAAGACATTTATATTAATCCTATATACAGTGCAAATTTCTGCAGAATTCATATGTTTGGTATTTAAAGAAAAATTGAAAATTTCGAAGGCTTTCGACTGTGATTTTCCCTTTTTTCGACAAAAATTTAATTTTGCTCAAACTTTCCAAATATCATCAGAATGGAGAGTAATTAAAGTAAAATAAAGGCTTTCATTGATATCGATTTTAAATAGAGAGATATTCGATATATGGTAGACTAAAGATTCGAAATGTCACATTACTCCTCAACTAATTGTTGTAATTATTATATATTTTATATTAAGACATTCGATATATGTAGACTAAAGATTCGAAAATGTCCCATAAATCCTAAACAATTTGTTTAATTATTAAATATTTTATATTTAAGACATTATATTAATCCCATCTTCTGTGCAAAATTTCTACAGAGTTCATATAGTTTTGTATTTAAGAAAAATTGAAATTTCGAAGGCTTTCGACTGTGCGTTTTCCCATTTTTCGAGAAAAGTTTGATCTTGCTCAAAGTTTGGAAATGTCATCAGAATGGAGAGAATGAAAAAAATAAAGTCTTTCATTGAAACGATTTTAAATAAAGAGATATTCGATATATGGTAGACTAAACATTCGAAATGTCACATCACTCCTATACTAATTGTTGTAATTATTAAATATTTTATATTTAAGACATTTATATTAATCCTATATACTGTGCAAATTTTCTGCAAAATTCATAGTGTTTGGTATTTAAAGAAAAATTTAAAATTTCGAAGGCTTTCGACTGTGCATTTTCCCTTTTTTCGACAAAAATTTAATTTTGCTCAAACTTTCCAAATATCATCAGAATGGGACAGTAATAAAATTAAATAAAGGCTTTCATTGATATCGATTTTAAATAGAGAGATATTCGATATATGGTAGACAAAAGATTCGAAATGTCCCATAAATCCTAAACAAATTGTTGTAATTATTAAATTTTTATATTTAAGACATTATATTAATCGTATCTTCTGTGCAAAATTTCTACGAGTTCATACAGTTTTGTATTTAAAGAAAAATTGAAATTTCGAAGGCTTTCGACTGTGCGTTTTTCCCATTTTTCGAGAAAAGTTTGATCTGCTCAAAGTTTGCAAATGTCATCAGAATGGAGAGAAATGAAAAAATATAGTCTTTCATTGATAACGATTTTAAATAAGAGATATTCGATATATGGTAGACTAAACATTCGAAAATGTCACATTACTCCTAAACTAATTGTTGTAATTATTAAATATTTTATGTTTAAGACACTTATATTAATCTTATCTTCTGTTCAAAATTTCTACAGAATTCATAGTGTTTTATATTTAAAGAAAAATTGAAATTTCGAAGGCT
Source organism: Bathynomus jamesi (assembly GCA_023014485.1). Taxonomy (NCBI): domain Eukaryota; kingdom Metazoa; phylum Arthropoda; class Malacostraca; order Isopoda; family Cirolanidae; genus Bathynomus; species Bathynomus jamesi. The sequence goes on along the minus strand of JAJOZX010001241.1, from coordinate 8,450 downwards.
TTCGACTGTGCGTTTTCCCATTTTCCGACAAAAATTTGATGTTGCTCAAACTTTCCAATATCATCAGAATGGAGAATAATGAAAGGAAAATAAAGCTTTCATTGATATCGATTTTAAATAGAGATATTCGATATATAGTAGAAAAGATTCGAAAATGTCCATAAATCCTAAACAATTGTTTGTAATTATTAAATATTTTATATTTAAGACATTTATTTAATCTTATCTTCTGTGCAAAATTTCTACGGAGTTCATACAGTTTTGTATTTAAAGAAAAATTGAAAATTTCGAAGGCTTTCGATGTGGCGTTTTCCCATTTTTCGAGAAAGGTTTGATCTTGCTCAAAGTTTGCAAATGTCATCACAATGGAGAGTAATGAAAAAAATGTAAGTCTTTCATTGATATCGATTTTAAATAAAGAGATATTCGATATATGGTAGACTAAAGATTCGAAAATGTCACATTACTCCTAAACTAATTGTTGTAATTATTAAATATTTTATGTTTAAGACACTTATATTAATCGTATCTTCTGTGTAAGTTTTCTACAGAATTCATAGTGTTTGGTATTTAAAGAAAAATTGAAAATTTCGAAGGCTTTCGACTGCGCATTTTCCCTTTTTTTGACAAAAAATTAATTTTGCTAAAACTTTCCAAATATCATCAGAATGGAGAGTAATGTAAGTAAAATAAAGGCTTTCATTGATATCGATTTTAAATAAAGAGATATTCGATATATGGTAGAATAAAGATTCGAAAATGTCCCATAAATCCTAAACAAATTGTTGTAATTATTAAATATTTTATTTAAGAAATTTATATTAATCCTATCTTCTGTGCAAAATTTCTAGAGAGTTCATACAGTTTCGTATTTAAAGAAAAATTGAAAATTTCGAAGGCTTTCGACTGTGATTTTTCCCATTTTTCGAGAAAAGTTTTATCCTTCTGAAAGTTTGCAAATGTCATCAGAATGGAGAGAAATGAAAGGAAAATAAAGGCTTTTATTGATATCGATTTTAAATAAAGAGATATTCGATATATGATAGAATAAAGATTCGAAAATGTTCCATAAATCCTAAACAAATTGTTGTAATTATTAAATATTTTATATTTAAGACATTTATATTAATCCTATATACTGTGCAAATTTTCTGCAGAATTCATAGTGTTTGGTATTTAAAGAAAAATTGAAAATTTCGAAGGCTTTCGACTGTGCATTTTCCCTTTTTTCGACAAAAATTTAATTTTGCTCAAACTTTCCAATATCATCAGAATGGAGAGTAATTAAAGTAAAAATAAAGGCTTTCATTGATAGCGATTTTAAATAGAGAGATATTCGATATATGGTAGACTAAAGATTCGAAAATGTGCCATAAATCCTAAACAAATTGTTGTAATTATTAAATATTTGATATTTAAGACATTTATATTAATCGTATCTTCTGAGCAAAATTTCTACGGAGTTCATACAGTTTTGTATTTAAAGAAAAATTGAAAATTTCGAAGTCTTTTTACTGTGCGTTTTCCCATTTTTCGAGAAAAGTTTCATCTTGCTCAAAGTTTGCAAATGTCATCACAATGGAGAATAATGAAAAAAGTATAGTCTTTCATTGATATCGATTTTAAATAAAGAGATATTCGATATATGGTAGACTAAAGATTCGAAAATGTCACATTACTCCTCAACTAATTGTTGTAATTATTATATATTTTATATTTAAGACATTCGATATATGGTAGACTAAAGATTCGAAAATGTCCCATAAATCCTAAACAATTTGTTTAATTATTAAATATTTTATATTTAAGACATTTATATTAATCCCATCTTCTGTGCAAAATTTCTACAGAGTTCATATAGTTTTGTATTTAAAGAAAAATTGAAAATTTCGAAGGCTTTCGACTGTGCGTTTTCCCATTTTTCGACAAAAATTTGATGTTGCTCAAACTTTCCAAATATCATCAGAATGGAGAGTAATGAAAGGAAAATAAAGGCTTTCATTGATATCGATTTTAAATAAAGAGATATTCGATATATGGTAGAATAAAGATCCGAAAATGTTCCAAAAATCCAAAACAAATTGTTGTAATTATTAAATATTTTATATTTAAGACATTTATATTAATCCTATATACAGTGCAAATTTTCTGCAGAATTCATAATGTTTGGTATTTAAAGAAAAATTGAAAATTTCGAAGGCTTTCGACTGTGATTTTCCCTTTTTTCGACAAAAATTTAATTTTGCTCAAACTTTCCAAATATCATCAGAATGGAGAGTAATTAAAGTAAAATAAAGGCTTTCATTGATATCGATTTTAAATAGAGAGATATTCGATATATGGTAGACTAAAGATTCGAAAATGTCACATTACTCCTCAACTAATTGTTGTAATTATTATATATTTTATATTTAAGACATTCGATATATGGTAGACTAAAGATTCGAAAATGTCCCATAAATCCTAAACAATTTGTTTAATTATTAAATATTTTATATTTAAGACATTTATATTAATCCCATCTTCTGTGCAAAATTTCTACAGAGTTCATATAGTTTTGTATTTAAAGAAAAATTGAAAATTTCGAAGGCTTTCGACTGTGCGTTTTCCCATTTTTCGAGAAAAGTTTGATCTTGCTCAAAGTTTGGAAATGTCATCAGAATGGAGAGAAATGAAAAAAATATAAAGTCTTTCATTGAAAACGATTTTAAATAAAGAGATATTCGATATATGGTAGACTAAACATTCGAAAATGTCACATCACTCCTATACTAATTGTTGTAATTATTAAATATTTTATATTTAAGACATTTATATTAATCCTATATACTGTGCAAATTTTCTGCAAAATTCATAGTGTTTGGTATTTAAAGAAAAATTTAAAATTTCGAAGGCTTTCGACTGTGCATTTTCCCTTTTTTCGACAAAAATTTAATTTTGCTCAAACTTTCCAAATATCATCAGAAGGGACAGTAATAAAATTAAAATAAAGGCTTTCATTGATATCGATTTTAAATAGAGAGATATTCGATATATGGTAGACAAAAGATTCGAAAATGTCCCATAAATCCTAAACAAATTGTTGTAATTATTAAATATTTTATATTTAAGACAATTATATTAATCGTATCTTCTGTGCAAAATTTCTACGGAGTTCATACAGTTTTGTATTTAAAGAAAAATTGAAAATTTCGAAGGCTTTCGACTGTGCGTTTTCCCATTTTTCGAGAAAGTTTGATCCTGCTCAAAGTTTGCAAATGTCATCAGAATGGAGAGAATGAAAAAATATAGTCTTTCATTGATAACGATTTTAAATAAAGAGATATTCGATATATGGTAGACTAAACATTCGAAAATGTCACATTACTCCTAAACTAATTGTTGTAATTATTAAATATTTTATGTTTAAGACACTTATATTAATCTTATCTTCTGTTCAAAATTTCTACAGAATTCATAGTGTTTTATATTTAAAGAAAAATTGAAAATTTCGAAGGCTTTCGACTGTGCGTTTTCCCATTTTCCGACAAAAATTTGATGTTGCTCAAACTTTCCAAATATCATCAGAATGGAGAATAATGAAAGGAAAATAAAGGCTTTCATTGATATCGATTTTAAATAGAGATATTCGATATATGTAGAAAAAAGATTCGAAAATGTCCCATAAATCCTAAACAAATTGTTGTAATTATTAAATATTTTATATTTAAGACATTTATATTAATCTTATCTTCTGTGCAAAATTTCTACGGAGTTCATACAGTTTTGTATTTAAAGAAAAATTGAAAATTTCGAAGGCTTTCGACTGTGCGTTTTCCCATTTTTCGAGAAAGGTTTGATCTTGCTCAAAGTTTGCAAATGTCATCACAATGGAGAGTAATGAAAAAATGTAAAGTCTTTCATTGATATCGATTTTAAATAAAGAGATATTCGATATATGGTAGAATAAAGATTCGAAAATGTCCCATAAATCCTAAACAAATTGTTGTAATTATTAAATATTTTATATTTAAGAATTTATATTAATCCTATCTTCTGTGCAAAATTTCTAGAGAGTTCATACAGTTTCGTATTTAAAGAAAAATTGAAAATTTCGAAGGCTTTCGACTGTGATTTTTCCCATTTTTCGAGAAAAGTTTTCCTTCTGAAAGTTTGCAAATGTCATCAGAATGGAGAGAATGAAAGGAAAATAAAGGCTTTCATTGATATCGATTTTAAATAAAGAGATATTCGATATATGATAGAATAAAGATTCGAAAATGTTCCATAAATCCTAAACAAATTGTTGTAATTATTAAATATTTTATATTTAAGACATTTATATTAATCCTATATACTGTGCAAATTTTCTGCAGAATTCATAGTGTTTGGTATTTAAAGAAAAATTGAAAATTTCGAAGGCTTTCGACTGTGCATTTTCCCTTTTTTCGACAAAAATTTAATTTTGCTCAAACTTTCCAAATATCATCAGAATGGAGAGTAATTAAAGAAAATAAAGGCTTTCATTGATATCGATTTTAAATAGAGAGATATTCGATATATGGTAGACAAAAGATTCGAAAATGTGCCATAAATCCTAAACAAATTGTTGTAATTATTAAATATTTGATATTTAAGACATTTATATTAATCGTATCTTCTGAGCAAAATTTCTACGGAGTTCATACAGTTTTGTATTTAAAGAAAAATTGAAAATTTCGAAGTCTTTTTACTGTGCGTTTTCCCATTTTTCGAGAAAAGTTTCATCTTGCTCAAAGTTTGCAAATGTCATCACAATGGAGAGTAATGAAAAAAATATAGTCTTTCATTGATATCGATTTTAAATAAAGAGATATTCGATATATGGTAGACTAAAGATTCGAAAATGTCACATTACTCCTCAACTAATTGTTGTAATTATTATATATTTTATATTTAAGACATTCGATATATGGTAGACTAAAGATTCGAAAATGTCCCATAAATCCTAAACAATTTGTTTAATTATTAAATATTTTATATTTAAGACATTTATATTAATCCCATCTTCTGTGCAAAATTTCTACAGAGTTCATATAGTTTTGTATTTAAAGAAAAATTGAAAATTTCGAAGGCTTTCGACTGTGCGTTTTCCCATTTTTCGACAAAATTTGATGTTGCTCAAACTTTCCAAATCATCAGAATGGAGAGTAATGAAAGGAAAATAAAGGCTTTCATTGATATCGATTTTAAATAAAGAGATATTCGATATATGGTAGAATAAAGATCCGAAAATGTTCACAAAATCCAAACAATTGTTGTAATTATTAAATATTTTATATTTAAGACATTTATATTAATCCTATATACAGTGCAAATTTTCTGCAGAATTCATAATGTTTGGTATTTAAAGAAAAATTGAAAATTTCGAAGGCTTTCGACTGTGATTTTCCCTTTTTTCGACAAAAATTTAATTTTGCTCAAACTTTCCAAATATCATCAGAATGGAGAGTAATTAAAGTAAAATAAAGGCTTTCATTGATATCGATTTTAAATAGAGAGATATTCGATATATGGTAGACTAAAGATTCGAAGATGTCCCATAAATCCTAAACAAATTGTTGTAATTATTAAATATTTTATATTTAAGACATTTATATTAATCCTATCTTCTGTGCAAAATTTCTACGGAGTTCATACAGTTTTGTATTTAAAGAAAAATTGAAAATTTCGAAGGCTTTCGACTGTGCGTTTTCCCATTTTTCGAGAAAAGTTTGATCCTGCTCAAAGTTTGCAAATTTCATCAGAATGGAGAGAAATGAAAAAAATATAGTCTTTCATTGATAACGATTTTAAATAAAGAGATATTCGATATATGGTAGACTAAACATTCGAAAATGTTACATTACTCTTAAACAAATTGTTGTAATTTTTAAATATTTTATATTTAAGACATTTATATTAATCCTATATTCTGTGCAAAATTTCTACAGAATTCATAGTGTTTGATATTTAAAGAAAAATTTAAAATTTCGAAGGCTTTCGACTGTGCATTTTCTCTTTTTTCGACAAAAATTTGATGTTGCTCAAACTTTCCAGATATCATCACAATGGAGAGTAATGAAAGAAATATAAAGGCTTTGATTGGTATCGATTTTAAATAGAGATTTTCGATATATCGTAGAGTAAAGTTTGGAAAAATCCCATAATTCCTTAACTAATTGCAGTAATAATTAAATATTTTCTATTTAAGACATTTATATTATTCCTATCTTTTGAGGAAAGTTTCTACAGAATTCATACAGTTTGGTATTTGAAGAAAAATAAGAAATTTCGAAGGCTTTCGAATGTGCGTTTTCCCATTTTTGAGAAAAGTTTGATCTTGCTCAAACTTTGCAAATTTCATCACAATGGAGAGTAAGAAAAAAATATGAAGGGTTTCATTGATATCGATTTTAAATAAAGAGATATTCGATATATGGTAGATTAAACATTCGAAAATGTTACATTACTCCTAAACTAATTGTTGTAATTATTAAATATTTTATATTTAAGACATTTATATTAATCTTATCTTCTGTGCAAAATTTCTCAGAATTCATAGTGTTTTGTATTTAAAGAAAAATTGAAAATTTCGAAGGCTTTCGACTGTGCGTTTTCCTATTTTTCGACAAAAATTTGATGTTGCTCAAACTTTCCAAATATCATCAGAATGGAGAGTAATGTAAGTAAAATAAAGGCTTTCATTGATATTGATTTTAAATAGGAGATATTCGATATATGGTAGAATGAAGATTCGAAAATGTTCCATAAATCCTAAACAAATTGTTGTAATTATTAAATATTTTATATTTAAGACATTTATATTAATCGTATATACTGTGCAAATTTTCTACAGAATTCATAGTGTTTGGTATTTAAAGAAAAATTGAAAATTTCGAAGGCTTTCGACTGTGCGTTTTCCCATTTTTCGACAAAAATTTGATGATGCTCAAACTTTCCAAATATCATCGAATGGAGAGTAATGTAAAGTAAAATAAAGGCTTTCATTGATATCGATTTTAAATAAAGAGATATTCGATATATGGTAGACTAAAGATTCGAAAATGTCCCATAAATCCTAAACAAATTGTTGTAATTATTAAATATTTTATATTTAAGACATTTATATTAATCCTATCTTCTGTGCAAAATTTCTACAGAGTTCATACAGTTTTGTATTTAAAGAAAAATTGAAAATTTCGAAGGCTTTCGACGTGCGTTTTCCCATTTTTCGAGAAAAGTTTGTTCCTGCTCAAAGTTTGCAAATGTCATCAGAATGGAGAGAAATGAAAAAAATATAAAGTCTTTCATTGATAACGATTTTAAATAAAGAGATATTCGATATATGGTAGACTAAACATTCGAAAATGTCACATTACTCCTAAACTAATTGTTGTAATTATTAAATATTTTATGTTTAAGACACTTATATTAATCTTTTGTTGCTCAAACTTTCCAAATATCATCAGAATGGAGAGTAATGAAAGGAAAATAAAGGCTTTCATTGATATCGATTTTAAATAAAGAGATATTCGATATATGGTAGACAAAAGATTCGAAAGTTTTCCATAAATCCTAAACAAATTGTTGTAATTATTAAATATTTTATATTTAAGACATTTATATTAATCCTATATACTGTGCAAATTTTCTACAGAATTCATAGTGTTTGGTATTTAAAGAAAAATTGAAAATTTCGAAGGCTTTCGACTGTGCGTTTTCCCATTTTTCGACAAAAATTTGATGTTGTTCAAACTTTTCAAATATCATCAGAATGGAGAGTAATGTAAGTAAAATAAAGGCTTTGATTGATATCGATTTTAAATAAAGAGTTATTCGATATATAGTAGAATAAAGATTCGAAAATGTTCCATAAATCGTAAACAAATTGTTATAATCATTAAATATATTATATTTAAGACATTTATATTAATTCTATATACTGTGAAAATTTTCTACAGAATTCATAGTGTTTGGTACTTAAAGAAAAATTGAAAATTTCGAAGGATTTCGACTGTGCATTTTCCGTTTTTTCGACAAAAATTTAATTTTGCTCAAACTTTCCAAATATCATCAGAATGGAGAGTAATTAAAGTAAAATAAAGGCTTTCATTGATAGCGATTTTAAATAGAGAGATATTCGATATATGGTAGACTAAAGATTCGAAAATGTCCATAAATCCTAAACAAATTGTTGTAATTATTAAATATTTTATATTTAAGACATTTATATTAATCCTATCTTCTGTGCAAAATTTCTACAGAGTTCATACAGTTTTGTATTTAAAGAAAAATTGAAAATTTCGAAGGCTTTCGACAGTGCGTTTTCCCATTTTTCGAGAAAAGTTTGAGCTTGCTCAAAGTTTGCAAATATCATCACAATGGAGGGTAATGAAAAAAATATAAAGTCTTTCATTCATATCGATTTTAAATAAAGAGATATTCGATAT
>JAJOZX010001240.1:690000-962561 GCA_023014485.1 Bathynomus jamesi | reverse complement strand
AATGTGGTTTGCCCATTATCTTGAAGATTGGGATGTGGATGATTTCATGCATTTAGCTGTCTCTGATGAATTTTTTGTTTACGTAACACGTCGGCCTAACTACCAAAATGATCGAGTGTGGGCCACAACACCAGATGAAATCGATGACAATGAACATTATCGCGAATTATTAAAAAGTCCAAATGGTCAGAGTTGGGATGGACAGTATTTTCGTGATATTATTCTATCCCAGCATGTCATTCCTTTTCTAAGAAACCCAAACAATGTTATGGATGTCGATCAGGTCATACTTCTGCACGATAAGGCCCCTGTTTTAAGGCATTAGCCACTCAACAGTTGTTGCGGAACCATGAGATCGGTTTCTTTGGAAATGAAGAATGGCCAGGAAATTCTCCTGACCTGAACGTCTGTGAACACATTGGATCAGTTATAAAGGACAAGGTTGAATGTCTCTTGTTTCAAGAACCTGCAGCAAATCGATTTTCGAAGGATACAATGACGCAACACATTGAAACTGTTTTAGCAAATTTGCGTAACGATCAAGATCTATTCACGTCACTTTTGTCAAGCTACCCAAAGCGAATTCAGGCTGTCTTGGAAGCCAATGGCGGAAACACCAAGTTTTAATTGTTTCTCATTAAATGCAGGATTAAATTCTCTTTTGTAAGGTATGTTTAGTTTTACTGTACCTCTAATGGTTTAGGCCATGGGCGCGGGGGCTAAGGTTTATTGGAGCCCCGTACATGTTCAACAATCTGTTAATATTAAGAGGTAAGCCCATATAGTACGATGTGGAACCAGTAGAAGTGGAAGATGAATTGGCCACATCCGCATCTTGACCAATACTTGAAGCTGAGGTCTCTGGGTATGGATATTGAAAAGAGGCTGTATTTGAACAGTCAGATGGCATAATTGAAGAACCTGTCAACCTTGTATCACTGGCCGTTGTAGATGTCAATGGTCGTTCATTAGCTGTAATTCCAACAGACTGAGGTTCTTTACTATGCGTTTTATTGTTCGACTTGAAAAAACTAGATATGTCCATTGAACCAACAGAATCATCTTTTTTTAATTTTTTACGACTAGACATTTTAGTATTCAAATACAATCTGTACTAGACAACCAATATTATTGATGTATGAATTTAATTTAGCATAATAAAGTGAATTGATTACTAAAACATAGTAAAAATATTTTTAGTAGAACTAAAATAAACAACAATAAAGTAAATTTATAGCTAATTGAAAGAGCAATGAATATCAATAAAAAATCTGATTGGTTTCAATATTCACTGGGTAACAAAATTTGAAAATTTTTCTGTTTATTGTGATTTTTCTGTTGTTTCTTAATGATTTCGGGGCGCAGATTCCAAAAATGATATTGGTTTTGCTCTATTATCAACCGTTTCAAAAATATAGGTTATCACACTTTACACATGGCAAAGTATATAAAGAAGGCTAACATAAATATTTTCTGAAAATAAAAACACTATTGGAAATTAATGTTTATTGAGCCAAAATTGTTTGACAAACCCAAAATGATGCAAAGGATATAATATATATCATGAGGAGAACCGATAAGAGAATAACAAGCCTCGTTATGCAGTGTGGGTTCCTTAAAAATGCACTGAAGAACGCGACTTCCGCGTATGAACATTCTTATCCTTTCTGATCAGCGACCATACGTAGTCTCCCATCATGGAAGCATCCCAATGGCCCTGGTACCTTTTCTCCATCGTTTGAATATCTTGATGGAATCTTTCGCCATGTTCTTCACTCGCATCGCCCAGGTTATCACGAAAAAAGTCTAGATGTGAATGCAGATAGTGTAATTTTAAAGACATACGGCACCCCATTCTGCCATAGCACTTAATGAAGTTTGACACTAACTCCTTATAGTTTGGTGCTTTATGGTTGCCTAAAAACCCACGAACCACATCACAGAAAGCACACAAGCCTCTTTTTCGATCGGAGTCATCTTGGCTTCAAGGTTCTTTGAATTCAACAGCGCCTTGACTTGTGGTCCTACAAAGATGCCAGCCTTGACTTTGGCCTCAGAGAGTTTAGGGAACATGACCCGAATCTGTTGGAAAACTTCCCCCCCAAAATCTAACGCAGTTACAAACTGCTTAATTAGACCCAACTTAATATGGAGAGGTGGTAGCAGAACTATGTTACGCTTCACAAGAGGTTCCCTGAGTACATTGTACTTTCCTGGTTGCAGTCCTTCACGTGGAGGCCACTGAACTGTTTTATAGTGCTCAGTTGAAGCCCTGCTATCCCACAGGCAAAGAAAACATGAATATTTAGTAAACCCTCCTTGTAAACCTAACAGGAAACCAATCATTTTGAACTCACCACAAACATCCCAGTTATATTGTTCATACCTGATTTGAGTGAGCAGTTGTTTGACATTTTCATAGTCCTCTTTCATTTGAACAGAATGTGCAACTGGTATAGATGGATATTTGTTCCCATTGTGGAGTAGAACAGCTTTTAAACTCCGAGTTGAACTGTCAATAAACAGGCGCCACTCTGAGGGTATATGTGTTAACCCAATAGCTGTGAATAGACCATTAACCTCGCTGCAATAACAGAGAGAGCCATTGACATCGTAGAATCTTGCAAACTCTTCATGCCGCTTTCGGTATACAGTGCTCTTGCAGTCTTCAAGCAAATTCCACTCTTTGAGTCTGGAGGTCAGAAGCTCAGACCCTGATTTCGTCAGACCCAAATCTCTAATAAAGTCGTCCAATTCCCTCTGATTTGGAAAGTGAGGGTTTGTACTGAAAGTTACTGTATATTCTTCATCATGACTGTCCTCACCAGCCGACATCTCAGATGAGCTAGCTGCATCCTCATTTTCAACCTGCAAAGCAAAGAAACAAAATATAGGCATAGCTATATATGTAGAAGAGCATCAGCACTAAGAAAAATCGGCACATAATGACCCACAGTCTGTAAATACAGAAGGTAAAGTAATGGATAGATACCTGTTCTGGTGGACGTGGTATTGGAAGACCTTCGCCATGTGGTACAGGAGCTATGGACGACGCTATGCCTGGATACTGAAGAGTCTGCCTTCCTTTAACTTTCCTGTACTTAGAAACATCTACCATGCAGTAATAGCAATCGTCGTGGTGGCTCTTTGGTTCTCTCTATATTCTGGGTACCGCAAAGGGCATTGCCTTGCGTACTCCCCGCAGCCACCCTTCAAGTGTGGAGCGGCAGCTTCCACAGATCACATGGGGTGCCCAGGGCTTCTCTTGCTCACCCATAGGCATACCAAAATAGAGCCGATACGTGATCCAGAACTTGGTGCCTTTCACAATCTTGTGCGATACTTGCTTGGGGCCTATGTAATACCCACAAACGTAGCAGAATATATCCGGCGAGTGTTTACAAGCTCTAGTTGCCATTCTCTTTACCAAACTCTACTACATTAATCATAACCTGCAGATATAGAGAGGAGTTATTAAATCTGCAACAGATTACAGATTCCAGAAAAAAGATGTATTCACAACACTGAAATAATGTTCGCAATAAAAAAGGATCGATAACACTCAAGTCGTCAGCACAGAGAAGCACAGAAACACAGTACCTCAGTGCTGGTAACCATCAGACAAACAACCTGCTTTCTTTGTGTGCTCACACTTACTGACTTCTCAGACTCTGCGCTCTTCTTTATATAGCACAGTGGAAGTTTCGGGCAATTTCTAGAGCAAGAAACTGTCAACGAACATCCGGATTGTTCTCAACAATTCCTGATTATTCTGATATTGCTGCGCCCATAATAACATTATACTGGTAAAACATAAAAAATGGATTATCTCTGAAACCATTGATGATACACACAAACCAAGGCCAGATTTGGACTCAGCGCCCACAAATGCATATGAAAACATAAAAAATTCTAAACAAACAGAATCAATGTTACACAGTGTATAATCTGATATGCCTATATAAACTATAAATATAACCTGTCCTATATAAACTATAAACTACATAAACTATAAATATAACCTATATAAACCCCCACTATTATTTAATAACAAATATTAATGGTGTATTAGTCTTGTGTATTAGTAATTATGTATTATTAATAGTGTATTAGTAGTAAATATTAGTCTTGTAGGTTATCTCCCCCCCCACTATTAATAACAAATATTAATAGTGGGGGGGGGGTGAGATAACCTACAAGAAGCATAAATAAAGTATTCAACAATTTTTAATGAAAAAATAATATATTTTGTAGGTAATACCATGTAATATTGTTTATATATAGTCCCATTATGTATGAAAATAAAAATATTGTGATAAATATTACAGATAATAAAACAACCAATTATTATATTTTGAACTAGGTAAATAGAATAAAATAGGATAAACAGTATGCAAATATACAATTATGCAATATAAAAAATTGCCACTGTAAAAGACCCAAACACGCATTCATGTATCACTTGCTCAAGATTGGCATAATTAGGCCCTGTAGCTGTAGCTATGCCTACCTGCTACCTGCATATCAACCATTATGTAATAGAGTCATGCAAATGAATACATAAATGCATAATTGCATTAGAATAAATCATTTCAATCACATAAACATAGGAAATAGGTTGTTTCATATTTGCTTGAATAGTCAAAGTTAGGCCACCATCCATGATTCCATCACATTACAATTATATACCAAGGCAGCATTAGCAAATCAATATCTTAATTCTACAATATAATATGAGTAAAATTAAACTATGTAATAGAACTTATAGAAAACAAAGTTATTTATTTATCTCTATCCCCTTTAAAAGCACTTAAATTAAAAGCAACAGAATTGAACAGACCAAGCTGGATATTTCACTCATTGCTTTAGTATTAGGGCCAGCATGGGTCTTGTTTACAACGGATTTTATGGCAAATGCCAAACTACCGATTAGATTTATAGCCAAATTGGCGACTTTGGCTGTATTCTTTTGGGTGCTTCATCCATGGATTCAACCGAGTTTTTTTTAGATGATTGAATACAGTATTATTTTAGTTTTTTAACTGGGTGGGTGAAATCTATTTACTGGGTGGGTGAAATCCTTTACTGGGTGGGCGATCACCCACCCAGTTAACATGTTAGATTTAGGCCTGAACTGTGATCCTTGCATTTCACTGCAAATTATCAAGGTATGGATCGATTCTGTCCTGCAGCAGAGTCAAATAAGCGTTTCCAGTCACAATCCCATCGATGAATATTGGTCTATGACTTTGAAATCATGGATATCGCAACAGACGTTTAGTTTAGGATTCGTTTGGAAGTGTCCTTCAATTGCATGATGTGGATTTTCATCTGTCCAATACACACAGTTATGTGTAGTGACGTGTCCATTAAGGTGGAACGAAGCTTCATCACTAAAGAAAATGGATTGTGGTAAGGTAGGCTTTGTGGTAACTGTTGTTTGAAACCATTCTCAGAATTCGCGTCTTCTGTCGCAGTCGTCTCTGCGCAGTTCCTGCACAAAGGTGAGTTTGTATGGATGGAATTTGTTCCTTTTAAGTATTCTACGAACACTCTGATGCGAAATGTTCCGTTCTTGAACGTTTTGGACTTTATTACTGTTGCTAGTTCACTTTCTGACATTTCCCCACTCATGCTTGATCGCGGCCTATCACTTCTCTTTCTCTCTTCTCCGTTTTCCGTTTCTTTTAGTTTTTGAGGAGACGTCCGACAGTTGGCTGATCAGGTTGTGGTTTTTCTGGATGTCTGTCGTGAAATTCTGTAGCTGCCATCCTCTGACTGAGACTCTCAACATGTAGAACTAAGTCCACCTTTTCTTGGGAGAGTGTACACTGTTGTATGTTGTTGTTGTGATATTTGTAAATTTTAAGGCCTTTACACTGTAAACAAAACAGAAAACTTGGAGTTAAATTAATACTACAAACTGAAGAATATAGTCTGGCGATACCCCCATGAAGCAGGACTTTTGGACCACCCTGTGTATATATATATATATATACATTTAGGATAAAAACGAAGACGTAGAGCAAGAAAGTCATTATATTTGGCTGCAGCCGACGTTTCGGGCAACTCTACCCATTTTCAAGGCCATGCTCACTTGACATCCACAAACAACTGAGGCGAAAAGGAGACAGGGTCAAGGGGAAAAACAGAAAAATTTAGTTGGTAGGCATTCTAATTAATATAAAGGGGGTAACAGCTAGAATCAATATTTAAGCTGGAGTTCAGAAATTTAATGAACTCTGAACTCCAGCTTAAATATTGATTCTAGCTGTTACCCCCTTTATATTAATTAGAATGCCTACCAACTAAATTTTTCTGTTTTTCCCCTTGACCCTGTCTCCTTTTCGCCTCAGTTGTTTGTGGATGTCAAGTGAGCATGGCCTTGAAAATGGGTAGAGTTGCCCGAAACGTCGGCTGCAGCCAAATATAATGACTTTCTTGCTCTACGTCTTCGTTTTTATCCTAAATGTAAAATTACGTCTCCTTAGGAGGGATCCTATTTCATATGTATATATATATATATATATATATTTATGTAGGAAGGAGGGGCCAAGGGCAAATGTCCGCAAAAGCGCCCCTAGACACTCTGCGTTTGAAAATTGGGAAGTCATAGATAGGAGGAAAGATGGATTGAGGAAGATTGTTCCAGAGTTGACCGGTTGAGTAGACGAAAGACTGAAAATACCGATTAACCCTTGCGTGAGAGAGTTGGACAGAAAAGGAATGAAAATGTGTAGAAAGTATGGTACTGCGTGCTCTCCTGAAAGG
This sequence comes from Bathynomus jamesi, assembly GCA_023014485.1. Classification (NCBI taxonomy): domain Eukaryota; kingdom Metazoa; phylum Arthropoda; class Malacostraca; order Isopoda; family Cirolanidae; genus Bathynomus; species Bathynomus jamesi. Next base: position 955,790 of record JAJOZX010001240.1, on the reverse strand, counting down.
AGGAGGAATGCAGTTACAGAGTTCAGAAGAGCAGTGTCCGTTATAATAGCGATAGTAAAGAGAAAGTGAAGCAACATTACGGCGAAGAGAGAGGGATTGAAGACAGTCAGAAAGAGGTGGGGAATTGATGAGACGAAAAGTCCTTAATTCCACCAGGTCAAGTAGAGGTGTGTGGGTTGAACCACACCACACATGAGAAGCATACTCCATACAGGGGCGAAGAAGATCCCTGTACAGAGACAGCAACTGAGTGGGGGTTAAGGAATCTCGGAGGCAGTACAGGACGCCTAACCTCTTAGAAACTGTTTTAGAAAGAGAGTATATGTGATCTTTCCAGGAAAGATCACGAGAAAAGGAAACGCCAAGAATGTTAAGAGAAGAGGAAGGATTGAATTTGTGTGTTGTTGAAGGTGAGGGGATAGTTTTGTAGAAGATTGTGACGAGTAGACAAATGGAGGAACTCAGTTTTTGAGGCATTGAAAGCCACAAGGTTTTCTCTGCCCCAATCAGATATAGCAAAAAGATAAGCTGTCAGGACTGAGTGTCAGGTGTCCCATATTAGCAATAATAATACTAATAATAATAATAATAATACAGAATTTTTTTGTACAAGAAGGAAGGGCCAAGGGAAAATATCCTGAAAACGGGAAGCAATTGGAGATTGCAGAAGAGCAGTGTCCGTTATAATAACGATAGTAAAAAGAGAGTGAGGCAACATTGCGGCGAAGAGAGAGGGATTGAAGACAGTCAGTAAGAGGTGGGGAATTGACGAGACGAAAAGCCTTCCAGTCCATCCAGTCAAGCACTCCATTCAGGGACGGACAAGACTCCGGTAGATGGAGAGCAACTGAGTTGGTGGTGAAGAAACTGCGGAACCGGAACAGCACATCTAACCTCTTAGAAGTTGTTTTAGAAAGAGACTATATGTGATCTTTCCAGGAAAGATCACGAGAAAAGGAAACACCAAGAATGTTAAGAGAAAAGAAAGGATTGAGTTGTGTGCTGTTGAAGATAAGATGATAGTCGTGAATAGAGATCTGCACGGGTACGGGTAAGTCCGTAGGCCCGTACCCGGCCCGTCCCGCGGGCGGGATACGGGCGGGCCTATGTTTAATCAAAGTAGATACGGGCCGGGTACGAGCGGGCCTATGTTTAATCAAAGTAGACACGGGCCGGGTACGGGCCGGCTAATGCGCATCATATTATTATAGGAGCATGCATGCATTGAAGTACAATTTGAATCTCGTAAAACAAATTTTCATAATATTTTTTAAACTACAGTAAAAGAAAAAGGACTTTTCAAACTATTAGTCTATGTTAATTTTTTTAATTATAACTTTCATTACCAATCGATTTTGAGGAGCCATTCAAAAAAGTTATTAATTTCATGACGGCAGCAAAGCATTAAGAAGATTCGATTAAACTAGATAGACATTTTCCTCAAAGAGCAATTTCAGTGCTGCAGGAGCTGTTCTCCATTACAGGAGGACCGGATTGAATGTGGAAACCGTGGACAATTTGTTATTTTTACGCGGTAATTTATAAAATTCCAAAGGTAAGAACTTTGTTAAATTCTATTGGTGAAATATTCTTTATTTTACTGCTAAGTAGCTAAAATGCTTTCAAAAATTGCAAAAAATAAATTTTCATTATTTCAAAAGACCTTCACAAAAGAACGGACCGGGCCGGGTACGGACTTTGTCATGAAACACAACGGGCGGGTACGGGCCGGGCCGGGCCTAAATAAATTTTCAAGCGGGGGGCCGGCCGGGCCTCCGTGAATATTGACGGACACGGGCCGGGTACGGGACTAAAATATCGGCCCGTGCAGATCTCTAGTCGTGAGGAACATTGTGACTAGTTGACACACGAAGGTATTAGTTTTTTGAGCCATTGAAAGCCACAATGTTTTCTTTGCCCCTATCAGAGATAGGGAGACGTAACCCAAATTATACACATCAAACTCATCGACACGCTCCTGTGGGTTAGATTAAAGTCAGGTTATTTTACGTTAGGTTAGTTCAAATATTACGTATATATATATGAAAAATTATTTCACGAAAGTGACACGTGAAAAGTATTTATGATGAATAAAACCACGAAGGAAAAAGAAACACAAAGGGGTGCTCAAGCGCTTTCGTCTAATGACATCCTCAGGAACACTGGAGTGAAAGGACAGATCAAGGCAATATATAGGTTACAAAAATAACATACATACATACACATTCACATATATATACATATTATATATATACATATATATATATATATATAAATATATACATATATATAGTAAGCATAGAAAAAATTGTGGGAGGAGCCAACATTTATATGGTCACAGAAGAATAAAGAAATAAAAATAAATATAAATATAAATTGAGAAAAAATTAATTACAAAATAGTGCCTTAGTGATATATATGTCACAGCCTAAATAATCATAAAGAAATAAACAGGCAAATAAAAAAACCCATAAATACATATACATACATATATATATATATATATACATATATATACACATATATATATATATATATATATATATATAAAGACACTTTTAGCACTTTGGCCGACCTTCCATATAAATTCAAATGGCTTTTTTATGGAACAGGTCACAAAAGAATAAAGAAATAAAAATAAATATAAATATTGTAAGTGGAGTCTACCAATTTAAGCTCAAAGGGAGGTTTACAATCGATTTAATAGATGCTGCCAAATTGATATATAGTCACATTATTAAAAAATAAAAATTGAAAGATAAATTTTAAGAGAGGCACACCAATTTATAAGGGAAAAATTACCACATATGCATATTATAGTCACAAACGAATACAAAAGTACAAGTAAATATAAATTGGAAAACAAAATGATCCCTAGATGATATATAAAGAACAATAAAATATATATACAACATATTTACGGTATATATACGAAATATAAACGCAATATATACAGAATATATATATATATATATATATGCATAAGGGAAAAAAAATTACCAAATTTGTTTTTATAATTATTGTCTGAGAAAACGGTAGGTCGCAAAAGAATAAAGAAATAAAAATAAATATAACTTGAAAAAATTACAAATAATACACGTACACATATATACCCGCATACCCAAATATATATATACATATACACACATATATACAAACACACACACACACACACACACACATATATATATATATATATATATATACAAGCTTGACCTTCACGAAATGAGAAATCATCCCGCAGAACCTTTGTGAGGTTGTAAGGTAAGGTAAGGTACATACACATATACATATATATATATATATATTTAACTGCATACATACATACATACATACATATACACACATACATACATACATATACACACATATACATACAAACACATTTAACTGCAATGACCACACACATACGCACATACACATACATACATACACATACACTCATACAGCAAAAAATTGAAAAATAAAATTGTAAGGGAAACAACAGACAAAAACAATTTTTTTACCAAAGATTTAACAACCTGCCCTTTTTGTTTAAATCCATTCTGAAGGAATTCAGAGCAACGGGATCAAGTTGAAACAGACCTTTACTCATGTTAAGGTTATTTGTAAGTTGAATTATAGCCGACTCAAGAATATTTCTATTAACAATGTTGCTAGAGTGAAACAAAACTGAAACATTATTCCAATCAATACAAGGGATAACTCTGACAAATGGACAAAAAGGGCACTGGACAACTGTCCCGTTCTAACGGAATATTGATGCTGTTTTACACGCGTTTGCAAATCCTTTCCCGTCTGACCTATGTAAAAGGAATCACATTGCTTACACCCAATTTTATAGATAATGCCTAAATTATTGGTAGGGCTATTTTTTACTATGATGTTTTTCACAATATTGTTATATGAAAAAACTACACTGATATCCAAAAGTTTAAGTACATTAGCAATGCCTAAGAAGCCCGGGAAAAATGGAAGTACTAAAATATTCTTTGACAAGGTGCGAGTGTTATTATTCACACGATAGAAGGTTCGTTTAGCCTTATTAAGACAAGATTCCATGAACGCAGATGGGTAACACAACTCACTTCAATACCGTTGATATTTTCCAATTCGGCATCGATGTATTCAGGACTGGCGATCCTAAGAGCGCGGAGAAACATTGAGGAAAATATGGCCTTTTTAATAGGGGTGTCATGTCCAGAGTAAAAGTGTACGTAGGACAAATTGTTTGTTTTTTCCGATATATAAAACTTAAAACCCGGGCTATCCCTATGAACACGCACATCCAAAAACGGGATTGAGTTGTCTTGTTCCACTTCTAAAGTAATTTAATGGAGGGGACTTGGTCATTTAACTGAAGGAGGAAGTCATCCAGGTCACGATTCATGGGCCAGATACACAAAATATCGTCGACGTACCGCAACCAAGGGATGCCAACCCCAGGATTCTCGGAATGTAAGTAATTCAAAAAACTCCATATAAATATTGGAGAGAAGGGGCGACAAAGGGTTGCCCATGGCCATCCCAAAAACTTGTTGATAATGCTCGCCATTGAAAGTGAATTTACAATCCTTGATACAAAGTTTAATAAGCTCCAAAACAGTGTGTGCAGGTAATGGTAAATCATAATTATGTAATTCTCTGGCGAGAAAGTCAAGCATATCATCAATCGGAACTTTTGTGAACAATGAACAAACGTCGAAACTGATCAATCTATCGTTGTATTAATGCGAACATTATTCAATTTTTCAGTGAGATCCATGGAATTTTTTACGTGTGAATCAGAGACAGTTCCAAGAATGGGGGACAAAACATTAACAAGCCATTTCCGCAATAGCCTTTCACAATTAAAAAAAGATAGTGAGCTCCATATTACTAAAGCAGACAAGGCTAACACCTTAGTCATTATGGACAAAGTGGATTACATTGGAAAGATGAATGAGCTGTTCAGGACCCGCCACATACGTGAAACTTAGGAAGAACCCACAGGATGATGTCATCAAATCTTTCAATAGTGGCTTGAAACGCATTCTCAAAGATCATAAGGATTTAATTCCCCTTTTTTTGTCCACTTCACCTGCTTTGCCTTATCTTTATGGTCTTATGTATGCAGTTAAATATATATATATATATTATGTATATGTGTATGTACCTTACCTTACCTTACAACCTCACAAAGGTTCTGCGGGATGATTTCTCATTTCGTGAAGGTCAAGCTTGTATATATATATATATATATATATGTGTGTGTGTTGTGTGTGTGTTTGTATATATGTGTGTATATGTAATATATATTTGGGTATGCGGGTATATATGTGTACGTGTATTATTGTAATTTTTTCAAGTTATATTTATTTTTATTTCTTTATTCTTTTGCGACCTACCGTTTTCTCAGACAATAATTATAAAAACAAATTTGGTAATTTTTTTTCCCTTATGCATATATATATATATATATATATATTCTGTATATATTGCGTTTATATTTCGTATATATACCGTAAATATGTTGTATATATTTTATTGTTCTTTAATATCATCTAGGGATCATTTGTTTTCCAATTTATATTTACTTGTACTTTTGTATTCGTTTGTGACTATAATATGCATATGTGGTAATTTTTCCCTTATAAATTGGTGTGCCTCTCTTAAAATTTATCTTTCAATTTTTATTTTTAATAATGTGACATATATATCAATTTGGCAGCATCTATTAAATCGATTGTAAAACCCCTCTTGAGCTTGAATTGGTAGACTCCACTTACAATATTTATATTTATTTTTATTTCTTTATTCTTTTGTGACCTGTTCCATAAAAAAGCCATTTGAATTTATATGGAAGGTCGGCCAAAGTGCTAAAAGTGTCTTTATATATATATATATATATATATATGTGTATATATATGTATATTATATATATATATGTATGTATATGTATTTATGGTTTTTTTATTTGCCTGTTTATTTCTTTATGATTATTTAGGCTGTGACATATATATCACTAAGGCACTATTTTGTAATTAATTTTTTCTCAATTTATATTTTATTTATTTTTATTTCTTTATTCTTCTGTGACCATATAAATGTTGGCTCCTCCCACAATTTTTTCTATGCTTACTATATATATGTATATATTTATATATATATATATATGTATATATATATTATGTATATATATGTGAATGTGTATGTATGTATGTTTATTTTTGTAACCTATATATTGCCTTGATCTGTCCTTTCACTCCAGTGTTCCTGAGGATGTCATTAGACGAAAGCGCTTGAGCACCCCTTTGTGTTTCTTTTTCCTTCGTGGTTTTATTCATCGTATATATATATATATATATATATTATATAATCTTTGGTTCGGTTAAGTTAGGCTATATAAGAATGTGCCTATGCTTTTGATCGATTTGTGCATAATTTGGGAGTATCACCGGATAAGTTAGACCCCATATCGTCGTTGTCGGCGATCCTCGATGGGAGGATGATATACGTCAAGGGTGGAGAAGAGGCACCGTGGTTTAGGGCACCTTTTCTAGCCCATTCTTCGACTCCGGGCTGCTGATTAGGAATCCTCAGTCGCGGATGCAGCTGCCGAATCGCACTCCTGTCTCCGTATGCAAGTGCGAGATGACCTTCTTACGTCCGCCGCCTACGTGCAGATTTTTTTTAACGCGGGGGAAACCAGGGCGCCAACGGCAGCCACAAGAGCTTGACGAAAAGGAGACCTGAATCCAATGGCATGGAAAACCATGAGGCCGGAGGCCGCCCTCCCGCTGCAGTGTGCCGTAAAACAGTGTCAACTTCTTGAAAAAGGTTGGCTCCAGCTGACAAGAGAGTATTCGTGTTTACGAAAATCCATGTTTCCAATAAGAAATCTTTGAAATAAGGTTAAAAAGGAGGCAAAGAAACTGAAGCCTTTTCCTGTAGCAGCGAAACGACCACTTCCGCAAACTTAGACATATACAATAGTTAATGTATCGTCATTAGTTATTAGTTATTATCATAATTATATTTTTGTTTGTAATAATAATTTTAGGACATTTTTATATTAGTTTTGAGGTGAAGTATATATATAATATTAGGGATGTACCGGATAACCGGATACCGGATAATTCGGCCGGATCAAGAAATGGCCGTATACCGAATAATTGCTGGATATTTGGTCGGATCATGTATTCTTAAGGGCATAAAATTTTAAAACTTGCAATTAACTAGTGGTTTAATAAACTTTTATCGTTCCTACTAATTTTACAAAATTATTATTCTCCTAAAAGAATGCAGATTAGAAATTTTGTTTATTCAATAAAAAAAATCCATAAACCTCGCAAAGAGGTCCCAAAAATATAGCTTCTCTAGGGAAGCTATATTTATGGGACCTCTTTGCGAGTGACCCGTTGCCCACGTCGGGCTAACATCGTGAAAAAGAAAAAACTATAGTGTTTGTCATTTACCATTACTTATTCGGACTATAGTGGATTTAATTTTCCCAGAAGAGTTCCTTGTTCCATGCACGGTCTGTGTGTATCAAAAAAACCTCAGGGAACCATTCTGAGTTCATTTTCATATATATATATATATAATATATATATATATATATATATATATATATCCCCGCAAGGGGGTTCTAAGCTCGTGCTCTTGAGTGCTCTTTGTGCTCGTTTGTACGTGTTTGTTTCCTGGAGGTTTCACGTGCGCCCTCCCGGCCCTAGCACCCAAGGATGATGGGGCTCGACCTTGCAGTCCTTGTCATCGTTGGTCTTTTTCCACTTCGACTGTCCCCTCCCCCTTTCTTTTCCTGTCTTTCCTCTCACTTTTTCTTTGTTTTTCGCCGAGATACGCCCTTTTAAATAGAGGCGAATCGGTTCTTCCGGACTTAAAAAAAAAAAAATATATATATATATATATATAATTTTTTTTTTTCCTTTATTTATTTTACCGCCGATTCGTACCTAGTGTGGTACATATCTCAGCGAGGCAGTGCGTGAGTAGTGTTACTGAGTTGGGGATGATATACCAGGGGGGGGGGGGGGGGTGTGTTGTGTTCAGTTATTGGGAGTGGGTATGGGGGGCCTGGTCTCAGACCCTTGAAACAGGTGGGAATAAGTGAGGAAACGGGAAATCGCTTCCTCCAAAAAATGGGGGCCCTCAGCGAGCATGAATTGTAGACGCTCGGGTATGGAATTTCGGCCGAAGAGAGAGAGAGAGAGAGAGAGAGAGAGAGAGATATATATATATATATATATATTATATATACAGGGTGGGCGGAAAGTAGCTCCCTATTTTGGATTGGTAAAAAATACGTATATTATCCATTTATTTCAGAAGAAATAATATGAAAAGGTAGGCATACATGGTAGTTTTCTCTAAAATTCAATGTGGGCTCCAACTCTTTCCACCAGCTTCTGGAGCCGCCCAGGAATGGCGTCCACTGACTTTAGCAGGAACTCCGGCGGGATGGAGGACATGACTTCCCGAATTCGGTCCCCCAGTTCTTCCAATGTCCTCGGTTTGGTGCGGTAGACTTCTTCCTTTACCCACCCCCAAAGAAAGAAGTCGCACGGTTACCGCTGAAAAACGGCAGAATCGGTTCAGTGTAACGGTGTGGTGTGGTATGACCTCAGATCAGGTTGTGGGCCCGTTCCTTCTGCGCAACACCATGAATGCTGAGCGGTACCTTGCTATGTTGCGAAACGAGGTCTGGCCGGTTGTCAGCACATGGGAGAACATCGACGATCTGATATTTATGCAAGATGGCGCCCCTCCGCACTTCGCTCTTGTTGTCCGTGAGTGGCTGGATGCCCACTTCCCTGGGCGTTGGATGGGTCGTCGTGGTCCACATCAATGGCCAGCCAGGAGCCCCGACTTGACACCGTGCGACTTCTTTCTTTGGGGGTGGGTAAAGAAGTCTACCGCACCAAACCGAGGCCATTGGAAGAACTGGAGGACCGAATTCGGGAAGTCATGTCCTCCATCCCGCCGGAGTTCCTGCTAAAGTCAGTGGACGCCATTCCTGGGCGGCTCCAGAAGCTGGTGGAAAGAGTTGGAGCCCACATTGAATTTTAGAGAAAACCTACCATGTATGCCTACCTTTTCATATTATTTCTTCTGAAATAAATGGATAATATACGTATTTTTTTACCAATCCAAAATAGGGAGCTACTTTCCGCCCACCCTATATATATATATATATATATATGAATAGAAACGACATAAGTGTTAAGGAACGTTTCTGCACACGAGGAGGAGAGATAACGAATAATGAAAAATGAGGCGAACCGCCCAGGAATCGAACCCAGGGCCTTCCAATTGCCGGTTGGACGCTCTACCATTATGCTACGGACCTCACTCAATCACAAATCGAAATTCTCCCACATAGGGCAGAAACCAATGCCCTGAGAGGGCACCCTCGCAAATCGTGAATATGCGCATATAACTGCAATGACCGCGCAGTATATAAATGAATAGAAACGACATAAGTGTTAAGGAACGTTTCTGCACACGAGGAGGAGAGATAACGAATAATGAAAAATGAGGCGAACCGCCCAGGAATCGAACCCAGGGCCTTCCAATTGCCGGTTGGACGCTCTACCATTATGCTACGGACCTCACTCAATCACAAATCGAAATTCTCCCACATTGGAAGGCCCTGGGTTCGATTCCTGGGCGGTTCGCCTCATTTTTCATTATTCGTTATCTCTCCTCCTCGTGTGCAGAAACGTTCCTTAACACTTATGTCGTTTCTATTCATTTATATACTGCGCGGTCATTGCAGTTATATGCATATATATATATATATACACACACACACTGTATAATGACAAACATTTTCTTTCTTAATATATAACTATTAACTGTAAATATATAGTTATATTTTTCATTATGTTTTCAATAATTTCATATTTTTCATTATGAAAAGAAGTTTCTCAGCATTTTCCGGCAACAAATGGTTTCTGTTCTGTTTTTACTATAAATTTTTCCTGCTGCACTAAATAATCTCTCAGAAGTGAGTGAATTGGGTGGAGCACTTAAATACTTATGTACAAGTTTCTTTAATGATGGATATTCTGATATATGATTGTTCCACCAGGTTAAAAGATCTTTTTCTCTAGGTATTAATGGTAGTGTTAAATACTTATCTAGATCCGCTTTATAAATATTTTTGTTTTTGTTTTGTTTTTCTTTTGCTTTCTTCTTTCATTTGCCACTCGTTTTTTATCCTCAGAATCTGGAGGTAAGAAGGTGAAGGCATACTCCTCAGATTCTTCCGTAGCATTGCTGTTGGCAGAGCAGCCTGATATGTTAGTAGCGGTAAAAGTGTTCTCAGCTTCGGCCTTTTCACTGGCATTGTCACGGCTATCTGTGTCAGAACTGTGAGGTCGGCCGCTTTTCCCAGCTAGCTCATCAAAACATTCCCAGATATCTTCATCAGTTTCCATAAAAATATCTGAACTGGAAGCTCTTTCATCTTTATTGCTGTTGCTGATCTGAGGTCCATGTGGCTTGTTTTTATAAGAATTTTGCTCATTTGCTAAGATTTCTTCAATTACCCAATTTTTGGCCTGTTCTTCATTTTGAATGAACTTGGTTTTGAACCTTGAGTCTAAAACTGAGACAAGAAGAAAGCACTTCATATTTTGTATATTAATTCCTTTATTTCTCTTGATAGTTTTATTATAAAACCGAGCTTCAAGGGACTCTTTTTAAGCTTTCTTTCAATGTTTGTACATAAGCATCTTTTTGGTGTTTTTGACAGATAGGAATGAAGAGTAGCAACAGCAGGAACTACATATCCAATAGTTTCTTTATCTTTACTGACCGATTTTGTTATCTCTTCAAATGGTTTCAGGACACGAATTTACGTTTACAGTTAGAGCCCATTCATATGCCGCCAGTGTTGGTATATTATGTTCAGCAGCATATGCTGTTACTGCTTGCCTTTGCTCATACAGGCGTTCAAGCATATAGTATGTCGAATTCCATCGAGTACTTACATCTTGTACCAGTTTATGTACAGGCAGTACGTAACATGTCTTAGATTATTTAGTTTATACTGTATTGCCTTCTCATAGGACCAATAAGTTCTGAATTATTTTTAGTATATTTTGATACAAAAGAATAAGATAGTTGATAATTTGCTAAGTTTTAAATTTAAATAATTAGGATATGTATTACTAGTAGGCTTAGAACAGAATTTAAATCAGAAAAAAAAAGAAAAAAAGATAGAGGTATATTAAATTTTCAGAGGCATATTTTGGGGGGAACTCTCGCGTTCAATGCTCCAAAGAAAAAAGGTAAAGTTCATTGGACCTAGTTCTGCTAAATTTTAGAGAAATCTAACTTCTACTGTGTGTTTTGTTTAAAAGAAAATCATTATAAATGTTAAATTTAGACCTTTATTGCACACGGCTCTTCCCACAGCTGAATAAAATCGTCTGGCATTAGCCATAATAAAATAAAGTACACACAAAAACTTGAAATATGAAGTTTTTTATCAGCAAAAGTGTGATTAAAATGTTAATTAATTATCCGGTATCTGGCCGGATCATACTTTATATCCTGTATCCGGCCAGATCATACTTGATATCCAGTAACCGGCCGGATACTGAAGAAGTGGCCGGATCGGACGGATATTGGATCGTGATCCGGTATCCGGTGCATCCCTAATATATGTATGTATATGTATATGTGTATATATATATATATATATATATATATATATATATATATATATATGTGGAAAATGATCCAAAAACTGGTACCAAACCTAAAACTAAACCCAATTACCATTCAAACAATACTGGAAAATAGGAAAGGCAGAATGTGTAGTGTTCTCAAATTAAAGGCCTGACAAGGGACCTCCACAACGCTGAAGAAAAATAGCTTGGTTGTCAGGGGGCCAAGACTTTTTAACCAGCTTCCAAAGGGCTTCAGAAACGTTACAGGGGTCAAAATTGAAGTCTTCAAGAGAAGATTAGATGCCTGGCTCAGGACGGTACCAGATGAGCCGGGTGTACCTGGCTATGTACGGTGGAGAGCGCAAGAAAGCAACTTGCTCCTCCACCAAGCCAGACCTAGAGGCGGGGCCACCAGCTTGACCTTTGTGTGAAGAGAGACCAACGCACGGAACAGCAATGAGGTTAACGAGGTTATATATCATATATTCAAAAAGTCAGCGAATGAAAAAGTTCACTAAATGCTAAAATGGTAACGCCAACCAAATTAAAACCACAAGCGTTCTGTTTTGTTTGTAGCGTCTTCAGAGCAGCATGCATTTTTCTATCCTAACTAATCCCTGCCACGTGATCCTATATTGTGCCTAATTTAAGATGAATTTTGGTGACAGATTGTTCTAATAGGTGTCCAAGTTTGTTGCAGAATGTTGTAGTATTAAGTCGTCTAATTATTATGTCAGTTACGGGTAAATGTCTGTAGACTACATATTTACACTATTTACACTATTTACAGGTTAAATTCGCTGGACTGGCCGATGGTCAAAGTACCTGTAAGCATTATTTATGCCTAATTTCTACCCTAAACCTAACTGGGTCTAAAACCCACGCTATTACATTTGGTTATGAGGATGGGATTTTTTTTTTTTTTTTTTTTTTTAAGGTTCGAAAGCTATTTGGATTCGTTAGTTTAATTTGAAATAACGTAGCCTCGTGTTGGTCGTTTTGATTTGGTCGATGATATTTGGTTGGCTTGTGTCGGTAACCTGCCTAAAGGAGTAAGCTAATTCTGGGGCGGATCCAGGATTTGCTGGAGGGGGGTTCGGTACGAGCGCCGAAGGCTTCTACGGGGGTCCGGGGGCATGCTCCTCCGGAAAATTGTGAAAATTAAGGCTCTCAGAAACGCGTTTTTAAGTAATTTGCGGGTGTTTGTTAAAGTTTATTAGCTTTTACAACATCTAAGTTATGTACTGATTTGCAAGAAAATTATACAAGGAAAGAAAATTCGTGATAAGTCTTAAAGAAGCACTGTTTACAAAAATTTCACAATATCAAGACCTAAATTTCTTTTGAAAATCATACTGTATCATTTTAGATTTGTTCATTAATATAATTGAAGTTATTATATTTCTTGACAAAGTTTTGCGTTGACTGAGATATCATTTAATCTCCCGACTCTCAAAGACTGGATCGACGAGCGCCATTCGTCGAGGTTGCTGTTCAGCGAACCGTTGAACTACAGCTTCGTAATCCACGGGCTTATCGTAATGAATGCTCATCAACACCAAGCCCAACAATCTCTCCGTGGACATAGTAGTCCTAAGGTACCCCTTCACAAGTTTCAAGGTACTGTTGGCACGTTCATTGTCAGCAGAAGTGACGGGTATGGTGCAAGCAATTCGCAACAAGCAGTCGATGTTTGGGAATATATGGGCATCGCAAGCCTGGAAAGAAAAAGAAAAGTGATAAAGTTACAATTAAGCTAGAAAATTTTACACTAAATATTAAATATTAAATAATCGGAGCATACGAAGAATTGTCACCCCAAGATGGGTATACGAAGAATTATAATCTACCTTTAATGCGGGTTGAAGCGAATCTGGTTTGGCGTTCTCTGACTGCCACTTTCTCCTTCATCGCATATATTCGATGTCAAGAGTCCCAGGGCTAGGAAGGTCTGACTCGTACATCACAGAAATCTCAGTAATGTCTGTTGCTGGCTCAACGGTGACTCTGGGAACAAGACCAAGTAACTGAACAGCCATCTTCTGAGTGGGACCGAATCTATACCAAAAGAGTTCATTAATTAGGTGGAGAATGCAGGGGACGGATCCAGACCGGTTGGCGTTGCCACCGTGTTACGGAAAACTGTCAGATTTTTAGAGTTTAGAAGTTCGTGTTCTACAAACGTACCTTGTAGACATTGCATAATATATGGTCCAGAAAAGGAAGAAATAGAGTACGACGATAATATTCTCAGGTGTGTCATGAGGAGTATTTGGTCTGTGCTGTTGTCCGGCAGTTGTCCTTGGTACACTGGGTTCAGTACCAACATCAAAACTGATCTGCGCAGCTTGCGAATACCATCCCCTGAACACATCGTCAGCTTTATCTCTCACTTCCTTCAGCTCTTTCTGTGTGTCTGAGATCATGTTGTAAGCCTTCACGATGTCGTTTGATTTCTTTTGAAGCTTGATGCTAAACGGCTTGATGATTGCCAAAGTTTTCATGGCAACAGTCAGGGAAATGAGAAATTGAAACGAACAACACGTGTGATAGAAATTGTATGCTTTTTGGAGTGTCTCTCTATCCCAGTTCCAATGTGTTTCAGAACTATACTGCTGGTACTGTGGTTCATTTGTAATAACTTCTAATGTTTTAATAATTGTTGGCAGCAAGAGCACAAATGTTTCATATGCTTCATTGCGTTCTACCCAACGAGTGCGGCAAAGGTCTCGGATCTTTGATTTTTGAGATTCTGGCTGATCCAAGCTTATTACTTTCTTCAGACACCTCTGTCGCTTTGGAGAATAAGTGAAAAAGTTAGAAATCTCAGTTATGATTCCTGCCATATTACGTACAGATGGTAGGCTACAAGCTTTTACGATGATGAGATTGAGGACATGAGAATTGCAATGCACATATATTGCCTTTGGGTTTTGCTGAAATACTATGCGTTGCACCCCTGGGGACTGGCCGGACATGTTTGAAACGCCATCATACCCTAGCATAGACCATAGCATCTACGTGGTAAAGGGCGTTCTCGTGTTGACCGCACACCGTGCTTACTTTTGTCCACCGTGTAAATGGACTGTTCACGAGAGCACCAAGGTTTTCTCGTGTAGCAAATAGAATGCATGGGAGACAGAAACCACCATCGTATTCCTTGCTGTACACCAGCCAAGGATAGCGTTGCTGCCAAGAGCTTTGAAAAGACCGATTACAACCATTCATAAACACTTTGGGGAAAGAATAATCCTTTCCTGGTTGAAAATGGTTAGTTATGACATTGAACTTTTCAGCTTGTTGCAGAGATCTAACGGGAATTTTCTGACGCAACATGGCACCAACGTCAATATCATGTACCGATGCGTGGCAAGCAGGGTTACCTGTAATAAAAACAAAATGCGGAGCTATTATAATTATATTAAGAAAATTAAATAAGATTTAGCTTACTTTAGTTTTTAGTCTTAACCGTAAAATATATTAAAACAAGAAAAATGGTTTTCTGTGAGTCAGCTTGTCGTACAACACGTGTTCCTACCGGTATCACTGGCGCTACTGCGAATCCTCTTTGCAGTCGGGGTAGATTGTCCTCCTTCATCACTGTCAAAACGAGAGACAATGAATTTAATATGAGCAATCGATCAGTAACTGTAAGTAGTTTTTAAAGTCATTGTTTTAGTTTACAATACAGTTACTAACCTTGCCACTGACGTGGGATGGACCAAACTTGATGGACCAAAAAATCGGTCAATTCTTGGTTGCTCTTTAACTCTTCTTGACATTGTAAACCGAAAATTCTATTGAATAAATACTTTGAATGAATATTGCTTTTTAGACTTTTGAGTATTAAAGTAAGACACAGGGTCGACTAACGTTCTGAAACAAAAGGGTATATTACATGCTTTTAGTGTTGTTTGTGAAATAACTTGTATGTTCACTCAGTTAGCTTTGGGAGCGGGGCTTTCTGGTTTAGAGTGGTTCTGGTTTAGGGGGGTTCGATCGAACTCCCCGAACCCCCCCATGGATCCGCCACAGTGCATGTATATATATGATGATAATTTATGGTTAGAGATTGTTGAAGACTACTCAGAAGAATACAATGATTATCTAACTAATTTCTTACAACCTTCTTCTATTGCTCCAAGTTATAGCTTCCCAATGAAAAAAAAAAAAAGATTCACGCTATATACCATGTGAAAACAAAGTACACACGATAATCACACCAACTCTTAAAGGTAGTGTAAGAATTAAATATTCTTTCAATAAAAAGGAATTAATGGAGAGTTTACGCCGAGTAAGGCTTCTTCTACAGGCCAACTTAAGACTAATGTATACATAACTTTGTAAGATTGTAAGATACACCTAATATAAAAGTTAGTATGTAAGCCTAGTATGACCGCTTAGTTCTAAGCCTACTGTTACGTACATAACCTAAACAGTGTACAGATTGTAATCCAAGGCCTACATAAATTTCTATCATAAATACTTTCATATTCATCATATTTCTACCATAAATACTTTTAGTTACGTATTTTGATAAAAAATTAGTCATTATATAGTCTACTTAGAAGAAAACAAAAAATGGTCAAAATTTGCCTGTAATACCTGTTAATTTCTACCTTTATAAGTTCTATATACAAATATTTTATTATTGTTTTATACAGAAAAATTATTTGTCTTTAATTTTAGTTTTATACAATTTTTTGTGAAGTGGTCCACTAAAGGTCAAAATTTGACCTTAAATGAAGGTCATGTGACTAAATTTTTATTTATTACCCTGCCTAAACAATGAAACATACATAATAAATGCAAAAAACTTCACTTTTTTACGTGAAGGTCAAAATATATAAGTTGACTGAAATATTCTAAAAAATAGTTAAGATTGACCTTAAAAAAAGGAGGGTCATGAGGTGACCTGAATTTGACCTGACCCATATCTCGAAAACTACTGGATGGATCAGCCTAAGATTATTAATTTCGTTTCCTCTCGACAAAACTTCGATTTTTATAAAAATTGGTATACAGGGTAGAGTTGACCCCTCAAATTTGAAAAATCATTGGGTCACTTGTCCTGGAACTCCCCTCAAGTGTCAATTAGAAGATGGTCGTTCTATTAAACGCCATCAGGACTAGATATGGGAACGTGGATCTCATGATGACTAACGCTCTCCTTTTGGTGTAGGCTACTTGCTGGTAGTAAAATAGTGTTCATTTCTAAACTAAAACCAGATCTTAAGTGGAATGAATCATCGGTAGAAGTACCATATTTCAATTAAACTATTTATTTATTCACTTATTTTATTTTTTAAACTTTATAATTTGAACGTTTTTTACATTTGATTTTCGTAGTCTTTTCCTTTGTAATTATAATTATAAATTATTTCATGTTCGTCATCGTAATCCAACCTATTTCTTTTTAAATATTTCTTTACTTGACTGTTTATTTTTTCTCTGCTATTGCTAGTGCTAGAATTGAGCGGAAATGAGGGGGGGATGGCATCCCCCCCCCTTGTTAACTCAAATATCAAATAAACACCCTCTCCCCCTTCTTATCTAAATAAAATACGCTTCAACAACAACCTAAATAAACATGATGGAAAAAAGAAAATCTGAGAAAATAAGGGAAAGAATTGCATGATTCGATCATGTTAAATTCTAATTAAAATAAATTATGTTCTATGTCGTGTTCTTATACGAGATTGTAAAACTTCAAAACTGTAGAGTGTAATTGCTTATTATTATTATTATTATATATTATTATTATTATCTTGCTAGCTTTGTAAGCTGATTGATATGATACATATCAGCTCATACATCACCACCATCCCCCTTGTTAAAATTTTACAATTTGACCACTGATTATATATATATATATATTTTACCGATCATAAGCAGGCTTGGAAAAATTACATTTGTAATTTCATCTGAATGTAATTAATTAGATATTTGGCTGTAATTGTAATTGAAATAATCGAACTCATGTGAATTAAATTAATTTTTACTTTCTTCACTGACTTGTAAATTTAGTGTTTTTTAACTATTTATATTCAAATGAATTCAGTTAAATAAAAAATTTGGTTAGCAACAGTGAAGCGTTCAAGCGACTCCGTTACTCAAGAGTCTCAGACCAAACGCCAATCACCATTTGAAATTCAAGGCCTTAAGAATCGGAAACTTGGAGGACAAGGAGGTTTAACGAGTTGAAACTTGAAAGATTTGAAAGATAGGAAAGGGTGTTCTCAATCGTGAGAAATTTTTATTGCGCACAAAGAGAGGAAGTCTTGGTGTAGGCACATTCAAATGTCTTCTTTTTATCGACAAAATTACCCCCTATTTAAATATGCAAATGAAGAATATAGAGAGTTATATAATACAGTGTACTGCATTTTGTAGGATTATATCTTAAATCAAAGTTTCCTTTCTCTAATTCAAACTGAAGCAATTTGCCTCATATTAAAATATATTGATTCGTGATCCATTCATACAAACTACACAATAAATAAATACACAATTATATCTATGGGAAATATCATGATGTTCATTTCTAATTGGTGAATATGATCTTGCCTATTTAACTCGTTTGATAGATGATGTCATTGTAATTGTAATAGTAATTATAATTATGACTATCGGAACCGAAATAATTGTAATTATAATTGTAATTCAACATTTCTAAAACCAAATTAATTGTAACTGTAATTGTAATTATCCCCAAAATATTTAATTTTTTTCAAGCCTGCCTCCCAGCGAAGAAGAAGAAGAAGAAGAAGAAGAAGAAGAGAGCCAAAATTAAGGTACAAAGTTTTCGAGATGCCTGGACACTCTGCGTTTGAAAGATTGGAGTTCATAGACGGGAAAAGATGGATTGAAGAAAGTTGTTCATGAGTTGGCCGGTTGAGTAGATGAAAAATTGAGAATACCGATTAACCCTTGCGTTACAGAGTTCTGCAGAAGAGGAATGAGAATGTGTCGAAAGTCAGCTACTGCATGCTCTCCTTAAAGGAGGAGGCATGCAGTTAGAGAGTTCAGAAGAGCAGTGTCCGTTATAATAGCGATAGTAAAAAGAGAGTGAGGCAACATTGCGGCAAAGAAAGGGGGATTAAAGGCAGTCAGTAAGAGGCGGAGAATTGATGAGACGAAAAGCCTTTGATTCCGTCCAGTCAAGTAGAGCTGTGTGGGCTGAGCCACTCAATACATGAGAAGCATATTTCATACAGGGGAGGACGAGACTTCTGTACAGAGACAGCAACTAAGTAGGGATGAAGAAACTGCGAAGCCGCCACAGCACACCTAATCTCTTAGAAGCTGTTTTGGAAAAAGAGTAAATGTAATTTTTCCAGGAAAGATCACGAGAAAAGGAAACGCCAAGAATGTTAAGAGACGAAGAAGGATTGAATTGGGTATTGTTGGAGATAAGGGGATAGTCGTGTCGAAGATTGTGACGAGTGCCTTATGAGGCACATGTACCTTATTTTTATGAGGCATTGAAAAGCAAAAGGTTTTCTCTGCCCCAATCAGATATATAGAAAGATTAGAGGTGAAGTGCACCATAGCCGTCTCACGCGAATCATGGAGTAACGATTGAGAGGGACGCTTTGTGAAGTGGGTGGAGAAATGAAGGGTGTCATCATCGACATAGGAGTGGATAGGACAGGAAGTGTAACTAAGATCATTGGTGACAGAAGAGAGCCCTGAAGAACACCACTATTAATAGTTTTAGGAGAAGAACAGTGGCCATGTAAAACCGCAGCTGTAGATCAGCCAGAAAGAAAATCGGAGATAAAGGCACAGATAGGATAGAATCCGAAGGAGGGCAGGTTAGAAATTAAAGATTCGTGCCAGACTTTATCAAAAGTTTTTGATATGTTTAGCGCAATAGCAAAGGGTTCACCGAAATCCCGAAAGGAGGATGATCAAGAGTCAGAGAGATATGCAAGAAGATCGCCAGTAGAGCGTCCCTTGCGGAGCCCATACTGACGATCTAAAAGAAGACTCTGTGAAGAGAGGCGTTTAAGAATCTTCCTATTAAGGATAGATTCAAAAACTTTAGAAAGGTAAGAAATCAAAGCAAATGGATGATAGTTGGACGATAGATCTATCGGAAAGCGGTGATTTGACGTGACCAAGAAACATAAAATTTCTAAAAAACAAAATTTATTAGTTGGTAATATTATTGGTTCAGATATGTTAGTATTTTTTGGGACATGAAAAAAAATCTAGACATTACTAATTAGTGATTTTTATGATCTTAGAAATTTTGTTTTGTGCGAATTTTTTCTGAAGCTGTACCAACCAGATATAAATCTTTTCAGCGAAAACATTTTATGCCTTCCCCACACCTACAACTAATTATACCTGCATTAACACTCATATGGTGTGGAACAGCATAAGGAAAATGTCACTTGTGCAGCCTCTAAGTTCCAACAATTATGTAAGTTTGATAAGTTCCTTCCATTTCCTATACTGAAATTACTACGCTTTTACTTTCTTGTTTCAGTACTAATACGAGGCCAGATGTACGAAGAGATGAAAAGTGAGAAGAGTTAACATGTGAAATAAGATCATAAATACTCAGTCTCCATAAACGAGGTAAGAACCAAATAGAAAGTTCAAACAACTTTATATAGTGGGTGCGGGAAAATCGTACTTTGTATACTCGTAGCGGACGAGTCAGTCTAGAATCATTAGTCTTCACGGCTTATAGACTGCAATTTGTGGCCTACGCAGCCTATCACCTTGACCGAGACCTAGAATAACTACGACAACAGAAAATCACTTCATTCAAGGAGTAAACATGCGCAGCCATTCAGAGGAACCACGGAAAATGTAAGCAAAGAAGATGACGTAAAGAAGGCTTCAAGAACATGAGCTACAATGAAAAGTTCTTCAGTTTGCAAAGGAACACCAAACCTGGTGTGATGAATGGAAGCATTGTTCTGTGGAGTGATGATACCAAACCTGAACTATATAGAAAGGAAAGGTACACAGTTCCGAGTCAATTTAACCACGAAAAGACCGAAACAGACGAGGTCACACTAAATACTGAATAGTGGCCCGTGTTTGCGAACTATTAGTTATTTACTGTAATATATTTGTACTGGGTATCATATTCTTCCATCTAAATTATGAATTAAACGAGAAATACAGTGACCTTTGTTTTGTGTTTGTCGTTTGCTCTTCTCTCTTCATAATTGTATGCAAATTAAGACTAATGATTAATACAATATATATAAATATAATGCTTTTTTTCTGGAAAGAAAGATTCCGCAACTCTGCTATAAATTTCCAACAACCTTTGCCAATTGTTATCCAATCCTATCCTGTGACGATCCCTAACCGAAAAAAAGGGTCCTTCCCATTCCTAATATTTTGCCATATACTGTATATAAAAAAAAAAAAAAAAATCAAATTGGAATGAATGTCAAAACATGAAATTTTCTTGGTGTTCTTCCACTTTCCCGCGTTAAATTAATTTATGGTTAATTGAATGCCTGGTTGGATCAACTGTACGCTCTTGACAATTGGTTAGGTTAAGTTGTGATATTTTTGTTAAAACTAACAAAAATATCACGAGTTAACCTAACCAATCTTCAAGAGAGTACAGTTGACCTAACCAGGCATTCAATTAACCGTAAATTAAATTAACGCGGGAAAGTGGACCACCACCATTTTCTTCTGAATGTTAAAAATAAAAGGTACCGAAACGCAGTTCCGGCGCGTTCCGCCAGAACTAAAATCATATATACACCATACCTTTGGTTTGGTTAGCTTCCGCCAGAATTGTTCATTCTGACGAAAGTCAAGCTTTTCACTCCACCTTAGACCTATAGTTTAACGTGGAATCCGAACCACGTCCCACCAGCAGCCCAGCGTCTTAACCACTAGGCCACCCAGGGGACCCATCTATCTACCAACCACTTTCTTTATTGTGTAGAAGGATGAACAGCTGAGTTTTGCTGCGCGCCGGCTGCCATCACCGGGTCTCGAACTCGGGGCCGATGGATTCGTAGTCAGCGACGCTAACCACTGCACCACCGATATATATATATATATATATATATATATATATATATATATCCTCGTTGATGTTTCGTGTGTAGGTCTCTCTTCACACAAAGGTTAAGCTTGTGGACCCGCCTCTAGGCCTGGCTTGGTAGAGGAAAGAGTTGCTTGCTTGCGCTGTCCACCGCATATAGCCAGGTACACCCGTCTCATCTGCTACCGTCCTGAGCCAGGCATCTAGTCTTCTCTTGAAGACTTCAACTTTGACCCCTGTAACGTTTCTGAGGTCTTTTGGAAGCTGGTTAAAAAGTCTTGGCCCCCTGACAACCAAGCTATTTTCCTTCAGTGTTGAAGAGGTCCCTTGTCGGGCCTTTAATTTGGGAACACTACACATTCTGCCTTTCCTATTTTCCAGCGTTGTTTGAATGGTAATTGGGTTTAGTTTTAGGTTTAGTACCAGTTTTCGATCATTTTCCATATGTAGATTATGGTGTATACCTCTCTTCTTCTTCTTCTTTCCACGGAGTACAGATTTAGTTTACGTAGTCTTTCCCAGTAGTTGAATTTTTTGCAGCCATCAATCTTGGCTGTGAAATGTCTCTGCGTTTCTTCTAGTTTATTAATTTCTTCCTTTTTATATGGGGACGTCAAAACTGAGCAGTATTCAAGTTTTGGTATGATCAGTGTTCTCAGCAGTGGAATCATTACTGTCTTGTCCCTCCTTTTGAAAGTTCTTAGTACCTGTCCCGTGACTCTTTTTGCTTTGTTTATTGCTATCTGATTTTGTGTCTGAAATTTGGCATCATCGGTCATTATTACCCCCAAGTCGACCGCTTTCGTGCTTCTCTGAATTTCCTGTCTATCTGGGGCATAATATGCAGTCTATGTTCCTCATTTCTACCACATCTCAAGGGCTGAAATTTCTCAGTGTTAAATGTCATATTGTTGTCTTCTGACCATTTGTATATTTTGTTCGTGTCCCCCTTCAAGTCCTCCACCTCATTTACATCGCTGATTTTTCTGCTGATCTTTGTATCGTCCGCAAAGGATGTTACTATACTCTTGCTGTTTACTCCACTGTCTATGTCTATTAGCATGATAATGAACAGGAGTGGGGCCAGTACTGTCCTTTGTGGTACTGAGCTGCGTACTTCTGATGATGATGATGATACACCTTGTTGATGATACACCTTGAATTTTGACGACCTGTAGACATTCTTTGAGGAAGTTGTAAATCCATTTTCCCACTTTGCCTGTTATTCCCACGTTGCATTTTATGTACTATTGTACCATGATCGCATTTGTCGAAAGTTTTAGCAAAATCTGTGTATATGACGTAGTTTTCATTGCCTTCAAGTGCATCTAGGATATTGTTATAATGCTCTATAAGTTGTGATAGGCTTGATCTTCTGATCGGAATCCGTGCTGATTTTCGTTGAATCTTTCCAATGTCTCCAAGAAGTCATAGATTTTCTCTCTGACTATTCTTTCAAATATTTTGGTGAGGTGGAACGTCAAAGACACTGGTCTATAGTTCTTTGCTTGAGATCCTATCCCCTCTTTTATATATAGGGACAATGTTGCTCTTTTCAAGATGCTCGGTATTTCTCCAGTGTCCAAGGATCTTCTCCATATCCACTATAATGGTGTAGCTATTTCATTTTTACAGTTTTTAATTAATAGTGCGTTCCATTTGTCCGGACCTGCAGCTGAATGTGATTTCATTTGGCCTATAGCTCTCGCTACATCTTCTGGGGTAAAATCAAAGTCTGTTATACATTTTCCTTGCAATTTCTCTTCGAAGAATGCATCTATGTCAGGTATAGCTTGGTCACTTTCTGGGGCACTGAAAACCGAGTCTCTCAATGTTTCAGATATTTCTTTTAGCTCGTCTGTTAGTTCATTATTTCCTTTCCTTAAGGGCCCGATAGTAGCGCGGGTTTTTGTTTTCCTTTTCGCATAGCTGTAGAAGTATTTTGGATTTTCTTTTATTGCTTCTACCGCCTTTTCCTCTTCCCTCTCTGTATGGCCCTTTATCAGAGTTTGTATTTCCCTATCGATACTCTCCAGTTTTTCTTGTATTACTTTCCTGGCATTGTTGTCTCCGCAATTCGCTACTCTCTTTCTTTTGCGGAATATTCTTCGCTTTTTCCTCTCTAGCCATTTCTTCTTTCCTTTTGGCTGTGCTTTCGGAGCATATTTTTCTAAAATTCTCAGCGTCTTTTCTTCCAAGGTTGTTAGCATTTCCTCAGTTGTTTTATTCTCTAAAGCTGTTCTCCACTCTATTTGGGCCATGTGTGATCAAATTTCTTCCCAATTTATGGACTTGGAGTTTAAGTTAAAAGCCCCAAATTTGTTTCTTCCTTAGGTATGTTTATTGTATTTTAATGTTATCGCTGTATTTGTTGATAATTCGATTATGTTGTGGTCTGAGATAATAGTTGGGGTATATATATATATATATATATATATATATATATATATATATATATATATATATATATATAGTGTCCGAAAAAAAATCTACCAAATGGAATTACATTTGAAGTAGGACCACGTTGTAAAATCCCTTTATTGATGGAACCATATTCGAATTAGAAATAATGTTTCCAAATGCAATTCAAAGCACGTTTATGTAATTAATTAAACTAATTAATGTATTTTCCATTGGGTAAGACTTTTTGGACACACTATATAATCTGAATTTTACTTTAAAGATGATCATTATTTTTCCAAGTGTACAGTAATATAAAACGAATAGAAAATGAAAGATTAAATCGGTAAAATTATTCAAGTTGTAATAATTTAAAACTATTGAAATAAACGTTAGCTATTTAATTACACTGTTCAACATTTTTTTTTCTCAGATAATAGTTGTTGTTTTCTTTCCATTTTTCCATCTCTGATTACGAAAATAACGAAATTTTGCTATCACGTCAGGTTTTCCAGAAATTTGGGGCTCAATTCTTGACCAAATTTCTATATAGATGATAAATTGAACAAATTATTAAAACTGCATCTACCCAAAAGCTGAGAGTATCACAAGAGAAAATGTTTTAGCTAATGTAGGATGATGTAATTTCTGCTCCTAACACGTTCAAACCCGTCGTAACATGTCAATTTTCCTTCTGTGTTTTCTGTTCTAGAGGGCTGCTTGCAGTTATGAGTCATTCAGTCTACCGCAAGCTGCTTTATGATGTGGGTCTGGTCATGTGCAGTGAAGTTTTATATGTTTTTCTTCATTTACTAATCATTTAATTGTGCATGTGTTACACAAAATAGCTCCTTGAAGGGAAAAAGAATAATTTGAAATGTCGCGTAAATGTGTGAACAATCCAAACAATTTCTTTGTGTGTGCAGTGATTACGTGATACAAGATCACAAAAGAAACATTAATCTCTTAATTAAAAAAGCTTCCGAGCTCTACTTCGGCTGCAAAATCGGGGATTAAGATAAAGTTTGGGTTCCCTATACGCGCCGTCCACGTTGTGTGGTGACCCTCAGGGGTTGGTTAAAAGGTACGAGTACCTCTATGCCATTTGCAATCCCCATGATTTGGGGAGAGCAAAAAGATCACTTCAAAGATTGTTAATTGTATTTAACTAAAGTGAGTGGTTTTTCCTCGAAAATTAAGAGGAAAAATGAATATCCGAATCTGCTTCCGCAATACAACCAGTAGTACATTGTGAAATTCTATCAGTTCCTAAGCCTCCTGGATCGTGGAGCTTAGATCTACAGATCTACAGGAGCTAAGGCTAACAAAGACCCTAAGATCCACTCTAAGGTTAGCCCGAGAGAAAGAAGAGAGTAGGGGGTTAAAAGAAGAGAATAAGGGGTTAAGTAGCAAAACCTATGATTCGTGGGTTACCATTCATTCAAAAAAAGAGAGAGAGAAAGACTCATCATCATCATTTGCCGGCCACTGCCGACAAGTCGGAAAAATAGTCGAAGAGAATAGGAAAGGGGTAAAAGATGAAAAGAAGTAAAACAAGAACGCTTACAAACCATGCAAACACAGTCCTAATTCAAACACTGTCATACCATGCAAACTACAGACATGCAAATAAAGAGAGGATAAGAAAAGAACAAAAAAAAGTATGAAGAGTATAACAAAAAATGAGTTAGTTTACGGTACGAGCTACATCTAAGTTCGTGTTAGTCTAATTTTTTTTTATATACATATAATTTTGTTGCTGGCATGTCACAAGCTGGCACTAATCGTCAACAGACTCGAACTTCGACGATTACCCCCAGAGCTCCTGTTGCTAATTGTTTTATTTTAAACGACGTTAATATTTTTAAAATGCATATCTAAACGGTTTTTAAACATATTAACCCTGGTAGAATTCACGACGGACGCGGGAAGATTATTCCACTTATCAATTACTTTAAACATAAAAACGTTTTTAGCGAGGTTAGTAATGAAACGTCTGCCACGTAATTTAAATCTGTTATTACGAGTATTGCTATTATCGAAAATGAACAATGTCAAACTTTACGTTAACCCACTTTTTGTTATACTCTTCATACTTTTTTTTTTGTTCTTTTCTTATCTTCTCTTTACTTGCATGTCTGTAGTTTGCATGGTATGACCGTGTTTGAGTTAAGACTGTGTTTGCATGGTTTGTAAACGTTCTTATTTTACTTCTTTTCATCTTTCACCCCTTTCCTATTCTCTTCGACTATTTTTCCGACTTGTCGGCAGTAGCCGGCGGATGATGGTGAGTCTTTCTCTCTCTCTTTTTCTGAATAAATGTTAACCCACAAATGATAGGTTTTGCTACTTTAACCCTTTATTCTCTTCTTTTAACCCCCCTACTCTCTTCTTTCTCTCGGGCTAACCTTAGAGTGGATTTTAGGGTCTTTGTTAGCCTTAGCTTCTGTAGATCTGTAGATCTGGTTCGAGATTTGAATTTATCGAAAAATCAAGCAGAACTTTTAGGGTCCAGATTACAAGGATGGAACTTGCTTGCAAATGATACCAACATATCCATTTTTTGCAAACTCCAAAAAAATATATCAAAATTCTTTCCTTTCTCTTTGTAATGACATTGATAGTTTAATTATGACCCTGGGACACGAGCATATAAACCTTTAGAGTGGCGACTTTTCATCGATTTGTTAAAACTTAGTTTGAAGGCTGTCCTGTTGCATATGCTGTCCAAATGAAAGAGTCGTATAAAAATATGGAATTTCTCCTGAATAAAATAAATTACAAAAGATACAACTGGCATATATGTGGTGATCTCAAAGTCATTGGGCTGTTCTTGATTTACAGCTTGGATATACCAAATATTGCCCTTTTCTTTGTGAATAGGACAGAGCAAAGAATTCTCAGTATATTATTAAGAACTAGCCACCTCGTCAATCTTTCACTCCTGGACAAAAAAATGTTGCGTGCCATAAATTGGTGAATCCTGAAAAAGTTTACTTGCCACCTTTACACATCAAACTGGTATCGATGAAAAATTTTGTTAAGATAATGGACAGAGCAGGAGATGGAGTCCAGTAGTGGTGGACCGGATATCCGCATCCGCATATGCGGATATCCACGTCATTTTTAACATCCGCATCCCCACTTCTGACAGCGGATGTTATGCGGATATTACCTCTAATAAATTATGCAATTTACAATTAAATTAGCTTATAAGGCCCAGTCATACACATTTCATGTAAAGTATTAATTATTAATGAACAAACAAATATATAAACCTCAAAATATAAATACCTGGTAACACAGAAAATTGAAGGAAACTTGTTTCATTCAATTTTCTGTAGCTGAAACTCTTGAGAAAGTTATTATTTTTATCATAATGAAAACATTAATATTAATTTTAATTCTTATGCATTGCCTGCCATAATAGTAATATAACGAAATTTGAAAAATTATGTCATATATTCATAATTCTATATTATATTGATAGATTAACTAAATATCCACATCCGCAGATATTGAAATAAAAAATCCGCATCCGCAGATGTTGAAAAGCTGACATTCGGTCCACCACTAGAATCCAGTACTTGAAACAAAAATTTCATCCGATTAGTGATGTCAAAATAAGAAAAGGGATTTTCGTTGGTCCCCAAATAAATGAGTTAATGAAAGATGGTGCCTTTGATGAAATCCTGAATGAATCTGGAAAAAACCAGCTTGGAATGCTTTTAAAGCAGTGACTCAGAATTTCTTAGGCAACAAAAATTCGCCTAACTATGCAGAATTGGTTGATGAACTTCACGTTTACAGATCATTGGGATGTAATACGAGTTTAAAAATTCATTTTTTGCATTCGCCCTTGGAATTTTTCCCGCTAAACCTGGGAGATGTCAGCTATGAACATGGAGAGCGGTTTCATCAGGACACTTCTGCGATGGAGAGTCCAAACATGTTGGCTAATGACTGCTGGACGCCAATAAGGAAAGTTTCAGATATCACTTACAAGCGAAAATCATCAAGAAAAACATTTTAAGTAAAAAACCATTTTAATATTGTCCTTGTGTATAGATTATTCTCTTATATTCGAATATAAAAAAGTGATTTTCTAAAAAACGGGACGTGATAGCAAAATTTCGTTGCCATTTTCGTAATGAGCATGCAAAAATCTATAGGAGTTACCTGATTTCATTTGAGAAAGAAAGGAAAAGTTCAAACTTGTTGCACAGTGAATAAGTTTTTAAGAAGACTACGTTCGACTGATTTCATTCTACGCTGATTTTCCCCGTGCCAACCCACATCGCCCTCCCTTACGGCACATTTTGGCGAAGCATGCCATCGCAGTGAACACCCTCCCTACCATACCCTAATCTTGCTCCTTGCAACAACTTCCTATTTCCTAAGGTCAACTATGAGCGCTGCGCTCTCCTTTCCACAAAAACAAAGTTTCAAATGCTTTCAGACATTGGAGGAACTGTGTAAAGACCCAGGGGAACTACGAGTACTTCTACGGAGAACACTTTCAATGACGTAAATAATATTGCAACTTCATGGAAAAAAGATTCTCAACATACTTCGTGTATTTGCCAGCACCGTTTCTCTGTTAGCGAAGTAAAGACACTTAGGTCGGGGGTTCGATTCTCCCGGTAATTGGTATTGGTAATAATAATAATCTGGGAGTTAACGCGATAGGCCGTATTTGTCGGTTTGAGCGCTGTGCCACTTTCTGGCACTCCTCAATGATTATAATTATTATCACTTCGTGTATTTGCCAATACTGTAATTGGAAAACATAAGCGAAAAGTATATCTACATTTTAATATTTTGTCGATGATGTTCGGTCTGCTTGGGTGTATTCTCATACATTTGACGGTTTTGGGAATTAAAATAAAAAGAAAAGATTAACCCTATATGTAAATGATATCGTATTAGTAATAATTAAAGGCTAGGTCGTAGCCAATGTCGTAACACCGCTTCCCGTTGATCAGCGAAGTTAAGCGACATTGGGTCGGATAGTCGTTGGATGGGAGACCGTCCGCTGCGTCCAGAGTATGTAGCGACCCGTGGTTCCCACGTAAAGCTGTAGGTCCCCTCCGTCATATGACCTTAGATGTTGCGAAGGAGGTTAAACAAAACCAATAATTATTATTAGTAGTACTTATTAATTTGAATAATATAAAGAATACATAACTATCAAAGTTTCCTGTCCTAAAATCGTATCTAGGATTCTACAAGATCTGAACCTCAAAGTTTTAAGATTGTGGTGATCTCAGCAGTTATGAAAATGAAGTCGCAACACGTTTACACCTTAAATGATTGCAGAATGCAGACTCTGCAAGTTCAAGTGGCTTATTAGGTAAAAGATGGCACGCGAGTGGTTACAACATAATATATAGGCCTATGCTACGAAATAAATGCTACCTTAAGAATCTAACTATGAAGGTGATAGGCTAGGGCCGCTAGGCAAAGTGTTTGAGAATCGTCGCGATAGGTGCTTCTATTCTCAAAGGTGTGACTACTAACTATTACCGATGAATGATCGAGTGGATAAGGGTTCCCATCTTTAACAATCAACTCATCATTATCAGAGAGGGGGGAGCCATAATCGAAGTAGTTATCGAAATAGGACTCAGAATAATCCGGCGAAGAAGAAGAAGAAGAAGAAAGGTAGCTGTCATTTCCTCCCCAGTAGACATCTTTTCCAGTCAAAACCGAGTTTGTCTGTAAAGAAAAGCATATATATAAGGTATGTTTTATGGTTTAATTTTTTTAATATATATATACACCTATTTTTATATTCATTGCTTTTTTTCAGCAATTATACGCCTTTATGCCTCCTCAGTTATCATTTGGAGCAAAATGTAATTCTACAATTCATTTAAAACTTTAAAACAAAATTTTAGTCATAAAATATACTATTTCAATCTAACAGACATACGCCTATATATATTTTTAATGATAAAACAATAATTTCATCTTTTTATTATCGACTAAAGAGTATCTATTGTCTACCATTTACAATGAATCGGAGTACATAATTTACTAAATCGATGCATGGTTGCTTCAGTAACAAAACTCTTAGGAATCCGATATGAAACTTTTTGTGAAATTACATTCATATATGAAGTTCATCACTATCTATCTCGTATCCAAGCAAGTCTACACTAGTCGAAGTCAGCAACTATGATATGTTCCTAAGTCGATAACGACAGAAGTGTCATGCAAGAGTTAAATGGGTGTTACAACTAATACTGCGTTATAAAATAACTATAATTTAACTACAGGGTGTCCATAAAGTCGTGCATCATTTGTTCGAAATGATTCCCACCAATCTCAAAACATGTTTGTAAACGAAAAAGCAGGTTTCTTTTGTAGTAATGTCTAATTAAGAATTAAAATGTTTTGTTTATAAGAATTTAATAATGTTTGTTTAATAAAGATAATAATAATGTTTAATAAGAAATGTAATTAAGTTAAATAATGGTTTGTTTATAAAATATTAGTTGGCAACACTAAAAAGCTGCCCAAGCTGAGGCTGGGTAGAAATGCCCTTCAGTTATCCGATGGCCGTTAGCCAAATAAGGTGTTTTTGTGTTTTACGATGTTTTTGTAAATTTAGAATATTCTTTTCTTTCTTTCTTCGGCTAAAATGTTAACGTTAATTCCCTCCTCGCACTATCCCGTTTATCTAAAAGTGTTTCGGTATAAATAAAGGTCAGTAAAGTGTAATTAAGTGTATAATTAATATCCCCGTTTCCCTCGCATTATTCAAAAGTGAAATGGCCTCGTCTCGGTCACGTGCTACCAGTTTTTATAAAGTACAGCGAAAAAGAGTGTAAAGAGAATGACGAAAGATAGAGAAATTGAATAAAGAGCAAATAGTTAAAAACGCAAATAAGGTTTTAAGTTTAATCACTATACTTTAAATGTTCCTCAACATATTTGGCCTGATGGAGACATAAATAAATAGACATTGCTTATTTTCCTATGATGCGTGACTTTATGGACACCCTGTAGGTACGATCTGCGTGAAAATTTCATCCATAAATTTACAAGAACCCTGCGTTCATCTCGTTCATATATAACCAGTCTGCCCTGTTGCTATCTGAAACTCTCAACCAATTTATAAAGGAGAGTAAGACCTCATTCCTGCAGTTGTTGTTGTTGTTGTTGTTGTTGTTGTTGGTGGTGGTGGTGGTTGTGGTGGTGGTGGTGGTTGTGGTGGTTAGCCGATCAGCCCACCCTGATCGAGCAAGCCGGCGGCACGCAGGTAACCGATCGCCCTCTCACGAGTGGACCAGAGGTTCAGCGCACGAGTGATGTTATGTTGTGTTCTATGTTGTGCTGGAGCGGTACAGTCTGTCATAATGCGTTCAATTGTTTGTGGTGTGTCCTGGCACAGGTGGCAGGTGTCGTCTGTGGAGTTGTCTAGTCTGTGTTTATATGTCTAAGTTGGGGTGATGTCCACATCGGAATCGTGCTAAGTTAACTCGATCCGATCTGCTCAGGCTGAGCTCTGACCTGTTAATGGGTGGCGGCTTCGCACCTAGGACCGCATTCGGACCAAGTCGTGTCAGTGCTTTGTGGGTTAGGTGTGTGTGTATGTGTTTTCTGTACTGTGTGATGTCTGTGGGGTGTGGTATGGAATGGAGTATTTGGTTATAATGTCTCTCTGGTGTTACCTTAATGGTGCGAGGTGTCGGTGCATGATTGTACATGTAGTGGCAAGGGTGTTGTGGGTTAGTTGTCGCTGTTGCCATGAATTGTGTTCCCCTCATGTCTAAATGTTCCCTAACGTTCAGTATTTTTGTTTGTGTGTGCAGGTGTTGTTTGAGTGCATTCTGTAATGATACGAAATGCGTTGTTTTGTATTGTCTGTAAGGTGTTTGTGTGTGTGTTTGAGATGATGGGTGCCTAGCATGGGCTAGCATAGTTCATAACTGAGCGAATATATTGTTTGTATATGAGTGATGATGTTTCCTGCTGGTGTCCAAAGTTTGTGCCTGTAAGTACCCTAAACGTGTTAAGTCTTGACGTACATTTGTTTCTAATGTCCTGAATGTGGTTTGCAAAAGATAATGATGTGTTGTATGTGACCACAAGTATTTTGGTTCTGTGAGTGTGTGGAATGTTGGCGTTGTTTAGTGTAAACTGTGGAGTTATCTGGTGTTCTTAGCAAGGTGATGGTTGATTTTGTGGGCGCTACTTTGAGTCTATTATGTGTGAGCCAGTCTTGTATACTGTTTATGTATGTTTGTAGGTTATTTGTAGCGGTGTCGATGTTGTTGTGGGTGGATGTTAGAGTGATGTCATCTGCATATGATGATAAGGTAAGCTTGTTATATATGGGTGTTGGAATGTCATGCATGTATAAGTTGAACAATGTTGGTGAGAGAACAGAGCCTTGACGGACCCCGTCCGGGAAAAGCTTGTTTTTGGATGACTTGCCATTAAATGTGACATGTGAGTATCTTCCTGAAAGATAGTTGTTCAGCCACCTTTTGGTGTTATTGTGCATGTTTGTGTTGAGTATTTTGTTTATGAGAGGGAAGCGTGGGATAGCATCAAATGATTTACTAATCTCTATTGTTGCTAATAGTGTACGTAGAGCTGGTCGTCTGGAGTTGATGCCATCCATGATGTGCTGCGTGAGGTTAGTGAGTAATGTCGTGGTTGAATGGTGAGGTCTGAATCCACGGTGAGTAGGCGATAGTGGTATGTGTGGGTTGGTGATTTGTAAGATTAATCTTTGTTACTTTGGAAGGTGTACATAGTAAAGTAATGGGTCTATAGGAAGCTGGTTCTGTTGGATTTTTGTTTGGTTTGAGTAGTGTAATAATTTTACCTTGTTTCCATGTGTCAGGAATAATACAGTGTTAGTATGAATATGTGCTGATATTTGTGAGAGCTAGTATTCCCTGTGGGCCCAAGTGTTTAAGGTATATGTTAGATATGTTGTCCGGTCCAGTAGCTTCAAATTCTTAATGTTTCTGATGAGCTTGGTGGTCTGGTCTGTATTGAAGGGTGTAATGGTTGTGTCGAGTCTGTAGGTTTTCTTGTGTCTGGTTGTTTGTCTGTCTGTCTGCGTGTTTCTGGTTGTTGTCTCTGTTTAAGTGACTTATCTTTGCGTAGTGATTAACTAGAATGTTAGCTTGTTGTGTATCTGTTGGGATATTATTTTGGCTGCGACAGGTAGCCGCGTGTGAGGTGTGAATGCCGCTGTTAGAGTGGGTAATGATGTTTATAGTCTTGTATAGCCTGGATGTATCTGTGGAGTGGTTTAGTGTTGTTTGAATTCCCTAAATGTTTGT
The DNA here is from genome assembly GCA_023014485.1 of Bathynomus jamesi. Classification (NCBI taxonomy): domain Eukaryota; kingdom Metazoa; phylum Arthropoda; class Malacostraca; order Isopoda; family Cirolanidae; genus Bathynomus; species Bathynomus jamesi. The sequence continues at coordinate 922,365 of JAJOZX010001240.1, read as the reverse complement.
TTGTTTTTCTTTGAGTTTGTTGTTTATTTCTGTGTTGAGCTGTTGTATCTGCTCAAGTAGAGTTGCACCGATGTATCGGTATCGGTATCGGCCACTTTTCACAAAGTATCGGTATCGGCCGATACTGTTCTGAAAACCGATACCGATACTTTGAATTACTGTTTTTTGAAGAAATTATCTTATTTTATATAAAATTAAATTTTTTTATTATTATACAGTAATATCTTATTTAGTTGTTTAATATTATATATATTTTATCAAAATTAGCAATGTTTACATTTACTAACAAAACAAAAAATCATAAAATGTAACTATAGGCCCCTATACAAGATTACAAATATTCAATACAGTAATACAGTATCATATAAATATACAATTTCAAATTACAGTAATAGTTTTCAGTAAAAATGAAAGTTTTGTAAAGTTGTTCATAGATGGCACCACGCGGCATGCATAATCATAATAAACCATTCAGTTGCTTGAATGCTTGAATCTCGTGTGTAAAGTTATTGATAATACACTACTATTATATGCATTCATTGGTTTAGAACTTTATATAATAAGATATATATATTATATATTTTCTTTTTCTTAATTTAATTTCAAATATATATATTGATAAAATAAAAAATATTTCTGGTAAATAAATTTACAATTCTTATGTATTAATAATGGCTATAGGGCCCAAGTAAGCTAGAGCAGCCTACAGTGATAGCAGTACTTTTACTGTATATACCAGTGTATGATAATATAGTTTACAGTAATAAGTTATAAAATTATCATCTTTGTATTAATTTAATTTAAAATATTTTTATACAACATTAAATTTACATCTCCTAACTTTATTAGTAATGGCTTTAGGGCCAAGGCCCTAAGTAAACTACACGAGCCCATTGTGATCTTAGTCTCATTACTGTAGGCTATATATGATAGCTAATAGTTTACAGCAATAAGATATATACAGTATTGTCTTTTTATTAATTGATTTCAAATATATATATCTTAATTGTAAAAGTAATGGCTAAGCTAGACTAATAGCATGTAGTCATTGCTCCACTATATTATTATAATGAAAACTATTCTATAATTAAAATGAATAAATTTCTTTATTAATTTATTTAATTAACTCTTAGTTTAATGAATTCAATATTATTTTGAGCTGTCTTGGAATGAAAGCCCTTAAATAATATGCAAACATCTTCTAGCCTACCTTTTAAAGAATGAAATTACAGGCTCTAGCTATATATTATAATATATTATATTATGAAATGAAATGGAACTAAAGTTGGGATTGGGAAAGGCATTTTAAGTTAATTGAGATATTATATCATTTACTTGAACTTTTATTAATAATCAATTTTAAAACTATTAATTAATTAAAAAGTATCGGTATCGGTATCGGCACTTTTTTGTAGTATCGGTATCGGCCAAAATATTGGTATCGGTGCAACTCTAATCTGTTGTTTTATGGCTTCTGTGTGTGGTGTTTGTGTATTATGTTTGAGGGTGTTACTTTGCCTTATGAGGTGGGCTATTTCTCTAGTGAAATTTGGGTTGTATTTCCTAATGTTGCCCTTGGGTATGTATTTGTTTGCATTATTGATGATCTGATTAAATGTCTTGAGTGTTGTATTGATGTTTATAATGGGTGTGCTGTTTAATGTGGTGAATTGTTCCTCAGTCTGTATTTTGAACTGTTCCCAATCAGCTTTCTTGTAATTTCTGTAAGTGTGCCTAAGGCTGTTGGGGCAGAGTGTATAACGTGTTGTAATGATGATGGGCAGGTGGTTTGATGACAGTTGTTTTTCTGTCCTCCAGTGTGTATGTGTTGCTAGTGAGGGGGAACAGAACGTTATGTCTGGGGAGGAGTTTGAGTATCCTGCTTGATGTGGTATGTGTGTATGTTCTTCTGTATTGTTAAGAATGAAGAGACTGTTTAGTTGTGTGGCTATGTTGGCCCCTCTGGTGTTGCTTTGGTTGTGCAGGTACTAACTAGTGTCTTTCCTGCAGTTGATGACAGTTGATGTTACGATAGTGCAATACGTGGATAGGCAGAGTTAGAGCTCTGCATTAGAAGAGTAAGGAAGTACTCTCTGATTGGCCACTCGCGATCACGTGGCATGTGGTGAAAGTGTTCCGAAATTTTTGGGGTGGAAGGAAAACTATTAGGGTACTTTAAAGTTATCAAATACATAAATATAATCATAACAGTGATAACAAATAAATAATTTTAATAAAGTTATTTGAAAAAAAAATGTCTGTTTGTAAAAGATCGCAGCTTTTCTTAAAACATTCTTAGAATCTTGGAACACTTCAGAGAACGTGTGTATATTTAGGCCTAAGTTGGGCTAAAACATAAGTCTATCTGCTTGTGACACCAGAGATGTTTGTCCTGCCATACTCTTCTAGTATTGACTCCAGACAGGGCTCATATAATTTTTATGAAAGGAATCAGTCTAGAGTAGAACATTCAGGTACGTATGGACTTACATTATGACTATACGCTTGTTCCCTATCACATTCAGGTTTCCTAAATGTGCATAAACAGATGATGGAGGGAGATAGAACAAGGGGGCAGGGACAATTCGACGTGGCCGACTCGATGCGACCCAACTCGATGTGGCCGACTCGATGCCAGGCCAAGTCGATGCCAGGCCAAGTCGATGCCAGGCCAAGTCGATGCCAGGCCAAGTCGATGCCAGGCCAAGTCGATTTCATTTTCTTTATATATTTAATGTGGGTTAACTGAATGCCCGGTTAGGTCAACTGTACGCCCTTGACGATTGGTTAGGTTAAGTTGTGATATTTTCGTTAAAACTAACGAAAATATCCCTTAGGGATATCACATCGAGTTGTCCTGACATCGAGTCGGCCACATCGAGTTGGGTCGCATCGAGTCGGCCACATCGAATCGTACCCAACCCAGAACAAGAGAGTATCTCACTAAGGTGTTCCCGAAATACTGCATTAAATCGTATACTCATGTAGAATGGTGCCATGAAAATCATTTACAAATTAGGCCAAATATAAAGGGAGACGCAAAAATGTACACATTTTAATACCACCATTTGTCAGTCAAAAACCATAAACAATGCGCGATGCGGATAATTTCCACATAAAATTTAAACAGTGAATGAATTTATTTTTAATATTTGGTCAATCCTATGTTATTTTTGTTTATTCGTACGTTGCCTAACCACCTCATTTAACCTACAAACTGGAGTGACATTCATTGAGTGAGCCGGTCACTTAACTCTATGTAAGAACTGAATCATATAAAAGGAAATATATGTCGGTAGCCCATATTTTTAAAAAATTTAAAATTTTATTTATCTAAAATACAGATAGGATACTTAATACTATATAAAAGATACTCAGATATTCTATTTCCATTACCGTAGTCTTTATTTCAAAATATTCAGGGTGGCCTCCCTCATGGTCCTTTCTTTTGGATCGCAGCAAGAAACAAACTGCAGCATCTTTCTTCATCTTCATACAAGGAGACTGAAATTTCCCCCGTAATAACATTTAGTAAGGACTGAGGAGGACCAAAAACTGACACAGCGCTCAAGACAAGTAATACTGCCCATTAGTCTAACTCCTGGATTATTATTATTACCAGCACCATCGGGAGTCAAACCCCAACATCAGTGTCTTCAGTAGTATAGCCGCTAAAGGTTAGAGTACAGGAATGTCGCAAGAGATAATGATCAAATGTTGCAAAAGGGGGTACGGTGTTGAAAAGGGGGGTGGGGTATGCAACGACTCAATGGTGCAAAGGGGGTGGGGGTATGCAACAACTCAATGCTGCAAAGGGGGTGGGGGGATGCTGCAGGTGCAACAAGGGGTCATGAAACTTGGAGGCGGCGTTATCCCCCAAGAGAAAGACAGGAGGAGAGAAAGGAAGAGAGGTGTTCACCTGGCAGGAGCCAAGTGCATAATAAGACTTCAGCCGAGTGGCCGTTGTCTTATAGACTCCTAATCAGCCAGTTGGCTTAATCAGCCAACTGGCTGATTAGGAGCCAAGGGGGGAGTGGTACACCTAAAGGGGGAGAGGGGAGGGATCTTCGGGGGAGAAGGAAGGATGACCTTCCCCCAAAGGGGTTGCCTTAGCCTAAGAGTGAAAGGATAGACGGAGGAGGACAAGGTGGGATGTCCTAACCCCCCAAAGGGAAACTAAGCTAAGTCTTAACCTAAGAAGGGAAGGAGAGAGTTCTTTATTCGGCCGAAGTTCGCATCAAATTACCAGCTCCGAAGCCAAGCGGGTCTTATATAAATGATGGTTGAGTTGCCAGATACCATTTTTTATTTTAATTGTACAGGTATACATTATTAGGGTGAGTTGCTAGATACCATTTTAATTCGTTACCAAAGCATACAGACTTAAAATCGAAATTGACAATAAGAAAATGATTATTAATTAAATAAATAGAATTTGCCTTCTACTGCACAAAAATAATATAATACGTACAATCGTCAAAATAATAGTTCAGACGAAATACACACACACACACACACACACAAATGAACAACTTTCTCCTTACCTTATATATATATATATATATATATATATATATAGGAAGAATCATATTAACTGTATTTAATCTTGTCATTCCTTTATATATATATATATATATATATATATATATATATATATATATATATATATAAACAAACGGATTTTCACCTTAAAGTTAATTAAAATAATATTAACAATTCACTAAACAATTGGCTGAGCAAAAGAAATCGTTCCATTAACATTCTCAAATCTATACACACACACACACACACACATTTATATTAAATAATAAACAGCCAAAAAATAAACACATTAACTGTGTCTATTTTCTTTTGGCAAACCTTTCTTATGTATCAAAAACAGAAAAAAATATTAAGCCTTTTCATATCATTTCATTTTCATGTCACTTCACTTCACTTCACTTCACTTCACTTCACTAATCTCATATCATTTCACTCATCTCATTTACTTTCAGCTTCTCTGGGAAAAAAAAATTCTGAACAGATGCGTCTCACGCTAACCGAAAAATGACCACTAACTTTCCTTTTGGTCTAATTCCTCCCACTCAACTCGAGAAAACCTCGCTTGACTCTAAATGTTAAAAATATTATGCTTATTACTACTACACTGAAATACACACTTCACTCTCGAAGCGAATGTCTTCCTTGTAAATAAAAAATGTTTATATTTTATCAACTTAGTTATTTACACTAATTTGCATCTCTGTTATTGATTTAAAACTGTCAAAATCATAATTATCAGAAATCAACAAAGTTTTTTCAAAATTAACACACACACACACAGACAGACAGACAGATTTTTGTCAGAGAAAGTGAGGATCACGCACACGCGCGCGCGCGCACACACACACACAGATTTTTGTCAGAGAAAGTGAGGATCACGCGCACAATATATATATATATATAAGGTGGTACAAATTACAGTAATAATAATTGACTCCTTTTCGCCGAATTGCAAAGATTAAGCTTTTCACCCCGCATTAGACCTACAGTTTAATGTGGAAACCGAATCAGAAATACATCTCGTCAGGGAATCATTGCTCACTCTTTCACATCATCTCGCTGATTTGTTCATTTTGACAATGGTTAAACTTTTCACCCCGCATTAGACCTACAGTTTAATGTGGAAACCGAATCAGAAATACATCTCGTCAGGGAATCATTACTCACTCTTTCACATCATCTCGCTGATTTGCTAATTTTGACAATGGTTAAGCTTTTCACTCCGGCCTTAGACCTACAGTTTAACGTGGAAACCGAATCAGAAATACATCTCGTCAGGGAATCATTGCTCACTCTTTCACATCATAATTTCAACATTTAAAATAACAGGATCATTTGATTATTGATCCGGATTTAAAATAACAGGATCATTTGATTATTGATCGGGAAATAGTATGGCTGCAAAATGTGATATGTACAAAAACAATGTAGATTTTTCTCTTTAGTAATAATAATAATAACAAACTCTTCGCCGAATTATGACAATGGTTAAGCTTTTCACTCCGCCTTAGACCCATAGTTTAACGTGGAAACCGAATACTCTCTTCTTTTTTAAAAAATATAATTAAAGGAATGGATATATTTATAATTTCTTTATTATAAAATCCTCTCGATTACATTAGTGATTATTGATCCAGGAATAGTGGGGGGAAAACCAAGTATTGTCGCAAAGATTGACATGGTAAAGACAGCAAGGGGTAATACGAGCATTAAATCTATTGGAGAAAATATAAAGATGCCATTAGTCGTCCAAAGCATGGTCCCGTTATAGCGGTGTTACGATTGGTACACAAACTTATCATAGCTCCACCCAGCTACACTGCCAACCAATCATTACGAACATCTGCTCTTGATCTTTTGGGGCGGAGCTTGGTGATTGTGCATATAAAAGGAAATATTTTTCAGTTGAGAGTAACAGTAGCTATTTTCGCGCCAGTGAATATACATTCCCTCTGCCAGTGCATAAACATTCCCTCCACCATGGACCACGAACTTTACATTTTTCCGGATTTGTATCAAGGTGACACTGCAGCATTGACTGCAATTAATCTTTTTAACGCGATTGACCGTGATGGATTATTTCCAACGCAAACCGTTGATGATTTGCAATGACGCTCCTTACAATCCGACGCAAGGGACTACCATAGAAATATAAGTGTCTATAATTTTATTTTTATTTTTTATTCACAAACTGTCAGAAAGATGATTTCATATATATGGAGGGATGTAGTATCTCATCAAATCCTTCATTTAGATACTCACCATCATGCTAAAACCGAAATTTTTATGGCAATCTTTTGCGTTTTTTTTTATAAATGTTATTCGGATTTACCTCTTAAATGAGCTTCTCTGAGCGAACCAAAGATATCTTCACATAATGGGGTCTGTCTTACAATATGCATACTCTGCATATGTTTTTATTAAAAAAGAATCAATATGAACATTATTCTTTCTCCTTTAAGGTCCGATGAGGATTTGACACGTTATACAATCTTTTGAAGAATCTCGTGTCATGAATACGGAGGATATACTGAACAGTCAGCATAATGAATGTCACACCGAAATAATGTAAGTGTTTTTCGATCTTTTTGGGGGAAGAAAATATATTTTCATCAATTTATTAAATGAAAGAAATCAGTACAATAACCATCTTAAACTACAGAATATACAAACGTTACAAATATACACACGAACAAAAACATTATACTATACGAGTACGCACAATTGGAAAACGGATTTTTATCTGTCTGCATACCATTTCATCGTTTCGTCGAGTGTGACACGGGTCGAATAAATTTATAAAATTTATAAATTCTTTATCACGTGACATATCGATGAGAAATGAGATGCAGTACATTCCACAAGTATTACTAAAATAGCCTTGTATACAAAACGGGTTCCATACAACTTCGGGAATATGTAACTGAGCGAAAAATTTTACAATAACAAGGTCACTCCAGGGTTGAGTACCGAGTGAATCAAAATAGTAGAGGCGGTCTATTTTTAAAACAGACAGCAATCCAATGAACCCCTTCATTACCGATGACATCTGTGTTCACAATAAGACTACCGCATTCTCGCGAACTTGGCAAACTCAATGTTTCATTCTTCGCAAACACGCCGATAAATTTGGAACGTGTGACTCGTTCACTATTCATTACTCTCTGAAGTGTATTAGCATCCATTTTAAAAGTCAGTGACAACGCTCCTAAATCTATCTACTTCTATTAGGGCTTGCGATTCGAAATATACTAGTACCCTAATAGGCGCGTCTATAGGCTTGGTGAATTCCAACCTCACTGAGATGTTTCCGCTCTGTTGTGGGCTTAAATGCGTATTTACGCTAGCAGATAAGTCAGGTGTAATGTCAAACGGATAAAGGTTAAATTGATCAGTGAAATTCTTTCTGCGTTACCCCATTACCAAGCTCATCACAATCACCTGCAATATAGGTCAGATTACTATAGGCTCTCGCGCAAAGAGGTAACACAGCGTCTGATGAATAGTCCGTATCCAATGTTCCACCCAAAGCAATGCCATTAACGTATAGTTATATTTTTAAGTCCGAAATTCTCGTATTTAAAGGCGCTCTTTTTATATTTTCCATTCACCGAAGCATGGTCCTGCATTCCGATTAATATCCTTTTAGGAAGATTTCCCAGGGCAATGTTTTCTATCTGCTTCGACGCCAACCCTGCAGGCACCGTATATAGTTTGACTTGTACTCTGTTAATAGGGTATTTCACTGTAGCGTTTAGTAAATTTTTCTCAATTTCTAGTTGTTTTGGTGAACTTAATTTCACTCGCCGTACGCGGAGGTATGTGTCCATAATGTGAACCACAACGGGCTTTGCTCCCTCTTCTTGATCAGCATCCAGATTTAAGCAGATCTCAGGACTAGTGCGGGTGAGCTTTATTTTCATATCCACCCCGTTGACAAGCAACTTCTCCTGGAAAGTGAAATCTGTGTGCAGACGTCCAACACTCGTATATCTTCTTTTTAGAATTTTTAAATTTGTCCTTTATATTACTTTCGTCTTTAGTTTGATAATATCCCTCGGCACTTAAAAAGGTAGCCTTCGCTTCTTTGGAAAAGTTGAGGACATTTTCCAGATAGGCTCGTAGATGATAGTACCCCGTGCCTGCCGATATGTTGGTCTGATTTAAATATACGTCACACTGGTTGAATATGGAGTGCAGAAAGTTTGTTTCAGGGTATACAGCATATTTGTCATCGCAGTCCGTTCCATCAGAATGGGCTATACGTAGCTTAGCGTACATGTGCACACAGCTTGGATCAAAAAAGTAAGGGCCTGAGCTGGGTATCACGAATTCTATAGGTGCACTCGGGGAACTAATTGTGTTTAACCCTTTCGCTCACGAATTATGACAGGATAAAAAAGAAATTTACCTTTGTGTGTGGTTACATAAGAATCAATATGGTTTATTTTTCAGCTACACAATTGTCTACCCAGTGAGTGAAAGGGCTAAAGGGTTAATTTTAATGAAATCACTGTGCTCAATAGAAACTTGAGTTGGAGGCATCTCAAAAAGGGACAGCTCCGATTTACAGCATTGTGAACTACATGGGTGGATGAAGCGTGCCATGACGAATTAGAAATAGTGCCTCCTCTCTCGACAAGTAGTAAACAAACTATGATTCATGAGATCAATGTCCTTAGCTTATATCAGTCAGAAAGTGGTCAACCATAGGTTTCATTCGCTTACAGCACTTCTTTTTTGATATCCTTTTACGTTTAATACCACGTGCCCCCTTCTTCCGGACAGCCCTCTTTTTCTTCCCGCCAACACGCATTTTTCTCTCTGCATCTTTGATGATTTCGTCCCGTGTACGCTTTAAATGTTTTTTTAGAGCTTCTTTAGGTTTAGTCCCAGCCAATATGTCTTCTGCAGTGTTAAGACCTGATTGTAGCGCTTTCCTTCCAAGGTATCTGGCACCCCTCTTCAGCAAAGGAACAGCCGTACGTAGTATGGATGAAAAAATGGACCCAAATCCACTACCGCGCTGGTATCTCACCCCTCGATAGACGGTGAAAGGCTTTCTATCCATTATAACTCAGTGCGTCGAAAGTGTAGCTTCACTGTTAAGCTCCCGTTACCGAATGGGAAGTTTTCACCCTCAATCGTTCTTATATATATATTGAGATATTGGTTATTAAATTAGTTGCGACATTCACATAATGGGGTCTGTCATATGTAATACTCAAACTCCTTCCTCTATGGTTGGGGATGTGGGCAATGCGCAGCAGGCGTGCCTGGGTATCCCCAACAAACTGGTGCTCCACTATATTACTGTAAATATAGCACATGTCTGGGGACTGAGAGCTTTCAGCCAATTTCTCCATCTTCAATTGATACATTAATCTGGACAAGTCATGCTGTGCCTCGTGAAATGTCTCTCTTTGGATGGCTGCGCTATATCGTCCATTGGTTATAATTTTGAATACTCTTCGATCTTTAATACGTCTGTTAGTCTTTGATTTTAGGATTAGTGTATGTGCAGGGTTTCCTTTGTTTACGATTTCGTATACTAAATGATTCGTAAGGTTTGAGTTTCTTAAACTTACGTTTAAGTCTCTCACAACATCCTCGACCGAACCATAATGACCCGGTCCTAGTCTTACTTCTGTACTGTAATACCGTGCAACCTTAGTCCGAGCGATACATATAGTTTCATCCATAGCCACCCCAGCTTTTTCACACTCGTCAATGTCTCTAAGAATCGTAAAAACGGATTCTTTATATTCAATATTTAAAAAGAGGGTGTCCAGCTGAACTTCGCATATCCCCACCTCATACGAATCACGACCCAATTCAATGGGCCCGTGGAGTTCTGTTACAAAGTTGGCTAGTGTGTTGTTAGGGTGTACAGACAGGGACGAGGAGGACGGGAGTGTGACGTAGAAATGGTTAGGAGCCATGTTGCTTACTATTTAAGCTTCATTATTGCATCAGCTTTTATATAGATGTTGAAGCTTTCTGGGTACCCTAGCCACTTCACCAGGTACATTTTTCTCTTTCCTGAACCTTTGCTTCCTAAAATTTTCTCAATTTTAAACACATTTTTTCCTAAATTAAATGCAACTTTCTGCAATTCCTCGCGGTAAAAGCCTCCTGAGATTTCTTTCCCATTCAAATCTTCAATGTAATACATCATCATCTCACCTTTAGGTGTCATAGCCCTAACTTTAAAAATCTCACGTGTCCATCCTTGCTCAAAACCCTTTGCGAATTTATTCCCCGAACGCGACAGCCTTACATAATCATTGATTTTGAAGCGTGCAGTGTGTGATGGTGTTGGTGATCCATCTCTTCTCGGGAGCGTACCTCTTTCTAAAACCTCGTTAGGTGTTGTCCCAATCGTGCGATGGTGTGAGCGGGTGTAGGATGATGCCAATGATTCCAGAATGTCCAGAAATCTGTATGTGTTTTTATGTGTAAAATAACGGTGCATGCGTTCCTTTATGGTACGTTGAACTCTTTCAGCTAAAGAAGCCTTATGTATAGAATTGGTTGTGTAATAGCTGATATTAAACTCTGTCAACATGTTCTGAAAAGCACGGCCTATAAATTCCTTCCCCATATCCGTACAAAAATAGCCAGGAACCCTGTTTTCTTTTAACATTAGCGTTTTGGTGGCTTTAGCAACTGTTTCAGGTGATTTATTTTTCAGAGGAACTAGCCACAGATATCTAGAGAATACGTCTATTATGAATAGAATGTAGCGGTAACCATCGTTATACACAGAATATCTTTGCATGTCTGTTAAATCTGCTTGCCAAATAGAATCAATCGAGGAAGCCGTTGTCTTGGCTGTTTTAAACCTTTTTCTCACAGGCTTATGAAGCGTATAAGCGTCCTGCTCCCGCAAAAATCTTTCAACATCTTTTTTTCCTACTCCGTAAACACTTCTGTACAGTCTATCTACGCCGCCGTAGGAGCTGGGTTAGAAATGTCATAATAGCGTTTACTTAATACGTTAGCCATTTGCGTATTTTAGAGGCACGTGGGTAGGGTGACCGTTGTTTAACCTCTTCTTTCTCCTCTTCAAAGGTGTTACCGCCGGGGGTGACGGCGTCTTCAATTGTGCCACATGCGTTGCATGTTCCAAGTCTTTTAACCTGTTCAGATTTCCTATCAACGTTTTAGGGACGTTTATTTGTTGTAGTCTTGCTTTAATATGCTTCCATCCTGATGGTGATGGCCTATCCCACTTTCTCACCAGATCATGGACAATGTCTACGATATTCGACCCTGTACCTTTGATCCTTCCACAATGATCTCGCCTGTATCGGTCCATTGTATGGCTGGGTCCTCATTCAATAGATTATAAAGACTTAAACCTTTATTCCTCAATGTATGTGGGAGGGTGCTTTTTAATACATGCTCGATATGTTGTGTGGCTGATCCCTTAATTTTTGGTTGGTCAGCTGTATCGTCGGGTACAGATCCTATGTCGCCATGTCCATCGTCCCCCGTGCTGTGCCTAATAACCACAGGAATCTCTGTCGGGTTCTTATAATTTTCGTACTCGTGAAGAAATTTCTGCAGAGCTTCTTGGTATAAGATTCTTTTCTCATCAGGTGTTTTTTCACTGTTTAATAGGGCTAGCAATTCGCTTTCCATTCTTTTAAGTCTGCTTTTACGGGGATCTAGATCCGTGTCTGGATTCCTTTGCAGTGAAGCGTACACCTCGTGGGAATCACTACCACTTTCTTCATTATATTAATCTAGTCAGTAAAGGACCCAAAACTGAAAATAAGATGGGGAGAAATGACCCTCCTGTTTGTACAATAATTCGTTTTTTCTTCGCTACAGTTTGACTTTTACGAGCGAGTGCACGTATTATGTTCTTGTAACGGCGTAGGCGAGCCTTCTGAGATGGTTTCATTGATACATTGCAATTTATAACGTTAAGACAGATTTCACAGATGCATTTTAAAAAGTCGAGTCGATATTTTTAATAAACATCTGTTGCATTGCCCGGGGCAGTCGATGATAGATTTTTATTAATTCACGGTATTTCTTTAGTCTCTGTCATTCTGGAATATACACCGTTTCAGGCTCGTTTGGAAATATATTCGTTCTTAGAAGCACCTAAACGTGTTTCGCGGATGAAGGTCGCAAAGCAAATATCCGTAACGCGTGCTTGTAGCTTCTTTATAAACTTCCAAAAACTCCTTACGCTGATTCGGGAACATTTGATTGGCTAATACCCCAATTTGTGATACATCTCTACGTTGTGCGAATAAGACTAGATATTGTGTATTTAACGACACATCGCGCATGTATCTATTTTTGAAAAATAGATTCTGATTGATGAAGAACACGCTTATGTTAAGATGGTGGGAGAATACTGTAAATGTCTCGGCAAACGTTTTATCCATCTCCAACATGAGATCGTCAATTACAATGACTGTATGTTCATTTCCCTTTAACGAATTAACGTCATATACACCTTTGTGGAACAAAATATCATCTTGGTACTCGTTGAACACTGATTGATACGTCGAATAGCACCATATAACTTTATGCACAAATTTCGAGAACATCTCTCCCTTTTCTTTAATGATTTTAAGCATAAACACAGTTTTACCACATCCTGTAGGTCCAGATATAATACATGTGGATGGGCTCGTGAATCTGAATTTTTCTACAGAGTCCATTTCTAACACGTCACACTCCTAAGTGGATCATTTACAAAATATTACAAATTTTGAGTGCTGTTCCTTATATTTTGTTTTCTTCTCCCACAGAACCGTGAATGACGATGAGGTACAGCACCCCATTATCGACATTACGGATGACCCCGACGACAGTGTAGTTGTGATCACAGAATCCTCCCCTGACGACGAACCTTCAACAGCGATACCGGTAGCACGTTCAAAGCGGAGGTACGTTGAAGAGAACCCCACGTCAGGTATAAAGCGACCGAAATACGCGCCTGTTGTTAGCCAACCACCACCAGTAATAGATCCACAACCCTCAACCTCCTACGCAACAGGCCCTCCAGCAGCACCTTCCGCTAATATATCCCCTAATTCATCCGCCACAGTTGCCCCCCGTTCTGTTGAGGATGATATAACGTTTGAGTTGGTGCGCTTCGCAGCCCCCACCCCAGCGTTGACTAGAAATCGGTATAGAGTCAGGGTCGACCCTAGAGCCATGTATAGCAATGGAATTGAGCGCGGGCTACGCCCGGTTGTACAGCGTATTGTAGAGTTTGCTCTTCAGAACCGCGACGAGCGTGAAGTCAGGACGAGTCTGTCCTTCGGATTCAGGTCAGATGACGGTGATGTAGATGATTATTGGGTAGTAGTGCCATTTAGACGTTTGGCGGCTGAAGATGTAGAATATATATTAGGACGTATAATGCAAGCCGCCCAAAGCAGTATAGCCTTTAATATGGACACCTTCACGGTAAATATTGATCGTGTATTCCGTGTTGCAGGACATAGTGCCATACCGTATACTCTTAACTTCAATTCTCCGATTATTTACCGAAAGCATATAAACGTCGATCGTGGTTGCGGCTTTATAGCAGTAGTCTTAGCACGTATGTTTACTGTACAAAATACACAGGCCACAAAAATTTGGTTGCCTACGGTCGTGGAGCGTGCTCGTAAACTAGCTGTAGACTGTGAACTTGAATGTAATATGGGTCCTGAAGAGCTGAGAAGGGTAGAACAGGAAATGAATGTCCGTATAGTTGTATTTGGGTTGGATGATCGTCGTAGGACTGTGTATGTTTTTAAAAGCTGTGTGAGAGATCGTACAAGACCCCTACTTATTTTAGGATTGTCAGGGACAACGTATCTCCCCATCCGTAATATAAGGTGGCTTTACGCGAGTTATGACAAAAGTCGAAAATATGGGAGACATCATGATTTGTGTAAGGGGTGCCTCGAGTTTGCGGATGATATAGTGAGACATTGTAAAGAATGTCACATGGTATGTGAACAGTGTAAAAGCACCAAATGTGAAAGCCGTGTAGTTGAAGCTGAGAAGAGAGACTGTGATGTGTGTAGACGCACATTCTTCAATAATAACTGCTTTGAGCTCCATAAATCAACTGGCACGTGCAGGAAAATGAGAATCTGTGAATGTGGTATGTTTCACACAATGGATAATTGGGGAAATTTAAGCACAAGTGTGACGAAATTCACTGTCCTACATGCCAGGAGGATATAAGGCGGATGGAGTAAAGCATGTATGTTATATGAAAGAGCAAGCCTAAAAAAACCCAACTGTATAACTGTATACTACGATATAGAAACATATACGAACGCTGAAACCAAAGAGGTAATTCCACATTTACTTGTGAGCCAGACTATCTGCGATGAGTGTATGGGATCGAATGTGACGAGTGCCCCAAATGCGGTAAACGGACAAACGTTTTTAAAACGAATGTCCACGATAGTCCTGTGAAACTATTTGTGTCCTATATTGTCAAGTTAGCCGACAAGTTCAAAAAATGACTGTATATTCTCGCCCATAACGGGGCAAAGTTTGACACGCAGTTCCTTTATAAGGAGTTGCTTGAGCACGAATCCTCTGAGATATTTACAGGTGATCCATTGAAAAGAGGCAACAAATTAATACAGATGCAAATAAGAGGTAATGTACAATTTAAAGACACTTTATTATTCACACCTTGTAAATTAGCAAAGCTACCCAAGGTGATGGGGGTAGCAGCTGAAGTTTCCAAAGGATACTTCCCTTACACTTTCCTCACAGCGAGACTTTAAACTACGTAGGCCCACCACCACCCAAACATTATTTTAACTATGATTGTATGAGTGTAGATGAACGTGAAGACTTTGATCGATACTACAACAGTTTTAATGAACGTAATCCTTATAATATAGCTGATGAATGTGAGCGTTATTGCGTGAATGATGTGCGCGTGCTTAGAGTATGTTTCCAGGCCTTTAGAAGGATGTACATAGGCCGTTTCAAATGCGATCCGCTGCAAGTCGCAACCACCATCGCGTCATTATGTTTTACGGTGTTCAAAATAACTTCATGCCTAAAGCCACCTTAGCCATTATTCACCGAAACAACCCCCGCAGTTACGGCCACAAGGCTATTTACTGGCTCATACACCTACAGCAACAGACAGGTGTATACATAAAGCACGCCCGCAACACGGGTGAAGTACCCATTAAGATTAATGGTCGTGTTTTTTGGGTTGATGGGTTAAGTGAAAACCGTGTCACTGGTGTGAAGACTGTGTACTCCTTTAACGGATGCTGGTGGCATGGATGCCCCCGTCCTGAGTGCGGAATCGCCGGAGATATCCACGGTAGATCTCCTGCCGACTGTCTTGCGTGGACCCGCACCCGCGATCAACTTATAGGATCCCAGTTCACTCACAAAGTCTTGTGGGAGCATGAATATGATGCACGGATGGAGACAGACGAGGTGTACCGTGAGGAAATAAACACGATCAAGCGTTCAATGGTGCTGGATCCTCTCAAATGTGGTGATAGCTTGTTTGGAGGACGTACAAATCCATTCAGGCTATACTTTCCACCTACGGAGGGTGTGAAGCTCCATTACTACGATTTCTGTTCTTTATACCCATACGTGATGAAGAACAATCCGTACCCCGTGGGCGCTCCTGAGAAACTGGTGGGACCTAACCTGCCCTCCATCAATGAATTTTCAAGAAATTTGAATGATCGTTACTTTGGGCTCTCTTTCGTAGACGTACTCCCCCCACGCAATTTATGGATGCCAATCTTACCGTCGTTATCGACCACAAGCTCATGTTTCCCCTGTGCGTGAAGTGCGCGGAAGAGAATAACGGTAATTGTAACCATATACCCCACCAGCGTAAGATCAGAGGCGTATATACAAGTCCTGAGCTGGCCCTAGCCGTACGCCATGGGTATAGAATACTGAAGATACATGAGGTGTGGAGGTTTCAGAAGCTACCCAACCTTTTCACACCATATATAAACGCATTTTTGAAGGATAAGGTTGAGGCATCAGGGTATCCGCGAGGAGTTGACACCGAAGATGAAAAGTCTGCCTATATTCAACGTTACCGCGACCGCGAAGGTATACAACTTGATCGTGCCCAAATTGCAAAGAATCCTGGCAAGCGCTTTAGTGCAAAGTTGTGTCTAAACAGTCTATGGGGAAAATTTGCACAGAATACCGGCAAAGGGAACATTCATTTGGCACAAAGTTATAGTGAAGTCTGGGATTATGCCAATGCTCCCGATAAAGAGGTCATGGAGATCGTGAATGTAGGTATACTTACATAATAAAGTAACAACACTGAATTGGCCACAGATACCTCAAGGGTTACAAACATACCTGTGGCCAGCTTCACAACAGCCTACGCCCGCATAAAACTTTGGGGTCTATTGCATTCTCTTGGGCGGAGAGTATTGTATGCCGATACAGATAGCGTGATATTCACAGAGAGGGAGGGTGAATACATGCCTGCTATTGGGGAGTTCCTCGGCGAGCTCACTGATGAGATCAAGGATGAGTATGGGGACAACGCATACGCCGACTCTTTTGTCTCAACAGGACCTAAAACTTATGGGGTACGGGTGAGGGTGGGGGAGGATATGAAATATATCGTGAAGGCAAAGGGTATTACGCTCAATCATGCGAATCGGCGGGTTGTTAGCTTTGAATCGTTGAAGGATCTAGTGTGTTTGGACGATGATGAGGGCGAACGACCTCCCCAACTAACTGTAGGCACCCACAATTTTCGGGCGCAGAAGCTGGGGGGGCGTGAAGGAACTTAGGGGAACGAAGGTGTGCCGTAACACCTATAGGAAACGTTACCAGTTACCTAGTACCTATGATACCGTACCCTTTGGATACCATAACCTTTGATGCGTCTATTGTTAACTTACTTATCACACGTATTTGTAAATATATGTCTTGTATATAATCTTTGATGTATCTATTGTTAACTTATTTATTACACGTATTTGTAAATATATATATATAACTTGAATATCTCGTTTATTAAATAAATCATGTTTCAATTAGCGTTTCACTTTCTCCTTTGTGTGTGTGTGCACAGGTGAAAGTTCTAATCTCCGCCCACTGTAAGACCAGCAACGTGAGTCATGCTACTATCTGGGATTCCCTGCG
The DNA here is from genome assembly GCA_023014485.1 of Bathynomus jamesi. NCBI lineage: Eukaryota > Metazoa > Arthropoda > Malacostraca > Isopoda > Cirolanidae > Bathynomus > Bathynomus jamesi. The sequence continues at coordinate 904,677 of JAJOZX010001240.1, read as the reverse complement.
TGGTCAGTTGACTGCAGTAAGCCCTTGAGCTCAGACGAGTATTCGCCCGCGTAGAAGAAAATGGCTACCTTTAATATTGCTTGTTCAACATTTATGAAACGGTATTCAGCAGTGTCAAGATGTGGTGGATACCGAAAAACTTCCTATTCCCCCCTCCTATGCCTCTTTTAAAACCACATTGGATCGTGCGAAGGAGCAAGATGTACAAATACTCTACGGATATTCTGAGAGACCGTTGTAGGCTTTCGTTTGCCAGACGATGTGCTGAAGTATGCTGTAGAGCTAAACTTTATAAAGTCTGACATATACCGTGAAGTAAAAGAAACAACGCGTGCAGAAGAGAAGCAGCAGATATGGATAGTGAGTCTTGTGGATGGGTGGTTTGACAAGCGGTATTATGTCATGTTACACCATGTCGATTACTCATACCCTACGACTGAAAATGTGAATCTCGTCAGTCATCATGGAGAATCTTAAGTATTTTATCACTATATTAATGTATATCACGATGAGGTTCGTAGTGAGGTTGTGGCTAGTGTCCTGCGTGAGTTTTTAGCAGACTTTAGAGACGAGTATCGTTTGCTAGGCAAAAAGGAAAAATATGAGCATATGTTCCTCTCAAATAGTGCGCCGGAGTGTGAAGATGTTTAGGAGATAAAATGTTATAAAATGTGCCTAGTTCGTGAAATTTACCCTGAGGGAAACTGTCTGGTGCGTATTCTGGTAGTGATAAAACATTAAAACCGAAATTAATTCTTGTATCGGAAAAAAACACCTACCCAATATAATGGGGTACAACAATTCGATCAGCGCCGCACACGTTTCATTAGATTATGGTGCGACTCGCACCTCACGGATCATACGAGTTCGAACAAACCCATTCACGTATCATCAGGGTGAGTCAACCGCCCGTCCAACCGTTCCTGCCTACCTGCGTGCCTCAGGCGGCTCATAGTTATCTCAGAGCTTGAACCGAGTGGATGTGCGCTCCTCGAATAGGATGGAACTTCCTTTGAGCAGCATTCTCAACGTCTCGTACGATGTGTCCGTGACGAAATCGTTGCGCGTGTTCAGGCGTAAATCCGGTGCCGTTAGTTATGTACTGGAAACGGAATGTAGACAAACAAACAAACGGAATGTTGTTTATTTAAGTGTCGAAGAGATGAATAGAATCTTCGGATAGTTGAGAAGTGGAGTGAAGATCGTTATAAAATACCTGCTAACGTAGGTACAAGAAGAGAGCAGATTAGTGATGCACACTCATACGCCGTTGTATGTACGTTGTGTATAAATAACGATAGGCCATGCATTGATATACGGCTGATGTGGAAGAATGCTTCTGATAATAACGCTCTTGTTCCTACGCAAAACCGTTTCATCCTCGACAGAATGTTTGAAATCGTCGGATTCCGCAAGCTGAAACCTATATTAGACGCGCGTGTTACGGATATGCTTTATTTTGATACAGTACTTGAATACGCATACACTGCTCTGCTCGATGGGTTTACCGAGTGTAGGGCTGAACAAGGTGAGAATGGTCTAGAGTTGGACGTTTATTTAAAAAGTTTACTCTTTGAAATATCATGAACTTTGGTACAAAGCAATTGATCGGTACAAGGCTGAGCTCACCTACACCGTTCACCCTGAAGAACTATTTCTTTATATATCGAGCAGTTGTCGTAACGACTTAGAAGATTATTTCAATTGCCGCTATGTTGAGTGAAGATGAGTTCACAATTGAAAAGCTCGCGTCGGTAGAAATAAACCCTCGATTGGAAAAGCGTGTTTATAAACTTGTGTTTAATAATGTAGCTAACGATGAACTCTTTGTGCGTGCTTTTGATTGTATTCTAGACGTATTTAAAGATAACTTACCAACCGGTTGTAAAGTGGGAACAAAAATAGTACTGAACGATATGAAGGCCCTTCCTATCGAGTACAGGTTTCCCTATACTTTAAACGGTGAAATATTATTAAACCGCGTATACTGCGTAATGCAGAGCAATAATGATGTAATTGTAGACTCGATTAACTGCGAGTTTAGTATTTTGAAAAGAAAGTGAAATGTACTTATATAATTAACATGTGTGTGTGTGTGTGTGTGTGTGTGTGTGTGTGTATATATATTTCTGCTATATTGATGACTATACGATTTCTTATGTTGCGCGGTAGAAGATAAAGTGTATGTATTTATTTATTTAGGTGTGTATATATTTCTGCTATGCTGATGGTTATATTATTTCTTATTTTTGATCATTGTAATGTATATTTATTTTCTATATACATAATTGTATATATATACAGGGTGGGCCGTAAGTTTCCATACATAGGAAAAATTAAACGTTTGTTTTTATGTTTCAGATACCCTAAGAATATGCGTTTGACGTAAGATCTTGTTTACTGATGAAGCAAATTTTTACGTCAATGGAGAGGTTAATCGGCAAAACATACGTTATTGGAGTAATGCTAACCCTAACTGGCTGAGTCCGACGAAGATGCAAGGTGCCGGTAAAGTGATGGTGTGGGCCGGGATATGGGGTGACAGAATTATTGGACCAATTTTTGTGTGTGGAAATCTTAATGCCAAAAGGTATCTTAACATGTTGCAAGAAGAGATTTTCCCATCCCTGCTAAACGAGGAAGGTAACTTCCCAGTTTACCTCCAGCAAGATGGAGCTCCACCTCATTATGGTCTTCACGTGCGTCGGTATTTGGATCAGCAGTTTCCGGATGCTTGGATTGGTCGGCGTGGTCCTGTGGAGTGGCCTCCCAGATCCCCAGATCTCACCCCCCTTGATTTCTATCTTTGGGGGCACTTGAAGGCCATGGTGTATCAGGAAAAGATACGAGACATAAATCATCTAAAGGAACGTATCACCAACGCCATTACAAGCATAACGTCAACTGTGCTAATGCGTGTTCATCAACAGTGGGGAACACGTATTGAAATGTGTTTTCAAAACAATGGCAACCATGTAGAGCATATTATATAAATAAAAATGGTTGTCCATAAAATTTTTTTTATTTTTCCTATGTATGGAAACTTACGGCCCACCCTGTATATATATATATATATTTTTTTTTCTCCTGTACTGTTATATTGACGGATATATTTTTTGATTATATGCATATTCCTCGTTCATATTTCTTAAATTATTATTATTTTTAATTGATCATTCAAATGTATATTTATTTTCTATATATTTATAATAAACAGAATGATGGAATGTTTTATTTAATTCTTTTGGTTGTAAACAATTATATCAAATGGCTGGTTACGCCTTCTAAACCTACTAGCGAAATTCTAAGCCAACTTTTAAGAATTAATTAACTTTTAAGAATTAATTAAATAAATGGTACAATCTGGCAACTTAATAATGTATCCCTGAACAATTAAAATGGTATCTGGCAACTCGCCCTAATAATGTATACCTGAACAATAAAAATAAAAAGTGGTATCTGACAACTCAACCTGAACAAGCCATTTACGCCTTCTAAGCCAATTGGCTGATTAGGAGTCTATAAGACAACGGCCACTCGGCTGAAGCGTTATTATGCACTTGGCTCCTGCCAGGTGAACACCTCTCTTCCTTTCTCTTCTCCTCTTTCTCTTGGGGGATAACGCCGCCTCCAAGTTTCATGACCCCTTGTTGCACCTGCAGCATCCCCCACCCCCACTTGCAACATTGAGTTGTTGCAAACCCCACCCCCTTTGCAACATCGAGTTGTTGCACACCCCAATCCCCCTTTGCGACACCCTACCCACTTTGCAACATTTGCTCATTATCTCTTGCAACATTGCAACATTCCTGCACTCTAACCTTTTGCGGCTATACTACTAGTTCAACTCGCTTATAAGGAAATAGTGTTACCTACAGGGCTCTGGGTGCTGGCAAGCTTCTTTCGTAGGTCGTTAAGCATTTATGCACTAACTATCCTCTTCCTAATCCTCTCTACACATCCATCTCTCTTCGCGTACGTCACTCCATACATTATTTAGAAAACTTTTTTCACACTCTCAGTTCTCATACGCTTAACTTGCCTTTCTCTCATGTACGCCTTTTCACCATATACTCCTCATCCATCCTCTCCATATGACCAAACTACCACAACAAACTCGCAACGATTCTCGCTTGCAAGGACTTTATCAAACCACACTTAGCCCTCTAACGTACACCCAATACTACGGTCTTACTCCCATACAACAAAGGTGGTACAAGCGCATTTTCATGTATTTCTGATGCGGCATTCACAGACAACCCATATACTCTTCTTCATGTTTAAATTCTTTCCTTCACTTTATTGTTAGATGTAGCATTCTTACAAGACTTCACACATACGATCATCCACCACCGCCAACATATCATCTACAACTATTTCACATCTTGTAGGGTTACGTCGTGGCCAGTGTCGTAACACCGCTTCACGTAGATCAACGAAGTTAAGCGACATTGGGTCTGGAGAGCAGTTAGATGGGAGATCGTCCTTTGCGTCCAGATTATATAGCGACCCGTGGTTCGAATTCTCACGTAAAGCTGTAGGTCCCCTGTGTCATACGACTTTTGTTGTTACGAAAGAGGTTGAACAACCTGAAATATTATTATTGTTGTTTTACGCAACACTTTATTTGGTGAGATTCACAATGACATGTTCACCAAAAAGGAATTCTCAAAATCACAGTTTTGCTTTTGGAAATGAAGAAAAAATAGAAGTCAATAAAATAAAGTTACGATATAATAAAGGGCGTTCCTTTATGTTTTTGCTTTTTAATAAAAACCTTTCGAACCAGGGGGTACAGTTGTGAGAAAAAGTCCGTCCAGGAAATAAAATCGATGCAAAAAATACTAAACATTTCAAACTTCAGAAAGCATTCATAATTGTTATAAAAATACTATTTTAAATAGTTGTATTTCGTAGTATGCATCAAAATTTGGTGCTACTATAGCGTGATTCCTACCGGTGACTTCGATACTATAGGGTGATTCCTACCCGTTTTGGTTCGAAACTACAGTACTGTAGTGTGTGATTCCTATCCAAGGTATAAATGAAAATATAAAATGCTATTTATTATGCAATTTTATTTATTTAAAAAATAGTTTCGGTGCTACTATAGTATGTGGTCTACCTACGATTGGTTAGGTTTAGTCACGATATTTTCGTTAAAACTAACGAAAATATCATGACTAAACCTAACCAATCGTCAAGGGCGATGGACATTGGAATGTAAACAAGCAATTAGTAAACAAGGTAAGAAGCTATAATTAAAAGGTAGACCGCCGAATCGAGGTAGGAATCACGCTATAGTAACACCCAAAATTTTGTCACCTCACTAACCCGTCAAAATTCTAAGCTTCAACAGTTGGGTTTAAACTTTGATCTTAATCTAAATAGAGATTAAATTATTTCTAATTTTTCTAATAAGGTTTTATCAACTGAAGAAAAAAGAATTTTATCCTTGGGATTGGATTTTAAATTTTAAATTTTTAAGCTTGATTTTTGTCGTTATTTTTTATGTTTTGAGAAACTGCCATCAAATTAGTCTTTTTCCCTCTTTCCTTCAACACTCTTATCCAGTGAAGGATATTAAGCTTTTAGCAAATAAGTTCTACTGTAAGTTTGATCGTTTTAAGGGTTTTTTGTCCAGTTTTTAGTTTTAGTGATTTTAAAGTTCTCACAAACTTGTGGAGGGAAAAGAATGTAATTATTTGTAAGCCTGATAAGGGTAAAGGTGTTCTTGTCTTAGATAGACAAGACTATTTAAATAAAATGTATAATTTACTTTCTGATTCTACCAAGTTTTTGAAACTGCAGACTGATCCATTTAAATATATTGTGAAGCTGGAGGACAGAATCAACAACTTTTTACGTTCTCTCCAAAGTCGTGGGCTTTTAATCAACCATTACGATAAGCTTTTTGCTTCAGGTACTAACCCAGGGGTTGTTTATGGCCTACCTAAGACCCATAAACCTGGAGTTCCGCTTCGCCCCATTTTTGCAGCCATAAATACTCCAGGTTATAACCTCGCAAAATTTTTTGTCCCAATCATAGACCCTCTCACACGTAGTCATTTTACTTTGCGAGATTCTTTTGAGTGTGTTGATTGTGTCACCAAGTTGAAATTTAAGGACTGTTTCATGGCTTCCTTTGATGTTCAGTCTTTATTTACCAATGTACCTGCACTAGAAACTTGTGCTATTATCATAGATTCTTTGTTTGGATCCACTAATGACATTTTAAAGTTATCAGTCCAGGATACCATTTTCTTTTTTAACAAAGAACTTTTCCACCAACACGAGGGAATGGCAATGGGTTCTCCCCTTGGTCCGTTTTTTGCTAATAGTTTTCTTTGCTTCCACGAGGAGAATTGGCTGAGAAATTGTCCACCTGACTTGAAGCCTATTTTGTTCAAACGTTATGTAGATGACTGTTTTGTCATTTTTAAATATAAAGACCATGCCCCTTTGTTTTTAAATTACATTAATACTAAGCATCCCAATATTAAATTCTCTATGGAAGTAGAACACAATAAAATTTCGTTTCTTGATGTTACCGTAAATAAAGATAGAACAGGCTTCTCAACACAAGTATGCAGAAAACCAACCACCACCCAACTTGGTACTCATTTTTTCAGTAATATCCCACTTATTTTTAAATTAGCTAGTATTAAAAGTCGTATTTTTAGAGCCTAGCACCTCTGTTCAAGTTGGTCTTCATTTAACTTAGAAATTCAGTATCTTAAGAGATTTTTTTAACTATAATTTTTATTGCACTTCAACTACTGACATTAATTTCAAAATTTTTAAATAACCTAATATTCGCCTAAAATAATTCAGTCCACGGTTTCGAAACAGACGGTTTATCTTAAGCTTCCTTTTTTAGACCAACTAACTTTTCAACTTAATAAAGATGTCCATTCTATTTTGGACAGACACTTCCCTCAATGCAATTTCATAATTATTAATTCTAATCCTAATTCACTGCACAATCCTTTTTTCGCCATAAAGATCACCTCCCCGTGCTTTTGAGTTCCTTTGTAATTTATCTATATATATGTGCGACCTGCCAAAGTCACTATGTAAGGCAGACTGCCCTGCAGTTAAAACTTAGGATTTCGAAACATTTGGGTCTGTCTTATCGAACTTCTCGCCCTCTTTCCACTCCTGAATCATCTGCTATTCGGCATCATTCAGAGACCCGTGCCTCCAGGATTCCTTTACGATTTTGTCGTCTGCTTCTAATTCGCTTGATCGCAAAATTTTAGAATCCCTCTTTATCAGGAAATTAAATCCAGAATTAAACAACAGCCTTTGCTTGGTAAAATTACATACTTCATAATCAACCAACCAACACCTTTTCAACACAACTAACGCACTAATTTAGGTTCTTACTCCTTTCCTTTCTCGCCAGTTGTCATCTGCAACTCTTACTATTCAGGTTAGTCCTTTTAATTTTTAGTTTGTTTTATTTTTAATGGGTTTGACTTTTGTTTTATTGCCTTAAAATCCAGATAATTTTTTTAAGCTATTTTTTAACTATTTTGCTTATTGTATTAGGTTTTATAACTATGTACAGTATATTATCTTACATTTTTTACTTTTGTTTCTTTAGTTATATTGTTAATTTTTTTTTATACTTTCATTTAGTCACTGAAGATGGTCCTTGAGTGGACCGAAACGTTTGGCCAATAAATGTTGAGAGTTATCTCTTGTCTTTATATTCCTATTGAGTATATATATATATATATTTTTTTTCTTTCTCTAATTTACCGCCGATTCGTACCTATAGAAAGCGGTACATATCTCGGCGAGGCAGTGAGTGGGTGATGTTACTGTGCTGGGGGTGGTAGACTAGGGGAGTGAGTAAGGGTCAGTTGCTGGATAGTGGGTAGGAGGGGTATGGTTTTAGAAGCGATGGAGCAGATGGGAGGGAGTAAGGAAGAAAATCGCTTCCGTTGAAAAGTGGGGGCCTTCGGCGAGTATGGATCGTAGACGGTCGGGTATGGGATTTTCAGCCGAGAGAGGGAAACACCTGCGACGAAGAGCGGACAACTTTGAGCATTCCACCAGGAGGTGTATGACAGTGATAGGGGTATGGCAAGTAGGGCAAAGCAGGGCTGGCGATTTCGCCATAAGGTGTCCGTGGGTGATGCGGGTGTGGCCTAGGCGGAGACGGACTAGGATTACTTCTTTATGGCGGGACCGGTGGAATAAGGAGGCCCAGTATCCTATTTGTGGCTTGATCGTGTGGTTTATTTTGTGTGGCCTGGTCCCATTCCCGCTGCCATATGGAGCGGAAGTGGGAGCGGAAACTCGGGAAGAAGTCGGAGAAGGGGAGGGGTCGGGAAGAGGCCGGCAGTGAGCAGGCCGTCTTTGCCGTGCGGTCCGCCGCCTCGTTACCCTGGATGCCGACATGAGCCGGGACCCAGCAGAAGGCGACTGTCTTGTGTTGGAAGGTCGTTAAAAAGTGGAAGGTTTGCTGGATGGTACAGACGAGCGGGTGAGGAGAGTTAAATCTTTCTACGGAGAGAAGTGCACTTTGGGAATCCGAATAAATGACGGAGCTGGCAGAGTGGGTGCGCACAATATCGAGGGCCTCCGTAATGGCGAAAAGTTCCGCCGAAAAAACGGAGGCCTCGCGGGGCAGGCCGACGCCCCGGGAAAGCGGCTGGGACAGAATCACCGCTGAGGAGGCCGCACCAGCCTCCGAGCGGGAACCATCTGTGTAAATGGCGACTGCGTCCCGGTGTTGGGTTGCGTGTTCGCGGAAGAGTGACCTGTACATCATGGCGCTCGTGGTATTCTTCGGTAGGGCATACAGATCCTTGCAAAACTTGATAGGGGTGAGGATCCAGGGGGGGTAGATGCTGAATGAAATGGGGATAACTGAGGGGACGGGCACGTTGAAAAGATCAAGGAAAGAGCGGACCACTTCAGTGAAGTGCCAGCTCCGTCCCTGAGGTGGTAGTTCTGAAACCGCCGTGCCCAGAAGCGAAGAAAGTAGCCTCTGTGCACGGAGGTATGTCCTCATGAGGAGTAGACCCCGTCGAAGGGCGAGAGGGAGATGATCGCATTCATTCCACATGGAGGCTGGAGGCTGGGGAGGAGCGGAAAGCACCGGTGGCGAGGCGGAGGCCTCTATTAAGTACCGGGTACAGGATACGGAGGCGGGCGTTGGAGGCTGAACCGTAAACTGCACTACCATAGTCCAGCTTCGACTGTACTATGGAATTGTAAAAGCGAAGAAGAGAGCGTCGATCTGCACCCCATGTGGTGTGAGAGAGGTGATCCAGGAGAGCGAGGGGACGTCGAAGGGATTGCTTTAGGTGCTTGAGATGGGGAACTCAATTGAGCCGTCTGTCTAGGGTTATGCCCAGAAAACGCGTGGAGGGTACCACCTCAAGAGGACTGCCGTATAATGTGACAGAGGGTAGAGGAAGGGTTGTGGGTCTTCTTCTACTGAAGACCATACACTTGGACTTAGGGATGGAGAGGCGGAAACCCACCGACGTCACCCACCTTTCCACCCGGTAGATGGCGAGCTGCATTTGTCGTTGAACGACGGACGGTTCTCGCCCTGCGAAGTAGATCGCAAGGTCATCCGCGTAAATGGAAGAGCGGATGGTGGGTGGAAGGCATTGTGAGACCGTGTTCATCACGACGGAGAAGCAGAGAACACTGAGGATGCTTCCCTGTGGGACCCCGTCCTCCTGCACGAAGGTGTCAGAGAGGACTGAGCCCACCCGGACTTTAAAGGTCCGGGAGGAAAGGAAGCCCCTGATGAAGGTCGGCATGGCTCCGACGAGGCCCAGATGTCGGAGCTGACCGAGGATCATTGCTCGACGGGTGGTGTCATAGGCCTTCTGGATTTCGAAAAATATTGACTACGAACTGTCCATTGTCGAAGGCATCCTGTATGTCTCGGCTGAGAAGCAGGAGGGGATCAGTGGTGGAGCGGAATTGTCTGAAGCCGGACTGGGTAGCCGGGAAGGAATTGCTGCTTTCAAGGACAAACGATAATCACGTAGCGACCATTTTTTGAGGATTTTCCAGGCACGTAAGGGCGATTGGTCTGTAGTTTGTGGGGTCCAGGGAATCTTTGCCGGGTTTGGGGATAGGGATGACGTGGGCCTCCTTCCACCTAGAGGGGAAGGCGCCCTCTATCCATATGCGATTGTATAGGTCTAGCAGGAAAATTTGTAAGGTAGTGTGGATGTGCTGGATCATGCCGTACGGAATACCGTCCGGACCGGGACAAGGGGATCGTCGAGAGGCCAGTGCCGCCTGTAGTTCACGCATGGTAAACAATCGGTTGTAGGTGCTGTCTATGGACGGTGGAGAGGGGCTATCGTCAGGGGCGGGTACGGAATCGGCTGCAGAGAAAGAAACGGCGGCGAAGGTAGAAGCAAGGTGGTTTGCCACCGACTTGGGCTCACATAGGAGTCCGTCGTTAGTCCGGAGGACCGGGGGTCGGGAGCAATGTTCCCTCTAATTTTTTTTAGTCCGTGTGCGCAAGAAATTTTCGTTGTGCATACATTTAGATTCATGGTGAAAAATTGTGCAAACTTTTCTGAGCGCTATTATCTTCAAAATTAAATATATATAAATATTAAATACTTAATAAATATTATTTCCATAAGGTGATAGCTTGATCATTACGGTACTATTAAATGGATATTAAAAACTGTTTACAATATTATATATTCTTATGAAAGAAAACATTTTATCCATTCTAAAAATATGAATAAAATAAAAAATAGTAAAATAAAATTCAACAAAATAAAGAAATAAAATTAAAATAACATTAATTGAAATGACTATTTTAGTTATCATTTCTCAAAACAAATTTTAGCATTTAGCAATTTAAAATAGACTTTCAAGATTACATGATTTTATCCATTCACAAAATAGGAATAAAATAAAAAATAATAAAATTCAATAAAATAAAATATAATCAAAATAACATTAAATGAAAGTGCCTTTCATTTAAGTATGATTATGATTTCTCCCTACGATCTTTAGCATTTGTCCATTCCAAATAAACTCTATGAAGATTAATACATCCGTCATCATTCAAGTAACTTTTAATTCGCATGAGCATGTCCAAATGATTTTCTTTCAAACGGTTTTTTAATTTGTTCTTTACAGAATTCATTAAACTGAAATTTTTTAAACTACTTCATTTAATGTCGTGACTCATGATAAGCTTGAGCCTGTGCGCATTTTATTTTGCTGTGTGCGCGGGTTTCACAAAGCGTGTGCGCGCGCACACGCGCACACCTTAGAGGGAACATTGGTCGGGAGGGGACATGTTGCCTCTCGACACCCCGTACTTTCTTCCAGATGGTAGCCGAAGGTGTGTTGGCGGTGATGCTGGACACAAAGGCACGCCAAGAGGCTCGGCGCGCTGTCTTCATTGTGCGGCGGGCGATGGCCCTGGCCCGCTGCATCTCCGTGCGATGGATGGGGAGTCGCGTCCGGTAGAAGCGCCGAGTTGCCTTCTTCTTGGCGCGCACGGCCTCCGCGCACTCCGGGGTCCACCAAGGCACCCGTCGGGCGCGGGAGTAGGCGGAGGATCGTGGTACGCTAGTGCTTGCAGCCGCTAGAACGACGGACTCGAAGTATGCGATGCACTCGTCGATGGATGGGAAGTGGGCAGTTGTAAGGGTCGTATACGTGTTGTCGCGGAAGCGGGCCCAATTCGCGTTGGTAGTAACCCACCTTACCGGTACCCGAACAGTCTGGTCGGGTCGATTGAGCGTGAGTTGAATGGGGAGGTGGTCACTTCCATGGTCCTCTCGGAGGACTTGTCACGTGAAGTCTAGGAGGGCATCAGTTGAAACGAGGGACAGGTCTATACAGGATGGAGTGCAGGTGGTGGCATGGTAGAATGTAGGAGAGCCATCATTGAGGCACTCGAAGGAGAGCTCGGTCATGACAGATATCAGGGTTGGGGCCATATAGGTGGTGTGTGTGTGTCGCCCCACAAGGGGTGGCGACTATTGAAATCGCCCAGTAGTAGGAAGGGCCTGGGGAGTTGTTCTACGACCTCCACCAGGTCGTCGCGGGAGACCTGAGCGTGGGGGGGGGAGGTAGATTGACTAGACGGTGTACTGTCTATCCAGGGAGAGCCGGACGGCAGTCACCTGTAGCGGGGACCGGATGGAGAGATTGCAGAAGGGGACTGCGTGGTGTACGAGAATGGCAGCTCCCCTTCGAGTGCAGGTAGGAGGCGGGGTGGCGATGCAAAAATAACCAGTAGGGCAGGGCATGGGCCTGGTCCCCAGGATTAGCTCCTGGAGACAGATACACATCGGATGGGACGTGGCAATGAAGGCGTTAAGGCCTTCATAGTTCGCGAATATTCCTCTACAGTTCCAGTGGACTATTGTGGTTTTCGGGGGATCCATTAGTTGATGAAAGGGGATGGGTAAAGGTGTAGGCGGTAGGAGGTTGGAGTGTGAAGGGAGATCTTGAGTTCGCGAAATTGAAGGATGGGTCGGGAGCATGGCTGGCTATCTACCGTTCACCAGGGAAGGAATCGGTCGGCCTGTCGAACCCCGCGGAGGTTGCGGGGTCGAGTCGGCCGAGCGAGACCGGAGGCGTGGATCACGGCAGACAGGAACATCGTGGGCTGAGAGGGTCAGAAGTGCTTTGACGGGCTTCTGTGGTCGGGCCAGGAGGGGGCACGTCAACCCCAAAAGCGGCGCCACCCCGCCCGTCCTGGGTCTTACGGCGGACCCTAGGTGGTGAAAGGGGGTACCAGAAGGACCGGGCGGGCGGGAGGGAGGGAGGGCGCACTCAGGGTGGCTGACAAGGAGGGGGCCGGGGATGTCGGGGGGTAGGTACTATGGGGGTGGAAGGAGGTGAACCAGAGTGGTCTCGTGGAGTGGTGGAGAAAATGGCACCAGGAGGCAAGGGCATATCCATGAGCCTCGTGGGCGTGGGCGCGGCCGAGCTTCCCTCGGTCACACCGTGCAGCTGCGCCAGGACCGCATCCACTGGATCCTCGGGGGAGAGGATATTGTTCAAACTGGGTCTCGTCGTACAGGGCGGATCGTGGATTTCAGCTACTATTGTCAGAGTTTGTCGGGGTAGAGTGGTGGGACTTCTGCGGTGGGGAGAGATGGACATAGTAGACGTAGTGGGCGGTGTGAGGGTCCGAGCCGTCGTCTTGGTTCTAGGGGAAGAGGGAGACACACGTTGGAAGGCCGGAGGGTCTGGCGACACGCTCCCGCGTCTCCGCCTCGACGGCTTGCTCCGGGCGGCAGGTTCGGGCGTGTGCAGGGAGTACTGGGAAGGCAGGGTGAGGTGGATGGGACCTGGATGTCCTGGTCCCAGATTCCTGGGGGGTTCGTGGCAGGTGAGGTGCGGGAAGAGGAGGAATGGTGGGGGGACAGGAGACCGTCGGGTCTTGAGAAGATTTTCTTTGGGGGGAACAGGGAGCAGTGGCTAGGGGGGGGTTTCGGCGGCAGGCGAGGGCGGCGTGCCGAGATGATAGAGCCGAGAGCAGCGGCATAGGACACCTCCGGCCTCACCTCCCGACTCCGCACCCTGTCTCGTGCCTCACGGGGGGTAAGGAAGTCCGTCACTTGTAGGCCTCGGACCTCCTCCTCGAACTTGAAGAAAAGGCATTCGCGGGATGAAGAGGGGTGTGCGCCTTCACAGTTGGAGCATTTGGGTGTGTTGGGGTACCTGTCAGGGTGAGCGAGTTGTCCACAGTGAACACATAGTTGATGCGGCTGCCGACAAACGGAGCTAACGTGTCCAAACTTATTGCATTTAAAGCAACGGGTCGGGTCTGGGATGTATGGGCGGATAGAAAACTTGCATGACGCGCGGTCTCCCATACCCCATACAATGCGGTCGGGGGGGATTAATGTATTGAAAGTAAGGAGCAGACGTGGGGTGGGGGAGGGGGTGTCTCCCTGTCGGGATGTGAAGCGATAAATCTTAGTGACTCCTCGGGGTGCGAGGTCCTCCAGGAGCCCGTTCACTGCGATCGACAATAGGGGGGTGGCGTAGATAGTGCCCTGACTCTGGTTCAGGCGAGGGTGTGGGGAAACAGACACCGAGCATCCAAGGACCTCAGTGACTGATAGTAGGGCTTTTGTCTCTGCGGCTGAGCGTGATTTTACGCGGAGGGAGCCATCCCTCTGTGGGCGTACGCCATAGCGGCTTGAGTTGCTGTGGGTTCGGATCGCCTGGAACGTCCGTTCAGAGTTAGTCGGGAGGGACCCAGATGTAGGCCGAATCACCAGGAATTTGTGGATACTTGGAAGGGAAAGGGAGGCTGTAGAGTCGAAATGGACTGGGATATTCAACGGTCGATAGGACGGCCGTGAATGCCGGCTCCCCCTTCCGCCGCGAGGCTCTCTCCGTGGGGAGGTGGGCTGACGGCGGGTGAGGGGGGCATATGGGGAGAGCAAGAAGCCGGGTTGTGGGGCCAAGTCCTCGGTGGAACTTGACTTGCCCAAAGGTGGCTGAAGTGGGCTGGGGCGAGACCCCTGCTCCAGAGAGTGTAGGTCCAAGGGCATAGTCGAGGGACGGACTGGGGTCGGCAACGGAAAAGGAGTGCAAGCGTTCTGCTTCCACAGGGGGGTCAACCCCATCATTTTGCAGTCTTCCAGTGGTAGAGGACTCGAGGGCCTGGTTGCCCACCACCCGAGTGTTGAGAGAAATAGTAGTCCGGGAATGAGAAGCAGTAGTCATAAGCCGAGGGGGAGAAGTATCCATAGCGAACAAAAGAGAACTTCATACCCCGCTCGCATCCAGCCACCACCGACTCCAACAAGGGAAAGGCGAATTGTGGGCACACTTGGTCCCACCGCCGATAGATGTCACGCAGGGGAGATACACCCGTACCCAGTCCCTGTGCCTGAAAGGCGGCCACTCTCATCCAACGCGCGGTGAAAAGTGGCAGGGACAGGGCTTGGGTTTGGGTTTGGTTGAAAAGCGACAAGGGTGCAGGGCAACCACCTCCCACACCCAAGGGCCAAGGAAGGGGTCAAAATCAAGGTCCAAAAAACAGAGAGAAGCCAGAAAGAATGGGTGAAAGGAGAAATAAAAAGAAGCAGGAGATCAGCCGGGTCCCCAAACGGGTCCAATGGTCCACGAGGGCAGAGAAAGCCCTTACACCGGAGAAAGGTGTATTCCCACATTCGCCACACAGGGACGCGCCCTATCGCTCCGGACAAAGCAAATGGATATAATATATATATATAAGAATGAACATTGCTTATATTTGACGCATAAATTAGATATAAGTAGTCACATTATAAATTTAATGGCTAATCTTTACTAAAATTATGAAATGTGATTTAAACAATATTCCCCCTCTCCCCCCCCCCTCTCTCTCTCTCTCTCTCTCTCTCTCTCTCTCTCTATATATATATATATATATATATATATATATATATATATATATGAAAAGGATACAACACAACAGCAAACATTTTCGTTTATTTTTGTACTTCAGACGTTTCGACAAATCTTATCATCAGTGAATTATAAACCTTAAAACAAAATAAGAATAAATAATTGAAATTAAATCAATAAAAAAATTAAAATTATGAAAATAATTAAGTTAAATTAAAATTACCTCAGCTGGTAAATACACAATTACGTCAACCTCCATATTCGGCAGATACTGAGAGAAAACTGTATGAATGTCAGTTACATTAGAGCAGTGGTTCGTAAACTTTTTGACCCCCGTTACCCCTTTTCCTGATTTCAACTAATCTCATTACCCCACACAAACTTGCAATGCCGAAGTTGTAAAGAAAGTGGAAGAATTAATTACTGAAAATAACTGAAATTACCTTTAATGTTGAAATTTTTACCATATTAATACCCCGTTGGGGGTAATTACCCCCAGTTTCAGAACCTCTGCATTAGAGGGGATAATATATCTATGAAAGTAGGTTGTTTGGTTAGTTAGAAGAGCTGTAATTTGTAAGATGAACTATTGTTGTTAATGGAGGGTTTGTTTCTATAAATGTACAAAGATTCTAAAATTCGGAGTTCTGTAAGGTTGTTAGTTCGTTAAAATTTCAAACAGAGGTTTGTAAAAGGGATGGTTATCATTACTATGGTTTCTAATTGTGGATTGTGGTGGGTTACTAAGGGGACGGTTGGTACGGACTGATAAGCCCAAATGTTGAGAAAGGCATACCTCCAGTTGGAGTTGAGTACTGCCAATATACGCAGCCTTACAGCTGTCACACGTCTATTTATAAACAACATTAGGGCATACAGTTTTGGGAAATTTGTCTTTGAACTTTAAAAAATTTGATAATTTAAGTGGGTTGACGAGGGCGATTCTAAAATTTATTTGGAGATGGCTACACTTAAGAAGTTTGGAGACTTCATTTCGAATACTTAATGATAAATAACCATAAAAAGGTAATTTAATATATCTGGTTTCTTTTTGTACTGTGGTTATGAGAAGTTTAGTATTAAAAGTGTCATTTAAAAATTTCTTTAATTGGTTGTCAAAAAAAATTAGAAGGGTAGTAATTATTAATAAAGTACGGTCTTAAAAATTTTAATTCTTCGTTTAATGAAAAGTAATCTGAACAAATTCGGTAACTTCTTGTTAATAATGTTAGTATAGCGCTGATCTTATATTTATAAAACATACAACTTAAATAATTGGTTTCCAAGCCAGTAAAAGTTTTTCTAAATAGTGAAGTCTGGAACTTGTTATTAGCCCGTTTAACCAGAACATCCAGGAAAGGTAAACTATTATTTGTTTCGTTTTCATATGTGTACTTAATATATTATGTTTATTTAGATAATGAAGAAAAAGTTTTACGTGTGAAGGATGTTTAAATATTAAGAAAGTGTCATCCACATATCTTTTATATAATATATGGGTTTAAAACTATTGGGACAACTTTTCAACCAAATTTATTCATAATGGCAAAGAAATACACTTGCTAGTGTTGGGCTCAATGGGGAACCCATAGCTACCCCTTTCAATTTGGCTGTAAAGATTACTATTAAGTAACAGATTATCAACACACACTTTCAAGGAGATTTTTAAATTGAGTCTGAGTGAGGCCGTTAATAAGAGTATTACTGGTAGTGAATAACTTATTTAGTATGATATCTAATGTTTCTTTTAATGGGACATTAGTAAATAATGATGAGACATCAAAACTGACCATAGTGAGTAGTATGGGCGAAAAATGGGAGAGTGCAATGCAATTGCAAATGTTGATCAATGCTGCAAAGGAAATGTTGCATAAGTTATGCAACAAGGGGTTATGCAACTTGGAGGCGGAGTTATCCCCCAAGAGAAAGGAAGAGGTGTTCGCCTGGCAGGAGCCAAGAGCATATGAAGACTTCAGCCGAGCGGCCGTTGTCTTAATATGTTCCTAATCAGCCAATTGGCTTAGAAGGCTGAGTTGCCAGTATGCGCTATTTAATTAAAGCATATATTCTGCTTAATCCGCCCATTGGCTTAGAAGGCTGAGTTGCCAGATTGCGTTTATTTATTTAATTAAAGCATATATTCTGGCTTAATCCGCCAGTTGGCTTAGAAGGCTTCTTAGAAGGCATAAATGGCCTGTATATATTAAAAACCTTCGAACGAATTAAAAGCGCACACAAACGCGCATACTCACTGACTGTACGCCCATAAAGCCCCTATTATCACACACACACACATATATATATATATATATATATATATATATATATATATATAAACTGATTGATGCATGCAAAACCCCAATAGCAAAATATATACGAGCACAACCACCACACAATAAAAGCATCACATCACCAACAATCGTCTAAGTATAGACTTTTAGGAGCTCATCCCATCAACACCACATAACCGATATGAGGGCTACAACCAAGCGTCCAAACTTAGACGATTGGTGATGAAACTGTTACACAACCCACCAACCACCTCCAACGCCGCCTTACTTACCAACTCCTGGTAGACCGACACGGTCTCTAAATACGACCCAACAGACAGAGCTATTAAACATAAATATATTTATGGGGCCAAGTCAAAACAAGACAACGCCAATAGTTTTTCTATTAGAGCTTCTTGTGGTTTAACAAGGCCTATTTGACATTTGGTGGGGCGATCTTTTAAACAAAAAATCGAATAAGATAAACTAACTTTAATACCAATACAAATTTTCATCATAATACGCAATTTTATCCTTAAATTATAACATAAAAAGTATTAATATGATTTTTAAAACAAAATACAAATTAAATTAGGGGTAACTTACTAATTTTTCCTCTTTTATCCAATTATTTTGTTTTCAGTATAAATTTATCTTTAAAACCAATATATCTTTAAGCCTTATTACAAAAAAAATTAATATGATTTTAACAAAATAGATTTTTCTTCATTTACTTGCAGCCATGACGAGACACTGCTGCATTATTTTTAATATAATTAAGACCAGCATTCACGATTATATTAAATCTTACTGTTGAAGATATCCTGAAAAGCAAAATTATTTTAAAAGGTATAGACTGTTCGAAGTATCTTAAACTTTGATGCAAAAAAATAATAATATAACTAGATTTTAAGTTTTAGCTGGCTTACCCCAATAAATATCGTTTTCTAAACGTATTTATAAAAAAATTGAATTTATGGCATAACTCATATAATTGCACCTTCTATATTTAAATAATTGGATTTAACATGATTTACTGCATTATATTTATTGTAATTTTAAACCAGCTTTTGGGACATATTAAATTAAATTTTCTTCAGTGCAATTCACGAATTAAACGCGGCCTTGAGGATTCGAATTCTAATACAGCGTATTGATGCAAAAACATTTTAATACGTAGAAGATTGGATTCTATCCACACGCCCCAGCTTTCACGGGGCAGCCAATCACAGCCCTGGCGGAGCCCAGGACCTCTGTTTGGCCGCTATGCAGGCCTACGCGTCAAGCCTCGCCCAAAATTCACTGATAGCCAATGGGAAGCTAGCGTTTGCGTGTTGGTCACAAGCCCCCTTTATAAAGGGAGCACTTTCGTCTCAGAGCTTCAGTTCATTGATTTTTCTTGTTTAGTGTTTTTGAAATACCAACCATGAGCCAGCTGTACGACTCCCCCGATCTGTTTGAAACAAGATTTTTATGCTCACGCAACGCGTCTAATTTTCAGTGCTGCAGATCGGATGAACTTTTATCTACACAGATTGTTACGGAAAATTGTGACGAAATGCAAGAACCGTTCAATGAAGACGATATTAAAATGTAAGTAACTATATTGTGCGGCTCATTCAGTGTTAACTTCTAAGTGCCTAACCTATCTTTATTCCGAATTTTCCTACAAATAAAAATTAATCCCAGGACTCTTTCTCGTTTATAATAATATAACCCAACTGGGACATTATATATATATATAATATATATATATATATATATCGGCCAGGACTCTCGCATTTATAACAATATAACCTAACCGTAAAAGGCCGCAATAAACGCGTTTTGAAAAATATTTTTAATTCTGTTTCCTTCGGGTTATTTCGGCATATATATATATATATAATGGTGGAGCTTTAATAATATTTTTCTCGATAATTCAGCACCGCAGTAGGATTTTTAAATTACCAAAACTTTTAAGAATTGTCTTTTCATTATAATTTTTTAAATTCGTGGCATTTTCTATTATTGTAGCTCTTTATTTTTACTTAACCTTATAGGACCGATGCGGAACTTGATCGTGTTATAGCCACTTTTGATGAAAGGGGAATAAATGATATGGATGCTTTTCCGCACAGCCAACCCAGTGACCCGAATACAGAAGTCGAGGTATTGGCTCACATCCGGTCCAGCGAGTGCCAGGTCATCGAGGAACTAATGTGTGTTTTTGAGGTTAAGAACAAAACACATTGTATTTTCATTTATTAAATGGTAAAAAACATGTACAAAGCGGAACCAGTGTCCGTTAAATAAGTCTTAATGGCTACATTTCACAGTTACAAATGTATATACAACTTTACACACTATAGATATACACCTTTACACAATACAGCGGGTGCTAACATATGGGAACCTTTTTATCTGTCTGCATACACTTTTATCATTCATCTGTGTCGCACAAATCGAGTAATTTAAAAAAAATTTATAAATCCCTTCCCACGTGACATGTGCAGGAGAAATGAAATGCAGTACAAGCCACACGTTTCAATATAATATCCTTGAAAACGGTATGGGTTCCATACAATCTCAGGTACATGTATCTGCTCGATTAATTTTACTATAACAGGATCATTCCAGGGCTGAGAGCCGAGTGAGTCAGAATAGTACATTCTTTCCCTATTTTTAAAATAGATTGCAAACCAATGAATCCCCTCACCCCCAACAATGTCGGTGTTAACGATAAGGCTATACCAATCTCTCATACTTGGCAACTTCAATATTTCATTCTTCGCAAACACACCGATAAATTTGGAGCGTGTGAAACGGTCACTTTTCATTACTCTCTCGTGTATTCGCATCCATTTTAAAGTCTGTGACCACGTTCCTGAAACGATTAACTTCTATTAGTGCCTGTGATTCGAGGTACACGAGTACACTAATAGGCGCGTCTATAGGCTTGGCAAATTCCAACCTGACTGAGATATTCCCACTCTGCTGTAGGCTTAAATGCGTATTTGCGCCAGCAGACAAGTCAGGCGTAATATCACATTAATAAATTTTAAATTCTTCGACAAATTCTTTCTGCGTTACACCAAACCCAAGTTCGTCACAGGCGCCTGTATTATGAGCCAGACTACTATATGCTCTCGCGCAGAGCGGGAACACAGCGTCTGATGAGTAGTCCGTAATCATGGTCCCTCCCAAAGCGATGCCATTTACGTATAGAGTAATATTTTTAAGGCTGAAATTCTCGAATTTAAAGGCACTCTTTTCATATTTTCCATTCGTCGAGGCGTGGTCCTGCATTCCAATTAATATCCTTTTAGGTAGGACTCCAAGGGCCACGTTTTCTAGTTGCTTCGAGGCCAACCCGGAGGGCACCGTGTATAGTTTGATCTGTATCCTGTTAATTGGGTATTTTACTGTGGCGTGTATTAAGTCTGTCAATTTCTATTTGTTTTGGCGAACTTAATTTGACTCGGCGTATACACAGATACGTCTCCATGATGTGAATCACAACGAGTTTCGCGCCCTCTTCTTGATCAGACCCCAGATTTATGCAGATCTCAGGAATCGTGCGGGTAAGTTTCAACTTCATATCCACCCCGTTCATAAGCAGTTTCTCCTGGAATGTGAAATCTGTATGAAAACGTCCAAAACATTCGTATATATCTTTTTTTTAGAATTTTAAAATTTATCCTTTATACCATTTTCATCTTTAGTATGGTAATATCTAGGGATGCACCGGAACCAGAATATCAAGTTCCGGCAGGAACCGGAACTTTAAGTGTTGCTTAAACAACGAAAAAAAATCTTTCATAGGACACCCAGAAATGCTAGTATGATATTTTTGGTCTTTGTATCGGTTTTTATACAAATGTGCGAATAGTGAATAGCTGCATTCATATTTCACTTTTCATGATGAAAAAGAAAGAGCAAAGGACAATTTGATTTTATTGTTTCGTAAATGGAAATTTAATTTCATTCATAATTTTAAGCTCAAATTTGCCCAGTATCCATTTCTTTCAGAAAAAGTTTACTGAAATTAAAGAAATCTTAGGTTCATTGTTTTCTGTTGCTTTCTCACAGTGGATATCAGAAAGTTACATTAATTTCATATAATTATGCATATTTTGATCTTGATTATCTGTACATTAAATACATTAGGTGTCATTATAACGATTTTTTATGTAATAAAATTTTGACTTTTCATACATAGTATTTAATTATTAACCATAAAATGCCTTTATAAGCTACATTATGTGAAAGAAAAAATAAGAAGCATTAAGAATTGCTTTTGTGTTACATCATGGATTGGAGGAAGAGTAAGAACATTAATAAGAACATGTTTTAATTCATGAAACAGTAACCAATATTACAATAAAAAGTTCCGGTTCCGGCCGGTTATTTTTCTAAAGTTCCGGGCGGAACAGGAACTTCAGAAAAATTGAGGTTCCGGCCGGAAGTAACCAGTCAGAACTAAGTTCCGGTGCATCCTTAGTAATATCCCTCGGCGGTTAAAAAGGTGTCCTTCGCTTCTTTTGAAAAGTTGAGGACATTTTCCAGATAGGCTCGTAGGTGGTAGTACCCCGTTCCTGCCGAGATGTTAACCTGGTATAAATACACCTCACACTGGCTGAATATGGGGTGTAAAAAGTTGGTTTCAGGGTATGCAGAGTAACTATCATCGCAGTCCGTTCCATCAGAATGGGCTATACGCAGTTTAGCGTACATGTGCAAAGTCGCTATGCTCAATAGAGACCTGAGTGGGGAGCATATCAAAGAGGGACAGTTCCGATTTACAGCATTGTGAACTACACGGATGGATGAAACGCGCCATGACGAGTCAGAAATAGTGCCACCTCCCTCGACAAGTATTAGTCAGCCTTTGATTCGTGAGAGTAGTGTCCTCAGTTTATATCAGTTAAAAAAATGATCAGCCATAGGTTTCATACGCTTAGAGCACTTCTTTTTTGATTTCCTTTTACGTTTAGCGCCACGTGATGGTAACCCCTTCTTCCTGGCAGATCTCTTTTTTCCGCCACTACGCATTTTTCTCTTTGCATCTTTGATGATTTCGTCCCGTGTACGTTTTAAATGTTTTTTTAGAGCTTCTTTAGGCTTAGTTCCACATTATGTCTTCTGCCGCGTTAAAACCTGTTTGTAACAACTTCCGCCCTAGGTACCTGGCACCCCTCTTTAACAGTGGGACAGTGGTGCGTAGTATGGATGAAAAAATGGATCCAAGTCCACTCTCACGCTGGTATCTCACTCCTCGGTAGACTGTGAATGGCCTTCGAGTCATTATAAACGGCGAAAGTGTTGTTTCACTGTTAAGCTCCCATCACCAAATGGGAAATTTTTTCCCTCAATCGTTCTTATATATATCGAGATGTTGGTTAATAGATTAGTCGCAACCTTCACATAATGGGGCTTGTCATATGTAATGCTCAAACTTTTTTCTCTATGGGTGGGGATGTGTGCAATGCGCAGCAGGCGCGCATGGGTGTCCCCAACAAATTGGTGCTCTACGATACTGCTGTAAATATAGCACATGTCTGGGGGAGGTGAGCTTTCACCCAATTTCTCCATCTTCAATTGATACATTAAGCTGGACAAATCCTGCTGTGCCTCGTGAAAGGTATCTCTTTGGAGAGCTGTGCTATATCGGCCCTCAGCCATAATTGTGAACAGCTCTATCTTTAATATTTCTACTAAGCCTTGACTTTAACTTCAATGTTCATGATAATAAAAACCCACTCTAATAGACAGTTTATTTCCACAACAGTTTCGATGCCCACTGGCATCCTCTTCGGGTGGATACAGAAAAAAGAATGAAAGGGACCCGCTTATAAATACATTCGCACAAACTTAAAACTATCTTGTTCTATACATACAGATTCTATTTTTTTTTACATAATTATTACATTTATTATTAAATTTATTACATTTAATATTGCATTATTATTTATTACAGAAATTATAAATTTATTATTACAGTGATTATTACATTGTTGTTTATTATACAGAAAATATAAACCGAAAAACGAATGAAAAAGGCGAGAAGGAAACAATCCAGACCATTAATAAATTCGCACCTAGGCTAGATCCAGTTCCCTCGACACCAGAAGGGCATTTTATTAAAGGGTCCCGCTTATAAGTACATTCGCACAAATTTAAAACTATCTTCTTGTTCTATACATAGAGATTCTATTAGTTTGACATAATTACTGCATTTATTATTGCATTTACATTTTTTAACATTTATTATTACCTTTACACTAATTATTACATTTATTTTATTACCTTTATTATTACATTTATATTTATTTCCACATTTATTACTTCCATTATTACATTTACTTTTACGTTTATTATTCCATTTACCTTTTACTGGAAAAAAAACAAAAACGAATGAACCAAAAGCGAGTAAGGAAACAATCCAGAAACCTTTAAGAAATTCACACTTAGGTTAGAACCCGTTCACTCGACGCCGTAAGGGATTTTTTGACCAAGAATCTCATTAAAGGGTCCAACTTATAAGTACCTTCGCACAAATTAAAATAATTATCTTTTTCTATACATACAGCACACAGATTCTATTATTTTTCTTTTGACATAATTATTACATTTATAAATTACCTTACTTGATTCCCAATCTATAGCATGATTATTTTGGCTGGCGTGATAAAAAATGGCATTATTAGTATTACAATTTCTGAAGGCATATTTGTGTTCTTTAATACGGGTTTCAATATTTCTTCCAGTTTCTCCTACGTATACTAAATCACAACTTTTACAGGGAATGCTGTAGACACAGGCTTGTTCCTGTTTTGCAACGTTATTCCTAACCAATTTACTTTTCACGGTAGACGAATATTTGAACGCGAAAGCAAACTTAAAATCTTTCGTCAACGGTTTTACTCTTTCTAAGCCGGCAATGTAAGGCAAACTCACATTGTTTTTGGTTAACTGAAGGTTCCCGAGGGGCATAAAAAGATTTTCTGGCTTTAAAATACGCCTTTCTGATAAACCACTCAGGATATTTTAAGTCCTTAAAAATTTTCCAAATCTTTGAATTTTCCGGGTCCAGCAAATGTGGGCTACAAATCCTGAGCGCTCTTAGAAACATGGAAGAAATAATTGAGCTTTAAACCCCTTCATCATATGAAAAATAAGAATGTACGAATTACAATGAGTCTATAGAAAACCTACTCATTGTAATTCGTACATTCATTGTTTTTCATATCATGATGAAGGGGTTAAAAGCTCAATTATTTCTGTCATGTTTTTAAGAGCACTCAGGATTTGTAGCCCACATTTGCTGGACCCGGAAAATTCAAAGATTTGGAACATTTTTAAGGATTTAAAATATCCTGAGTGGTTTATCAGAAAGGCGTATTTTAAAGCCAGAAAATCTTTTTATGCCCCTCGGGAACCTTCAGTTAACCAAAAACAATATGAGAGTTTGCCTTACATTACCGGCTTAGAAAGAGTAAAACCGTTGACGAAAGATTTTAAGTTTGCTTTCGCGTTCAAATATTCGTCTACCGTGAAAAGTAAATTGGTTAGGAATAACGTTGCAAAACAGGATCAAGCCTGTGTCTACAGCATTCCCTGTAAAAGTTGTGATTTAGTATACGTGGGAGAAACTGGAAGAAATATTGAAACCCGTATTAAAGAACACAAATATGCCTTCAGAAGTTGTAATACTAATAATGCCATTTTTTTATCGCGCCAGCCAAAATAATCATGCTATAGATTGGGAATCAAGTAAGGTAATTTATAAATGTAATAATTATGTCAAAAGAAAAATAATAGAATCTGTATGTAAAGAAAAAGATAATTTTAATTGGTGCGAAGGTACTTATAAGTTGGACCCTTTAATGAGATTCTTGATCAAAAAATCCCTAAGTGTGAATTTCTTAAAGGTTTCTGGATTGTTTCTTTACTCGCTTTTGGTTCATTCGTATTTTTTATCCGGTAAAATGTAAATGGAATAATAAATGCAGTAATTATGTCAAAATAATAGAATCTGTATGTTTTAATTTGTGCGAATGTACTTATAAGCAGGACCCTTTAATAAAAATGCCCTTCTGGGGTCGGGGGAACGGGATCTAGCCCTGTATTTCTGTATAATAAACAACAATGTAATAATCAATGTAATAATAAATTTATAATTTCTGTAATAAATAATAATGCAATATTAAATGTAATAAATTTAATAATAAATATAATAATTATGTAAAAAAAATAGAATCTGTATGTATAGAACAAGAAGAGTTTTAAATTTGTGCGAATGTACTTAAAAGCGGGTCCCTTTAAAAAAAAAAAAATGCCCTTCCAGTGTAGGGGGAACGGGATTTAACCTAGGTGCGAATTTCTTAATGGTCCCTGGGCTGTTTTCCCTCTTGTATTTGGTTCATTCATTTTTCTGTATCCACCCGAAGAGGATGCCAGTGGGCATCGAATCTGTTGTGGAAATAAACTGTCTATTAGTGGGCTTTTATCATCATATTTTGACCTTCACGTAGAAAAAAGTGAAGTGTTTTGCATTCAATGTGCATGCAGGCGTGTCTGTGTTTACGACTTCAAAAAGTAAATCATTTGTCGGGTACGACTTTTCAAGACTTGTTTAACCCCGTCACATGGCGTCACAATGTCCATGGCTGTATCATAATGTCCGATTCCGAGCGATACATTTGTGCTATAGTACCGTTCTTCACCGAACAGGACTGAACGCATAGTATTGTCTAAAGTTATGCCTAATTTTTCGCACTCATCGATTTTTCTAAGGATCAGAAATATGATTTGCTCATTTTCAAGAGTTAAAAATTTGGAGACTAACTGGAGTTCACATAAACCCACCTCATACGAATCACGCTCCAATTCAATGGGTCCGTGGAGTTCTGTCACAAAGTTGGCGAGGGTGGTGTTAGGATGTACAGAGAGAGAAGAGGACGGGAGTGTGACATAGAAGTGGCTAGGCGCCATGTTGCATACTAATTAAGCTTCATTATTGCAGCAGCTTTTATATAGGTGTTGAAGCTTTCTGGGTAACCCAGCCATTTCACCAGGTACATTTTTCTCTTTCCTGTACCTTTGCTGCCTAAATGTTTTTCAATTTTAAACACTTTTTCCTAAATTAAATGTCACTTTCTGCAACTCCTCGCGGTAAAAGCCTCCAGCGAACTCTTCCCCATTCAAATCTTCAACGTAATACATCATTATCTCACCTTTAGGTCTCATACCACGAACTTTAAAAATCTCACGTGTCCATCCTTGCTCAAATCCCTTCGCGAATTTATTTCCCGGACGTGATAGCCTTACATAATCATTGATTTTGAAATGTGTAGTGTGTGGCGGTTCTCTCACTCTCTGGCAGCGCACCTCTTTCTAAAACTTCGTTAGGCGTTGTGCCAATCGTACGGTGGTGTGAATGGTTGTATAATGGAGCCAATGACCCGAGAACGTTTATATATCTGTATGTGTTTTTATGTGTAAAATAGCGATGCATGCGCTCCTTTATGGTTCGTTGAACTCTTTCAGCTAAAGAGGCGTTATGTATAGAACTGCTAGTGTAGTAACTGATATTAAATTCTGTCAGCATGTTCTGAAAAGCGCGACCTATAAAATCTTTCCCCATATCCGTACAAAAATAGCAGGAACCCTTTCTTCTTTTAACATCAACGTTTTGGTCGCTTTAGCAACTGTTTCAGGCGATTTATTTTTCAGGGAATTAGCCACAGATATCTAGAGAATACATCTATTATGAATAGGATGTAGCGGTATCCGTCATTATACACTGAATATCTTTGCATGTCTGTTAAATCCGCTTGCCAAATAGAGTCAATCGAATCCGCGGTTGTCTTGGCCGTTTTAAACCTTTTTCTCACCGGTTTATGAAGTGTATAAGCATCCTTTCCGCAAAAACCGCTCAACATCTTTTTTTACACCGTAAACACCTCTGTACAGTCTATTAACGCCACCATAGGAGGCGGGGTTAGAAATGTCATAATAGCGTTTACTTAATATGTTAGCCATTTGCGTATTTTAGAGACACGTGGATAAGGTTGGCCGTTTGTTCTCTTCTTTCCTCTTCAGAGACGCTGCTGCTGGGGGCGATGGCGTACTCAGTTGTGACACATGCGAGACTTGATCCAGGTCTTTTAACCTATTCAGATTACCTATCAATGTTTTGGGGACATTTATTTGTTGTAGTCTTGCTTTAATATGCTTCCATCCTGTTGGTGAGGGTCTGTCCCACTTTCTCACCAGATCATGAACAATATCAACGATATTGGATCCTTGTACCCTTGTTCCTTCAACAATGACCTCGCCTGTATCGGCCCACTGTATGATGGGGTCCTCACTCAATAGATTATAAAGACTTAAGCCTTTATTCCTCAATGTATGTGGGAGAGCTGTTTTTTACACATGTTCGATGTGTTGTGTTCCGTTGTTCTTTGGTTGGTCATCTCTAACGTCGGGCCAGGTCCTGTGTCGCCATGCTCAGCACTACTCGCGCTGTGCCTAATAACCACGGGGAGCTCTGTCGGATTCTTATAATCTTCGTACTCATGAAGAAATTTCTGCAAAGCCTCTTGGTACAAGATCCTTTTCTCATCAGGTGACTTTTCACTGTTTAATAGGGCTAGCAACTCGCTTTCCATTCTTTTAAGCCTACTTTTATGGGGTTCTAGAGCCGTGTCTGGAATCTTCGAACTTTGCAATGAAGCATACACTTCGTGCGGAATCACAACCACCTTCATTATATTAATCTAGTCAGTAAAGGACCCAAAACTGAAAATAAGATGGGTAGGAATGATCCTCCTCTTTGTACAATAATTCGCTTTTTCTTACCCACAGTTTGACTTTTATGAGCGAGCGCTCGTATTATGTTCTTGTAACGACGTAAGCGAATCTTCTGAGAGGGTTTCATTGGCACATTACATTTTATAACGTTGACAGATTTCACAGATGCATTTTAAAAAGTCAGAGTCGATATTTTTAACAAACATCTGTTGCATTGCCCGGGGCAATCGTTGATAGATTTTTAT
Organism: Bathynomus jamesi; assembly: GCA_023014485.1. Taxonomy (NCBI): domain Eukaryota; kingdom Metazoa; phylum Arthropoda; class Malacostraca; order Isopoda; family Cirolanidae; genus Bathynomus; species Bathynomus jamesi. The sequence goes on along the minus strand of JAJOZX010001240.1, from coordinate 875,990 downwards.
TAATTCATGATATTTCTTCAGCCTATTTGTCATTCTGGAATACACACCGTTTCAGGTTCGTTTGAGAATATATTTGTTCTTAGAAGCACCCTAAACGTGTTTCGCGTGAAGGTCACAAAACAAATATCCACAATGCGGGTTTGTGGCCTCTTTATAAACTTCCAAACACTCCTTACGCTGATTCGGGAACATTTGACACATCTCTATGTTGTGCGAATAAGACTAGATATTGTGTATTTAGCGACACATCGCGCATGTATCTATTTTTGAAAAATATAGATTCTGGTTGATGAAGAATACGCTTATGTTAAGATGGTGGGAGAACACTGTAAATGTCTCGGCAAACATTTTATCCATTTCCAACATGAGATCGTCAATTACAATAACTGTATGCTCATTACCTTTTAACGAATTAACGTCATAGACCCCCTTGTGGAACAAAATTTCTTCTTGGTACTCGTTGAACACTGACTGATACGTCGAATAGCACCATATTACTTTATGCACAAAATTTGAGAACATCTCCCCCTTATCTTTAATGATTTTAAGCATAAATACAGTTTTTCCACATCCTGTAGGGCCAGATATAATAAATGTGGACGGGCTTGTGAACCTGAATTTTTCTACAGATTCCATGTCTAACACGTCACAACCCTAAGTGGGTCATTTACAAAATATTACAGATTTTGAGTGCTGTTCCTTATACTTTTTCTTCTTCCACAGAAACGTGAATGACGACGATGTACAGCACCCCATCATCGATATCACAGACGAACCCGTTGACCGTGCAGCTACAGAACCCTTCCCCGCCGACGAGCCCTCACCAGCGACACCTGTAGCATGCGACAGTTTAAAGCGGAAGCATGATGAAGAACCCTCCACGTCAGGTATAAAGCGTGCCAGGATTACTCCGGTTGTTAGATCCCCAACCCTCAACGTCTTACATCACAACCCCCACAATAGTACCTTCCTCAAATATACTCCATTGTTCAGATCCGGGTAATTCCTCCACATCAGCTTCTCATACTGTGGAGGATGGTATAACATTCGAGTTCGTGCGCACCGCTACCTCCACCCCTGCCCTGACTAGAAATCCGTACGTGGTCAGGGTTGGCCCTGGGTCCCTGTATACCAACAGACTGCGGCGCGTAGTTGAACGTATTGTGGAGTTTGCCCTTCAGAACCGCGACGAACGTGAAGTCGGGACGAGGTTATCCTTCAGGTTCGGATCAGATGAGGGGGACGAATTTTGGGTGGTAATACCGTTCAAACGTTTGGCGGCTGTAGATATAGACTATATCTCGGGGCGTATAATGCAAGCCTCTCAAAGTGGTACATCCTTCAATATGGACAACTTCATGGTAGATATTGACAGAGTATTCCGGGTTGTGGGTCATAGTGCCACACCTTATACTCTTGATTTCAATTCTGCGCTTATTTACAGCAAGCATTTAAACGTAGATCGTGGTTGTGGCTTTATAACAATAATTTTAGCTCATATGTTCACTGTGCTAAATACTTTGACGCGAAAAATTTGGTTGCCTACGGTTGTGCAGCGTGCCCGTAAACTGGCTTCAGATTGTAAGCTTGAGTTTGAGTGTAATATGGGTCCTGAAGAACTGAGAAGGGCCGAACAGGAAATGAATGCACGTATAGTCGTATTTGGAATGGCTGATCGTCGTAGGACTGTGTATGATTTTAAAAGCAGCGTGAGAGATCGTACAAGACCTCTACTTATTTTAGGATTGTCAGGAACATCGTATCTCCCCATCCGTAACATAAGGGATCTCTACGCCAGTTATGATAAAAGTCTAAAATATGGAAGGCATCATGATTTGTGTAAGGGTTGTCTCGAGTTTGCTGATGATACAGTGAAACATTGTAAGGATTGCTACATGGTATGTGAGCAGTGTAAAAGCCCCAAATGTGAAAGTCAGGTAGTTGAAATCAAGAAGAGGGAATGTAATGTGTGTAGACGTACATTTTTCAGTAATAAATGCTTTGAGTTCCATAAATCAAATGGCACTTGCAGGAAAATGAGGATTTGTAAGTGCGGTATGTTTCACATGATGGATAATTGGGGGAATTTCAATCATAAATGCGATGAAATTCACTGTTCTACATGTCATGAAAAATATAAGGCGGATGGAGTGAAGCATGTATGTTATATGAAAGATGCTAAACCTAAAAATAGCCCTTGTATAACCGTGTACTACGATATAGAAACTTAAACGAACGCTGAAACCAGAGAGGTTATTTCACATTTACTCCTAAGTCAGACTATCTGTGATGAGTGCATGGAGCTCGAGTGTGATGAGTGTCACAAATGTGGAAAAAGGACAAACGTATTTAAAACGAATGCATACGACAGCCCTGTGAAGCTCTGTGTCCTATATTGTCAAATTAGGGACAAGTTAAAAAAAATGACTGTATATTCTTGCCCATAACGGGGCGAAATTTGACACATAGTTCCTTTATAAGGAGCTGTTTGAACACGAGTCGTCTGCGATATTTACAGGTGATCCCCTGAAAAGAGGCAACAAACTAATACAGATGCAGATAAGAAGTAATGTACAGTTTAAAGACGCCCTACTGTTCACACCTTGTTAAATAGCAAAGCTGCCCAAGGTTATGGGCGTAGCCGCTGAAGTTTCAAAAGAATATTTCCCTTACACATTCCTCACTAACGAGACTTTAAATTACGTAGGACTACCTCCACCCAAACATTACTTTCACTACACCAACATGAGCGATAGTGAGCGTGAAGATTTTGACCGTTACTACAACAGTTTTAATGAAGCTAATCCATACAATATAGCCCATGAATGTGAACGTTATTGCGTGAATGACGTACGTGTACTTAGAGCATGCTTTCAAGCCTTTAGAAGGATGTACATAACCCGTTTCAAATGCGATCCGCTGCAAGTCGCGACCACGATGGTCTCATTATGTTTTACGGTCTTCAAGAATAACTTCATGCCTAAAGACACCTTAGCCGTTATTCACAGAAACAATCCCTGCAGTTATGGGCACAAGGCTATTTACTGGCTCATACACCTACAGCAGCAGACCGGGGTATACATAAAGCATGCCCGCAACACGGGTGAAGTACGCATTAAGGTTAATGGTCGTGTTTTTTGGGTTGATGGCCTAGTGAGGATCCAGCCACTGGTGAGAAGACTCTCAGTTCACTCACAAAGTCTTGTGAGAGCATGAGTATGATGCACGGATGGAAACAGATGGACAGTACCTTGAAGAAATAAGACCATCAAACGTTCAATAGTGTTGGACCCCTCAAATGCGGTGACAGCTTGTTTGGAGGGCGCACAAACCCATTCCAGCTATACTTTCCGCCTACGGAGGGCGTGGAACTCCACTACTACTTCTTCTCTTTATACCCCTACGTGAAGAAGAACAATCCGTACCCCGTAGGTGCACCTGAAAAAATGGTGGGTCCCACCATACCAACTAACTTGAATGAGCGTTACTTTGGACTCTTTCGTAGACGTGCTCCCCCCTCGCGATTTATGGATGCCGATCTTACCCGTCGTTATAGATCACAAGCTCATGTTTCCCCTGTGCGTGAAGTGCGCAGAGAACAACGGTGATTGTGACCATACGACCCACCAGCGTAAGATCAGAGGTGTATATACAAGCCCTGAGCTGGCCCTAGCCGTTCGCCATGGGTATAGAATAATGAAGATATATGAGGTGTGGAGGTTTCAGAAGCTAACCAACCTTTTTACACCATATATAAACGCTTTTTGGGAGGATAAGGTTGAGGCGTCAGGATATCCGCGAGGGGTTGATACCGAAGATGAAAAACCGGCTTATATTCAGCGTTACCATGCCCATGAAGGTATACAGCTTGACCGATCCCAAATTGTTAAGAATCCTGGCAAGCGTTTTAGTGCAAAGTTGTGTCTAAACACTCTTTGGGGAAAGTTTGCACAGAATACCGGCAAAGAAAACGTCCATTTGGTATAAAGTTATAGTGAAGTCTGGGATTATGCCAACGCTCCCGATAAAGAGGTTATGGATATCGTGAATGTAGGTAATACTTACATAATAAAGTACATCATCACCGAGCTGGCCACAGATACCTCACGGGTTACAAACATACCTGTAGCCAGTTTCACAACGGCCTACGCCCGCATCAAACTTTGGGGCCAATTGCACTCTCTTGGACGGAGGGTGTTGTACGCTGACACAGATAGCGTGATATTCACAACGAGGGAAGGTAAATACATGCCCGCTATTGGGGAGTTCCTCGAAGAGCTAACTGATGAGATCAAGGATGAATATGGTGATGGTGCATACGCAGACTCGTTTGTGTCAACAGGGCCAAAATCCTATGGGGTACGGGTGAGGGTAGGGGATGATACGAAGTATATCGTCAAGGCTAAGGGTATCACGCTTAACCATGCGAACCGTCGAGTCGTTAACTTTGACTCGTTGAAGGAACTAGTGTGCTTGGAAGATGAAGGTGACCAGCTACCTCAACTGATTGTGGGGACGCACAATTTTCGGGCGCAGAAACTGGGGTGTGTGAAGGAACTTAGGGGCATGAAGGTATGCCGTAACACCTATAGGAAACGTTACCAGGTGCCTGGTACCTATGATACCGTACCCTTTGACTCCCTTAATCCTTGATTGTATTTATATGTATGTGTATTGATATGTTTATTTATCACGTATATTTGTTTCAATTGAGGTTTCATTTTCTCCTTTGTGTGTGTGTGTGTGTGTGTGTGTGTGTGTGTACAGTAAAAAGCTAAGCCCCGCCCACTGTAAGATCGGCAACGTGAGTCCTTCCACTACCTGAGCATATCTCTATCCCTGCGTGCTCAGTTGACCTCTGCATACCCTTGAGCTCAGACGTGTATTCTCCCGCGTAGAAAAAAATGGTAATGGCTACCTTTTAATATTGCGTGTTCAACATTTATGAGGTGGTATTCGGCAAAGTGCCAAGATGTGGTGGATACTGAAAAACTCCCTATTCCCCCCTCCTTTGATACTTTTAAGGCTACATTGAGCCGTGCGAAGGACCAAGATGTTCAAATACTCTACGGGTATTCTGGCGAGGGCATTGTAGGATTTCGTAGTACAAACGATGTATTGAAGTATGTTATAGACCTAACCTTTATAAAGGCTCACATATACCGCGAAGTAGAAGAAACAACACGTTCAGAAGATAAGCAATGGTTATGGAGAGCGAGTCTTGTTGATCAGTGGTGTGACAAGCGATATTATGTCATGTTACACCATACTGACTACTCGTACCCTACGGTTGAGAATGTAAATCTTGTCATCATGGAGAATCTCAAGTATTTTTACCACTATATTAATATATATCATGACGAGGTTTGTAGTGAGGTTGTGGCTAATGGGCTGTGTGAGTTTTTAACAGACTTTAGAGACGAGTATCGCTTGTTAAACAAAAAGGATAAATATGGGCATATGTTTCTCCCAAATAGTGCACCGGATTGTGAAGATGTTTAGTTTGTGGAAATGAACATCTGGTGTGTGATAAAACATTAAAGCCGGTATTTTTTCATGTAGCAGAAAATTCTGTTTGTCGAAGGGCACAAGTGTTCGAACAAGCCTGTACACGCTTCTACAGTTTATGGTGTGACTCGCTCTCCCCAGCGAACCGCCCACCCGTGTACCTCACGAAACACACGAGTTCGAACAAACCCGTACATGTTTCATCAGCGTGACTCACTCCGCCCATCGAGACGAACCGTCCACCTGTGGCTCATAGTCATCTCAGAGCTTGAACGAAGTGGACGTGCGAATACGATGGAACTTCCTTTGAGAAGCATTCTCAACGCCTCATACGATGTCTCCGTGACGAAGTCATTGCGCGTGTTCAGGCGTGAAACCGGCACCATTAACTATGTACTTGAAACGATTTGCAGGCAAGCAAACTCTGGGAAACGTTATGTTATTTATTTAAGTGTTGAGGAGATGAATAGAGTCTTCGTGATAGTTGAGAAGTGGAGAGAGGACCGTTATAAAATACTTGCAGGTGTAGGTACAAGAAGAGAGCAGATTAGTGACACCCCCTCATATGCCGTTGTTTGCACGTTGTGTATAAATAACGAACAGCCATGCATTGATATACGACTGATGTGGAAGAATGCATCTGATAAAAACATTGTCCCTACGCGAAACCGTTTCATCCTCGACAGAATGTTTGAAATCGTCGGATTCCGCAAGCTGAAGCCTACAGTATATTAGACGCTCGTGTTACGGATATGATTTATTTTCACACGGTTCTTGAATACGCATACACCGCTCTGCTCGACGGATTTATCGAATGTAGGAATGAACAAGGCGAGAATGGGAATGGTTTAGAGCTGGATGCATATTTAAAAGGTTGCGATTCTTCGAAATATCCTGAACTTTGGTACAAAGCACTTCAGCGGTACAGGGCAGAGCTTGTCTACACTGTTCACCCTGAAGAGCTGTACCTCTATATAATGAATAGCTGTCGTTACGACTTGGAAGATTATTTCATTTGCCGCTATGCAGAGTGAAGAAGAGTTCACGAGTGAAAAGCTCGGGACGGTAAGAAAAACCCTCGATTGAAAAGGAGTGTTTATAAACTTGTATTTAATAATGTTGTGGTTAACGATGACCTCTTTGTGCGTGCTTTTGATTGTATTCTAGCTGTGTTTAAAGATAACTTGCCAACAGAATGTAAAGTGGGCACAAAAATAGTATTGAACGATATGAAAGCCATTTATGTCGAGTATAGGCATCCGTATAAGTTAAACGGTGAAGTGTTGCTTGGACGGTTTTACCGCGTAGCACAAAATAATATCGAGAATGTAGACTATTACGTGTGAGTTTAACGTTTTGCGCCGTAGAACATAAAGGATGTATATTTAATTATTTAAGTGTGTGTGTATATGTATATATATATATATATATATATATATATATATATATATATATATATATTTCCTGTACTAATATGCAATTGATTATACGTTTCGTATATTATTATTTTTAATTATTTAATATACCCGTAGAACATAAAGGATGTATATTTATTTATTTAAGTATATATATATATATATATTTCGTGTACTAATAGGCATTTGATTATACATTTCTGATATTATTTTCAATATATTTAATTATTTAATATAACTATATATATATATGTATATTTTTTATTATATATTTCCCGTTCGTGTTTCTTATGCTATTATTATTTTTTGATCATATATATATATTCCATTGTATATTTATATATATTCATCGTCCGTATGCTATTATTTTTGATCATATATATTCCATTGTATGTTTATTTTCTATTTCCATTAATTCGCCTAAATAAACAGAATGATGTAATGGTTTTATTTAATTTTTTTGGTTGTACACGATATTTAATTATATCAATTGGCTGGCTTCTAAAGCGGATTTCTAAACCAGAATATATGCATTAATTAAATAAATAGCGCTCTGGCAACTCAACCTGTACAAGCCATTTACGCCTTCTAAGCCAACTGGCTGATTAAGCCAGAATATATGCTTTAATTAAATAAATAAACGCAATCTGGCAACTCAGCCAGATAAGCCAACTGGCGGATTAAGCCAGAATATATGCTTTAATTAAATAAATAGCGCACTCTGGCAACTCAGCCAGATAAGCCAACTGGCTGATTAGGGGCCCTATAAGACAACGGCCGCTCGGCTGAAGTCTTAATATGCGCTTGGCTCCTGCTAGGCGAACACCTTCTCCTCTCTCTTTCTCTTGGGGGATAACTCCGCCTCCAAGTTGCTGAACCCCTTGTTGCTCTTGCAACATCCCCTCCCCCTTGCTGAATAACAACTTGCAACATTCCCTCCCCTTGTTACATAACATTGATCAACATTTGTATTCTATCCGAGTTTAAAGAGAGAACTTGCCAACCAATTGTAAAGTGGGTTCAAAAATAGTGTTAAAGAAAAATAATGTTAAATCATACTTAGTGTGCAGTACAAAGCAACGAGGATATAACTGTAGACTATCACATGCGAGTATATATTTTATTTAACCGCTGTAGAACATAAAGCGCGTATTTTTGTATATATATATATATATATATATATATATATACATTTAACTGCAATGACCACGCAGTATATTAATGTATAGAAACGACGTAAGTATAGAGGAGTGTTCTGCACACGAGGAACAGAAATAACGAACAAATGAAAAATGAGGTGACCGCCCGGGAATCGAACCCAGGATCTTCCGATTGCCGGTCAGATATGCTACCACTACACCACGGGCCTCGATCAGTCAGAAGTCGCAATTCTCCTACATAGGGCAGAAACCAATGCCTTGACCGGCAATCGGAAGATCCTGGGTTCGATTCCCGGGCGGTCACCTCATTTTTCATTTGTTCGTTATTTCTCTTCCTCGTGTGCAGAACACTCCTCTATACTTACGTCGTTTCTATACATTAATATACTGCGTGGACATTGCAGTTAAATGTACATATTCACGATTTGCGAGGGTGCCCTCTCAAGGCATTAGTTTCTGCCCTATGTAGGAGAATTGCGACTTCTGACTGATCGAGGCCCGTGGTGTAGTGGTAGCATATCTGACCGGCAATTGGAAGATCCTGGGTTCGATTCGCGGGCGGTCACCTCATTTTTCATTTGTTCGTTATTTCTCTTCCTCGTGTGCAGAACACTCCTCTATACTTACGTCGTTTCTATATATATATATATATATATATATATATATATATATATATATATATATATATATATATGAAAATTATTTCACGAAAGTAACGTGAAAAATATTTATGATAAATAAAACCAGGATGACGTCATCAAATCATTCAGTAGTGGCTTGAAACGCATTCTCAAAGATCATAAGGACTTAATTCCGCTTTTCATGTCCACTTCACCTTCTCTTCCCTACCTTTACGGTCTTATTAAAACCCACAAACCTGGCAACCCTATGCGCCCTATTATTAGCTCGGTGGGCTGTATTACCTATAAACTCTCCAAATGGCTTGTCAAAGTCTTGTCCCCCATTCTCAGAACTATCTCTGATTCACATGTAAAAAATTCCATGGATCTTACTGAAAAATTGAATAATGTACGCACTGAAACCAACGATAGATTGATCAGTTTTGAAGTTTGTTCATTGTTTACAAAAGTGCCGATTGACGATATGCTTGACTTTTCTCGCCCGAAAATTACATAAGTACGACCTGCCACTACCTGCACACATCGTTTTGGAACTTATTAAGCTTTGCATCAAAGACTGTAAATTCACTTTCAATAGGGAGTATTATCAACAGGTTTTTGGGATGGCCATGGGCAACCCCTTGTCGCCCCCTCCTCTCCAATATTTATATGGAGTTTTTCGAAATTACTTACATTCTGAGAATGCTGGGGGTTGGCATCCCATGGTTGCAGTACGTCGACGATATTTTGTGTATCTGGCCCATGAATCGTGACCTGGATGACTTCCTCCTCCAGTTAAATGATCAAGTCCCCTCCATTAAGTTTACTTTAGAAGTGGAACAAGACAACTCAATCCCGTTTTTGGATGTGCATGTACATAGGGAAAGCCCAGGTTTTAAGTTTAGAATCTATCTGGAAAAAACAAACAATTTGTCCTACGTACACTTTTACTCTGGACATGACACTCCCATTAAGGCCGCCATATTTTCTTCAATGTTTCTCCGCGCTCTTAGGATCGCCAGTCCGGAATACATCGATGCCGAATTGAAAAAAATCAACGGTATTGGAAGTGATCTGTGCTACCCACCTGCGTTTATGGAATCTTGTCTTAACAAGGCAAAACGAACCTTCTATCGTGTGAATAATAACCCTCGCACTTTGTCCAAGAATATTTCAGTACTGCCATTTTTCCCGGGCTTTTTAGGCATTGCTGATGTACTTAAACTTTTGGATATTAATGTAGTATTTTCATATAACAATATTGTGAAAAATATCATAGTAAAAAATAACCCTACCAATAATTCAGGCATTATCTATAAAATTGGTTGTAAACAATGTGATTCCTTTTACATTGGTCAGACGGGAAAGGAATTGCACACGCGTGTAAAACAGCATCAATATTCCGTTAGAACGGGACAGTCGTCCAGTGCCCTTTTTGTCCATTTGTTAGTTATCCCATTGTATTGATTGGAATAATGCTTCAGTTTTGTTTCACTCTAGCAACATTGTTAATAGAAATATTCTTGAGTCTGCTATTATCCAACTTAAAAATAACTTTAACATGAGCAAAGGTCTTTTTCAACTCGATCCCGTTGTTTTGAATTCGTTCAGAACGGATTTAGACAAGAAGGGCAGTGTGCTATAACTTTGGTAATTTTTCCTTATAAATTTGTATGCTCCTCTTACAATTTTTATTTTTCAATATTTTTATTTTTATTTTTTTTGTGACCTATATATCATTCAGGCATCTATAAAATTGGTTGTAAACAATCCATTTGATCTTGTGTTGAATTCGGGCAAAGCGCTAAAATTGGTAGTTTTCCTTACAAATTTGTATGCTCCTCCCACAATTTTTATTTCTATATTTATTATATATACACAGGGTGTTTGAAAACTTTCTGTACAAATTGTAATGGGGATAGGCAACACCAAGACAAACCCTTTTCGTCTATAAGTGTATGTCCGCTGACGTCACCATTCGGCGCGAGAGGGCGCCGCTGCAATTGGCTAAAAGGTGAAGTGGGCTAGACTCGCGCTTGCCGCGGGCACTCTTAAATCGGACGTAGTACGCGTAACATGGAGCGCTTCACGACTGCTGAGATGGCTGACATGCAGATGGTGTATGGGGCTGCCAATGGAAACGGAAGAGCTGCTGTGAGGTTGTACCGACAGCGCTTCCCAAACAGACGTGTGCCAAACCACCAAACGTTTGCGCATTTGCATCGGCGACTGCGAGAAACTGGAACATTCCATGCAAACATGCATGACACTGGTCGGGAGAGAAACGTGCGCACTCCTGACATGGAAGAAGAAATCCTACGGCGATTTGAGGACAATCCAAGCGCAAGCACGCGAGGTGCTGCACGTATCCTCGGTGTGAACCACGACCTGGTCTGGAGAGTGTTGCACGAGCAGCAACTTGCCATGGACGATACCCGCCCAAACATTGACGGCGAACCGTTCTTGATGAGCATGCACCCGTGTAGCATGTGGATTTGCGTGCGCCCACACGTGAGAATTGTGCATGTTAAACACACCCTCACGTGTGAAACAGGCCTCATCTGAGAACAGCACATAAGCCGGAAAATTAGGCTGCACCGCTGTCTGCTGCAGAAACCAGCGTGCGAATTCCACACGAAGAGGGTAATCCCGAGGTTGTAATGCCTGGACTCTCTGACGATGAAACGGATGTAACTGCTGCTCGTGCAATTATCCAAAATATCTAGATCCGTCTTGGACTTCATGGTTTCCGGCACGACAACTAATGGACCAAGTCCCATCCAGCTGAAACGGCCCCATACCATCACAACCTCCACCGAACTTTACAGTCGGGACGATACAGTCCCGTAAGAAGCGTTCTCCAGGCAATCGCCACACCCACACACGTCCATCAGAACGAAACAATGTGTAGCGCGATTTATCACTCCATACCTCTCTGCCACTGCTCTAGAGTCCATGAACGTCGAGCACACCACTACTTCAATCGACGTTCTGCACTTGTGGCGGTGATATTGGGCTTGTGCGCAGCTGCCCTGCCATGAAATCCAAGTCTATGCAGCTCCCTACGAACAGTTGACGTGCTGACAGATGTTTCCATGGCCTGTTGCACCTCCGCCGTGATGTTTACCGCAGACGACGTGCGTGAGGTACGAACACTCCTTCGTAAGGCTCTTAGACCACGTTCCGTGAGTTTGTGAGGCCGTCCAGACCGTTTTTTTTGTTGTAGTGGCAACTTCAGCCTTCCATCTTTGAATAACATCCGCTACAGTAGATTTCGGAATGTTCAGACGGCTCGCAGTTGCGCGCACAGAAAGGTTACTGATGTGGCATCCAACCACCATCCCACGTTGAAAGTCTGTAAGTTCCGCTCCACGCAGCATACTGGCGTCTAATCCACTGCTACTGCCCAAGCAGACATACAGGCTTTATATTGAGGACTTTCCAAGCCACTGCGCATGCGCTAGTCCACAATACGTAATTGTGGCGGGGTGTCCGAATACTTTTGGTAATATATATATAGTATATATATATATATATATATATATATATATATATATATATAATATATATATAAAATATATATATATATAATATGCATTGCCTTCTAAGCCAACTAGGGCTGTCAAGAACTTCATTATACGTTGAGAGAATATCTCCTCTCCATTAATATATACGAATTAAATAAATAGCGCAATCTGACAACTATTCTTATGGATTGCCTCGGATAAATAAATATATTATATTGCCTTCTAAACAAGCCAACTGGCCGATTAATCCTTCTAAGCCAGATTACGCCTTCTAAGCCAGTTGAGGAAGTCAAGAACTTCAGTATGCGACGAGATATGCCAGCGAAAAGATCTCCTCTCCTTCTCCTCTCTCTTACATTACCTTCCTAGGTCAGGACAGGTTAGGGTACCCTTTTTGGAGGTGGTCTTGAGCCAACCCCCTCCCCTACGGGTGCCAACCCTGCACCCCCTTGCAACATTGATCATCATGCATTACAATTGATTTGCACTACCTTTTTGCGGTCATGCTACTTACGGTTTATAACATTGGTAAAACTATGATCACACTGCTATTCCAACAGTCCAGTTATTATATTTCTGTTGGTCAGATTATTTTCCCAACCAATTATGAATTTTTGTTGAATTTTGCTTTTCAGGAATTTTGCATGGATTGTATTCATCAACGAATTTCTTTCCGTACATGTACTCCCAGTTAAGTTGATTTTTCTCGACAATGTCGAGAAAAGTGTGACAAATTAAGTCAGGTTAGGTTGGATGAGGTGAGATAAGGTTAAGTTAAACTGTGTGCCAACAAAATAGGGAGACAGACGGATGGGGGAAGGTGTAGTGGTTAGCGTCGTTGACTAAGAATCCATCGACTCCAGGATCGAAACCCAGTGACGGCAGGCGGCGCGCAGCCAAACCCAGCTGTTCATTCTTTCACACAAAGAAATTGGTTGGTAGATAACTGGGTAGCCTAGTGGTTAAGACACTGGGCTGCTGCTGGTGGGGCGTGGATCGGATTCCACGTTAAACTGTAGGTCTAAGGCGGAGTGACAAGCTTGACCTTCGTCAGAATGAACAATTCGGGCGGAAACTTAACCAAGGTTTTATATATATATATATATATATATATATATATATATATATATATATACAGGGCGTCCCAAAAAAATGTATACACACTTTAAATAATTATAAAGGCAGTGTTTATTAAAATACATTTCATTTTCAAAATGTAATAGAATCTACAGACATTATTTAATTGTTTTGTCAACGCCTGTTTTCAAACTGACGTCCGTTCTGGTCCAGGCACTGCTGATAACGCGAAGCAATGGAATCGCAAACATCACGAAACATTTCGTTTGGTATTTGTGTGCATTCTCGTTCAATGGCTGCTCTCAATTCAGCGACTGTTGCAGGTTTTATAGCGTAGACTTTGTCTTTTAAGTATCCCCATAAAAAAAGTCTAGTGGTGTGAGGTCTGGTGAACGCGGAGGGTATTCTACGAAACCCCTTCGTCCAATCCACATCCACATCGTGCCAAGTACCACTCGCAATACTCCACTCTTCGGTCCGGACCATCTTCATTAATAGCATGGACTAATCTTGGAATGTAACTTTTCCATTGACAGCGCTTCAAAATGCGTTGGACAGACGATTCTGAAATTCCTACCTCACGACTCGCTTGCCGCACAGATTTCCTTGGACTTTGGTGATACGTTTCCAGTACTCTTTCTTGCTTTGTGGGGCTTGTCGATGTCCGTGGTCTTCCGGAACGCTTCTTGTGGACATTCTGAACAGTTCCATCGGCTTCAAACTTATCTCTAATTCGAGTGATGGTAAGTCGCGTTGGTGGATCTGTTTGAAACTCCCTCCTAAACTGTCTTTGCACTTCAACTGCGTTTTCACACTTCCAGTAGCATTTTAGAATGAATTTCCTTTGTTCAAAGCTTAGTCTGACTGCCATTATTAATTCTAATGGGTTTAACTTGGAAAGAAAGAAACATCAATTGAGCTATCAGCTGTTAAAGTGTGTATACATTGTTTTGGGACGCCCTGTATATATATATATATATATATATATATATATATATATATATATACTAGTGATGGGACCATACCAAAATTTTTAACGATTCCGATACCACTAAAAAGTCTCGATTCCGATACGATTCTCGATTCCGATTCTCGATTCCGATTCCGATTCTCAATATTTTTAAATATAATTCTAAACTTGTTTTTCTGGAAATTGTCATATTTTACTCTGGTAAGATTAACTATTTACATTATGAGTATGGTAATATAAATTATAAATTATAATAGATTGGTTTAAAAATAAAAATCAACTGTAAGTTGTAACAATTCATTTTAATCTTCTTGATTACACATCATGGATATACATGTTGTAATGTATAGCTACAATGCAATAAAAATAAAATTTGTTGTCCTCTTTCATTTAAATTTTAAAGTTTACATTGCAAAACTGGTTCAATTAAAAGTTTAAAAAAATCCTTTTACTCAAAAAGCAATCCTTACTCCTTAGCCTACAAAATGCAAATAAATAAGTGAATAAGTAAGAATTTATTTGTATTCAAAACCCAGGACCCTTAAATTATAATGCAAAAACATTAGCATCTCTCCTGTTTCTGCTCGCATTCGATTTCTTTTTCTGACTTTCTTGCCTACACGTTAGTTTTAACCGTTTTGGTCACTAAACGGAAAGTTAAAATTAGCAAAATATTTATTTTATTATATTATATTATTTTATAAAGAGGTTTTGGGCTATTTATCCACTATATACAGTATATTAGTTCACTATGCGTGTGGCGACTTGTCAGTTCTGATACTCTGTGTTCAGTGTTACTTAAGTTGTCATCTTTCGCTCGTAATCGTAATCACTTATTAGTTATTACCTAAAAAGATTTTTTTTTTTTCATCCAACGGCCCGCCCTTTCCCAGTTTAGCACCAGGGTGGCTTCAAGAGAACCGTTAAACGAAAACCCCCACACACCTTCCGCTTTCCTTTCGTATCACTTTCGCTACCGCCACCTCTTTTTTGAAAAGATAATAAATTAATTAATTTTGTTATTAAACGTTAAAGAATCGTTTTAAGAATCGGAAATCATGGTACAATTCTCTCGATTCCGATTCTCGATTCCGATTAATCGTCCCATCACTAATATATACACACACACACACACAGGATGTCCCCAAAAAAACTATATACTCTTTATAGCATCATATATGTTATAATTTTAAAAAAAAAAAACAATATATTGTTATAGCAATTGCCAATGAAAGGTAAATTAGTAATCTAAGTGATCAAAATGTTATAGCGAGTTTGCATATAAAATTTAATTAACTACGCCAAGTGGTCAAAATGTTCTCCGGCTGCATGAATGCACTTTTGAATGCGTCGACTAAGCCTGGCCTTATTTTATCAAAGGCCTTGTAATGGCGAAGCCTATGGACCGAACGTAGTCTAGTCACTCACTAGCTTGCTTCGGACTTAGCCTACGCACTCATTCCACGATACAGACTCTACAGCATTCAACTTTATTCAGTTCAGCAAAAGAACCCATGTTGCGTAAACGTTTGACACTGGAGCAACGAAAAAGTGTTCTGAAATGGTATTGGAAATTTGAGAATGTGTCCGAAGTCCAGCGGCAATGGATCCGGGAATTTGGTACAAAGCCACCGACACGTCTCGCCATTACAAGCATCCGTGACAAGTTTGAGGCAGAGGGATCTGCTCAAGATATGCACAAGCGAAGATCTGGACGACGCAAATCAAGTGCGAGTGATGAAAACTCCGTTTTAGTGGTGCAAAAATTTAATCGATCACCACAGAAATCAGTTAGGCAATGCGCCCGTGAGACCGGAATCAGCAAATCAGGTGTTCACCGGATTTTAAAGTCGGCAAAATGGAAAAGCTACATTTCAAGTCTGTTACACGCCATGACTGAAGATGACCCTGATCGCAGACTCGAATTTTGTGAATGGTTTCAGTCAATGGAAGCCGAAGACGTACAGTTTGGCAACAAAATCGTGTGGTCTGATGAAGCTACCTTCAAGCTGAATGGCACAGTAAATCGACACAACTGCAGGTACTGGTCACTTGATAATCCACACGTTTATGTGGATAAACATGTTAATTTACCAGGATTAACAGCATGGTGTGGTTTATCATCCAGGGGTTTGGTTGGACCATTTTTCTTTAATGGGACAGTTACCGGTGCCGCATATCTCGACATGCTGCGGACAGAAATTATACCTGCAGTTCGGAAGTTGTTTGGAAACGACGACTTTTACTTTCAACAAGATGGAGCCCCCCACTCATTATCATTGTGATGTCAGAAGGTACCTCGATGAAACGTTGCCTAACCGTTGGATATGACGAAGAGGAAGCGTTGAGTATCCTCCACGTTCACCGGACTTCACTCCACTTGATTTTTACTTGTGGGGCTACCTGAAGGATGCAGTTTATGGTACAAGACCCGCAACACTCGAACACCTTAAGGATGCAATTAGGGAAAAGTGCGGGACCATCACAGCATCCACATTAGTCCATGTCTGCGAATCAGTTAGTCGACGCATTCAAAAGTGCATTCATGCCGCCGGAGAACATTTTGAGCACTTGGCGTAGTTAATTAAATTTTATATGCAAACAACTCGCTATAACATTTTGATCACTTAGATTACTAATTTACCTTTCATTGGCAATTGCTATAACAATATATTGTTGTTTTTTTAAATTATAAAATATATGATGCTATAGAGAGTATATAGTTTTTTTGGGACACCCTGTATATATATATATATATATATATATATATATATATATTATATCAAACAATGGGATAATAGTAATAGACTATTACAGGATTTTTCAAGTAATAGTAATAGATCATAATTTTTTGGCTGTAATAGTAATAGAAGGCAAAGTAATAGAAGGCAAAGTAATAGAAGGCAAAGTAATAGAAGGCAAAGTAATAGAAGGCAAAGTAATAGAAGGCAAAGTAATAGAAGGCAAAGTAATAGAAGGCAAAGTAATAGAAGGCAAAGTAATAGAAGGCAAAGTAATAGAAGGCAAAGTAATGGATAATGGTCTATTACTTTTCTATTATAGTAGCACTTCATTAATTCTGAGTTGTCGAAAATTTTCTCATAGTTACTGCTGTCATTCAACCGTTTTCTTTGACAAGGAAATAACAAAAACCAACCATATGATGCGTGTTTATTACACACCAAAAACTAATATTGTGGTAAATTTTTCCCTCAATAAAGTAAAATTTATGAAGACGTCCAGTCTCTGAAATTGTAATGATTTGGTTGAAACAAATTTGTTAAAACACTGCTTCTAATTGCATTTAAATAGACATAATGATCCTTTTCAAATGAGTGAAGTATCCCACATACAAAAGTAATAGTAATAGATGACCAAGTAATAGTAATAGAAGAAATCAAAAGTAATAGTAATAGAAACCCAGTAATAGACCGCATGTCTGATATATAGGGTGATCCAGAGAAATGGGACCCAAAAGAAACCCCTGTAACTCTTAAAGTATAAGTCCTTTTATAAAATCATACGCATCATTCGAAAGAGGATAGTTACAAGTTTGTACAGGATTGTATAGGTTTTGACAATACAAGACAAGATAAGATACAAAACAAAATAAAAGTGTTAGTTAAAACTAACCCTTCAAGATGACTGCATGGACTGTGGAACAGCTGCGTTTCATAACTGAGCAATATTATGAGCATGGAAGAAGTGTAGTTTCAGCTCTTAGAAGGTGATTTTGACATCTGAAAATTTGTCTTGAAAGATCTTTGAGCTGAAACTACACTTCTTCCATGCTCATAATATTGCTCAGTTATGAAACGCAGCTGTTCCACAGTCCATGCAGTCATCTTGAAGGGTTAGTTTTAACTAACACTTTTATTTTGTTTTGTATCTTATCTTGTCTTGTATTGTCAAAACCTATACAATCCTGTACAAACTTGTAACTATCCTCTTTCGAATGATGCGTATGATTTTATAAAAGGACTTATACTTTAAGAGTTACAGGGGTTTTCTTTTGGGTCCCATTTCTCTGGATCACCCTATATATATATATATATATATATATATATTATATATATATATATATATATATATGTGTGTGTGTGTGTATATTATATAACCTTTGGTTAGCTTCCGCCCGAGTTGTTCATTCTGACGAAGGTCAAGCTTTTCACTCCACCTTAGACCTACAGTTTAACGTGGAATCCGAACCACGCCCCATCAGCAGCCCAACGTCTTAACCACTAGGCCACCCATTTATCTACCAAGCACTTTCTTTGTGTGGAAGGATGAACAGCTGGGTTTTGCTGCGCGCCGGCTGCCATCGGGTCTCGAACCCGGGGCCGATGGATTCGTAGTCAGCGACGCTAACTACCACCGAGGCGCTTTAAAATATATATATATATATATATATATATATATATATATATATATATAATAACAGGCTCCTAAAGTTCTTCGTAACTTGTAACACGTGATACAGAACCCCTTTAAATCTTGCAACTAAAAACGGAAGTGTCAAATTATTTATTTCGACAATATACTGACATTTCTATTATAAGTTAAACATGGATAATGTTTAAATAATTACTCATAAAAGTCTATTTTTGGTACGATATATCAAACATTAGCAATCGTCAGTTCTTTTAATGAGCGTTAACATTTTAATATTAGGTAAATTTTAACTTTTTTTTAACATTTCATATACAGGGTGTACATAAAGTCAGGATCTATTTGTGAAATAATTATTTTTTTCTATTTTTCTTTTCAGAAGCCCTTAGAATGAATACGGAAGAGCGTGTGGCAATAGTAATTTGGCGAATCGAGGGAAAGAAATACAATGACATCAGAGAGAAGTTTAGAAGATTTCATAAGCCGGGGCCAATAGACAAGACAATACGAAAATTGGTGAACAAATTTAAACGAACGGGATCTGTAAATGATGAAGCAAGATCAGGACGACCGTGTATGTCAGATCTTACCGTGAATGCAGTACGCGGAATTATCACTGAGGAGCCACGTACGTCCGTTCGTGCTGCATCACACAGACTCGGCCTCCCGACGTCATCTGTGCACAAAATTCTGAAAGTTAATTTGCAGAAGAAAAGCTATCATTTGCAGGTTTTACATGATTTACATGAGGAAGATTTCCCTCGACGAAGTGCTGTGTGTGCTGATCTCGTAGAACAAATCTGGAGTGATAATTTAATGGACAACATTCTCTTTAGTGATGAAGCCACTTTCCATACGTGTGGAAAAGTAAATCGCCATAACTGTCGAATTTGGGCAGATGAAAGACCGAATGATTTCGTCCAAAATTGGGAGAGAGACTCACCTAAAGTTAATGTCTGGATGGGTTTAACAAAATCTAAGGTTTATGGTCCTTTTTTCTTTGCTGAAGCTACAGTTACGGGGCTTATTTATATGGACATGTTGCAGCAATTCCTTGAACCTCAGCTGATTGGGGATAGGATTGTTAGTACCGTCGTCTATCAACATGATGGTGCTCCTTGTCACTATGCCAAAATTGTTCAGGATTATCTAAATGGACGTTTTCCAAATCGCTGGATCGGACGCGGAAGCAACAGACCTTGGCCAGCGAGATCACCAGATTTAACCGCTTTAGATTTCTTTGCATGGGGCTTTATCAAATCGCACGTCTATCAGACGAAGATTACGAGTCTTGAAAACTTAGTACACGTATACGAACTGCTGCAGATAACATAACCCCGCAAATGCTCCAGAATGTGTTTAGAAATGCTGCGGAACGATTTGAGCTGTGCAGGGATACTGATGGGCGTCACGTCGAATCCTACTCTTAATTATTTAATAAATGTTACCACTTTATCAGTTTATGATTGAATTCCATATAATTTCCAAGTGCTTCACAAAAATAGATCCTGACTTTATGTACACCCTGTACTTCCTGTAAATAAATTTGTGTATATAGAAAGCTAAATCCCAGACAATACATAGGAGGACTACTACTGTACTATAGGCCATAAACAAACCTAAACTACAAAGCTATCGTAACTGTGGAACTATTTTAAACAAAAATCTATTGTATGCATCAAATCGTATTTTACGAGATAAAAACTACAAAGTATGTTATACCTTTGAAATAACCCTACAAAGCTTAATGATTGTGATGACTTTGGTGATGGGTCTATACGACGGTTGATTCACAATTATTTAGTCCACTCTAGATGGAACTTTTACACAGTTTTACACAGTTTTACACAGTTTTACACAGTTTTACACAGTTTTACACAACCATGTTCAGCAGTAGCGAACAATGTTTTTCATAAATTTATTTTTTGTCAATGACTGGCACTAAAGTCTTAAAACTAAATAAAAATGTTGATAATGGTGGCAATTAGGCGCTTTTAATTTACTGATAAGGCATTAGAGGAAACCTTTACACAAAGGCACGTCCACCAACGATTCAAGACCTCCCCACTTTTGTGTGTGTTTTCTTCGGGACCCGAATTTACTGGGCACTTCATAACTGGCAGTATAGGGAGTTCTTGATGGATGAGCATCCGTGGCAGTAGGATACAGCTTCTTTTATTTATCTCTTAACAATAAAAGGTAAAAACCAGTTTCATGAGCAACACTCGGATGGATACGCTGTCCCACTATTTTCCCATGAAAAGCAAAAATATTTCAGAGAAAATTTGATGATTCCGTAATTCTGAGAAAGATTACATTGAGAGCACACCATAAGCAAACTGAAGATAGTGAGGTCGGGGGTTCGAATCCCGATGGTGCTAGTTAATAATCCAGGAGGACGTAGAGCAACAGGCCGTTGTTGCGCGAGTTTCTGCGCCCACTTACTGACTATTTATTGTATCTGGATCGAATTCCGCTCTGTGTGAATTTGTGAACAAAATTCTTAAACAAAACGTGTCTGTGTCGAATCATCAACACATATGGGTACAATGGTTGAATCACAGTTCAACATCATGTGGTAAGTAGTTGGAGTTTCAGCTTTTTGCTTAGCATTATGATTGGTTGAAGAGATTTAATTGTCAACAGCCCAGAAAAAAAATAGCTGCGGGTTGACACTCAGTATCGGCTCCTATCCTTTAAAAATACTTCATGATTTTCATCTGTGGGAATCAGTGAAAATCCAATAAACCGAACAAAAATCGTAGACGTACCTAAAACTGAACTAGTTCTTTACCGAAAATTATATATTTAAGCTGCAAATCTATTTCTAATATCATAAATAAACGTTATTTTAAATTATGTTAAACTGCGTAAATTTACCTTTTTGTCGAAGAAACTCAACTCCTCTAAATACGAACCAGAAATGGAAGTTGCCATTTTCTTTGGGATTCTACGAGAAATCTTCAAAATAAAAGAAAAAAAATGTAAATACTCGTACATACGTGCATACTTACATACATACATACATGATAAGGATCATTTATAAAAATATTTAATGTTATTTCAATGATCACTTATCGCAAGAAACGATGTTTTGGGGTGTAACAAATCATGATTACCTCCACTATAGTAATACGAGTACCTAAAAATTTTTATCAATGGTTTCGATGGGTACGACTTCAAGTTCCTTCAGAAACATTAATAGTTTCAGTAATTACTATTCAAGACGTTACCCTCTTTAGCCCAATGTTGTCAAAAGATGCGGTGTTGTGGCTAGCATCGCTGACTCCGAATCCATCGGCATTGGTTGGATTCACACCGCGGGCAGACGGCGCCGCGCGACTCTCCTAGCTGATCATCCTTTCTTTGGTTGGTAGATAAGTGGGTACCATAAAAATAGTGATGTAGGACTCGAGACCAGTCTCGATATCTTTTTCCTTACAAAACAATATATACAAAATAAATAAATAAAAAGGCGGATGTTGTAAAGCAAGAACGTACTTAAGAACATAATATTACATACTAGCGGAGGACCGCAATTTCCCAATACACGATTTCTAGCTATTCTTTCACTAAAGACTTTAATACAATTAAAACCTTTCACTCTAAAAAAAAGCTACATAAAGCTGTCCTTGTGTAAAGACAGGGTTAGCACTGTAAGTACAAAACATTTGCGGTCAAATTAATATCTTTTTGTAGGCATCCCGAGAGCAATGCAGGGCAATTATCAAGATAATATGGCAATTGTAAGAAAATTTGGGAAGTTGCTCTATTTACTAAGTATACTCGCGATCCAAGATGGACTGAAATCGCTGAAAACACTGATAGTCTAGGATCTGGCCCAGAGTTCGTATAAATTTCTGGGTGCAGAGGTTTTGACGACTGATCTAGACTAATTTTGGGGCGTAGAATCCGAATTTTTCTATGCCATCGCACGAAATTGGTGCGAAAGTCGTCAAAATGGCAAAAAATTGGCAAAAATGGCAAAATTTTATCAGTTTTTCGTATTTTTGTCATATTCTTGATTTGAAAAATGTTTTAAGGGCAATTTTTTGTTTGAGAATCTGTTTTTGTAACATACGGCTGCCTGAACCAAGAAAACTGACAAAAATGTTAAAAAATAACAGCAAAAATAGTAAAAAATTAAGTAAATATTGTCAAAAAATCGCAAAAATGAAATTTTTGGATATTTTGGTGCATAAACTAGCTCTAACCAATCATATCGAACTAAATAGTCAAGAAATTAGATATTAATAGCTCTGCAAGAATTTATTAAAACAAAGTATGCACAAATGTCTAAATTTCGGATATAAATAGATAAAAATAGTTGTAAAATACTTGAAAAAAGCCAAAATATAAAAAAATATTACTAATTTTATATTATTCTTAGGCTTGCTTGTTGTAAAATGCTTGAACTTCTTATAGAATCGATCTATTTGATTTCTTTAGAGTAACTAAGTCATATTTATTGTGTTTCAGGTTTAGTATTGGTAGTAGCTACAAATTGAGGATCCCTGTATTCATTATGTGATTCAACAGATGATGGATCATGGTAAGTAATAATCGAATTGAATATTTAAAACATAAATATAAAGACCAATGTGTTACAAATGAATTTTCATATGTATAGAATAGAACCAGTTTATTATAATTGCAATAAGTCTTAGTATATTTTATTTTTTCAGGATGTATGTCAAGCCATACGGTGCAATGTGGTGTGATGGAGGAGTTTATGCTATTGCGAAGGAAATTCAGCTCCTGAAAAAAGATCTGTTCAGTAATTTGTTTATCGGATTGGGTGGATTCCATTTTGAGAAGATTGTACTTGCTTGTATTGGATCTTATCTTCATATATCGGGAATTGAATATGTTTTGGTTGAAAGCGAATGTTTCGGTCCAGACACAGTAAAATCCGTTATGAATGGTAATCATTATGTGAGAGCCAAGCAAGGATTAATTGTCTTTCGTGCACGAAGCAATAACAAGCATTATGTTCGATGTTTTTTTGAGTGTCGATGAACACCGTAACTTATATCAAGATGCTGCAACTAAAATTTCAATTATGGTTGCAGAACAAGAGCAATGGGACGACTTTAAGTCTTCGATATATACTGTCTCAATCCTTTCAACAATATATAAAGCAGAGGTCTGATAGTAATGAAAACTTTCATTACTGGTATCATTTTACCAATAGATTGTATCCAATCATTAGAGATTTAACCTACTCAATGCGGGCAGGTGATTGGTCACTATTTCTTTCTTCCATACAGAGATCAATCCCACTTTTCTTCGCCTACAATAGAACCAACTACGCCAGATGGGCACCAATCTTCTTTGAGGATTGTTTAAACCTTGAGGTACATTTTCCTGATTTTCAGTCAACTTCATCATCAGAAATAATGCATGATCTTATCTCACAGTCTTTTACAACATGCAAACCTAAGAGTTTTATAAAATTAGCACTATTTTTTATATTTTGTCTATTTTTTCAAATATTCTACAACCATTTTTAATCATTGTAACCCAAAATTTAAACATTTGTACATGTTTTTGTCAGGAAATTTTAGTAGAGCTATTAATATCTAATTTCTTGACTATTTAGTTCGATAAGATTGGTTAGAGCTAGTTTATGCACCAAAATAGCCAAAAATTTCATTTTTGCGATTTTTTGACAATATTTACTTAATTTTTTACTATTTTTTTGACATTTTTGTCAGTTTTCTTGGTTCAGGCAGCAGTATGTTACAAACACAGATTCTCAAACAAACAATTGCCCTTAAAAAAATTTTCAACTCAAGAATATGACAAAAATACGAAAAACTGATAGAATTTTGCCATTTTTGCCATTTTGACCACTTTCGCACCAATTTGGTGCGATGGCATAGAAAAATTCGGATTCTACGCCCCAGAAATTTATACGAACTCTAGGCCAGATCCTGTACTATGAAGCTTATCAAAGACCAGAACATAGGCCAGATATTGTTGCGAGAGTTTTTCACATGAAACTTAAAGAGCTGCTTCATTATTTAACAATAAAACATATATTCGGGAAGCCAAGTGCATTTTTGTATGTAGTTCATGCACCTTCAAATTTCAGCTGGCGGGACCCGCCAAAATATAACTGGTTACAGTTTCCCACATGTCCCACACCACCGCTACACACCCTTCCGCCTAAACCAGTGGTTCTTAACCTGGGGGGCGCGCCCCCCTAGGGAGGCGTCGGTAATTTCCAGGGGGGGCGCGATCCCTTGGGGAAAAACACTAATTGTATTTGTTATTCTCTTAACGAGAGCATGGGCTAATATTGAGAAGTTTATGAAAAAATGCAAAAGTATTGCCCTCCAAGGGGGGCGTGGAGGGAAGGACCAATTCCTAGAGGGGGCATGGTAGTAAAAAGGTTAAGAACCACTGGCCTAAACAGACCAAAAGGAACATTTTTTTCTTCTATGAACTTTTTCTCTATCTACCGATACCGGTAGCTTCGTTTAAAAGTTGCGCATGTGCGTGCAAACGAAAAATTAAATAGCCTCAGGATCCTCCCAGAACAGAGCCCTTTCCAACGATGTAATAATGAGTGCCTTCCATTGAGCAGTTTCCGAGAAAAACGACGGACAGACAGAAGGAGAGACACTGCGTATTATTATTATTATTATTATTGATGTATGTACACTGTATATATTTCTCTTTTAAAACGGTTATCATTTCTGTTACCGTATTACCCTAATCTTCACATCATGACCAACACTTTAAATATTCTCAATACTGTACATGAAGTTAGTGAATCTGAAAACGTAGTCAACTCCGATTATATCTCAGCAGACAACTTCTTAAACAAGAAATACAATAATGGCAACCTGTCTTTCCTAAACTTAAACATTCGCAGTTTCCCAAACCACTTTGACTAATTGACAGCTAACCTAAAATTATTACAACATAAATTTACAACATAAAAATTTATCAAATGAAAATAGCACGTATCTTTTCTTCACTTTTTTGGATGGTGCGTATGGTAGACTCATTCACATGATATTCGCGGCCAAGTGATGTTATTCTCATATCACCACGCAACTTATCTAGAATATTTTTTCGGCTAATGTCATAACCTTACGACTTTTCTGCTCTTCACTATCACTTGCAGATGCTTTACGTTTTGGTGCCATACTGCTGTCTAAGGGTAATAGCAAAACAACGGCAAAATACGACAAAAACAATCCAACACAACTTCACTGAACTTAACGCGGTAGCGGAACTGAGACAAAGGGTGATGCGAGGGGTGACGCGAGAGGGAGGGAGATGTAGGAGTGTTGGAGAGTGTAGGAGAAAACACTAGAGCGCACATTGGCACGGGTACAGTACTACTGTATTAGAGCGTGTTTGGTGGACCGTCTATAATCAAATTTTCCGCTTTCGGCAAATAATTGTTCGCATTTATTTTTCGCAAATTCGCGCTGGACAAACACGCGTTGGACGAGGGTTTACTGTCTTCAATTTTAGGCATGTACCGACCACTATCTGATAACGTACGAACTTTTATTACAAATATCGATAGAATTCTAACCTCCATTTATATTTACAATCACTCATTTCTCCGCACAGGAAAATATAAAAGTTGACTATAGATCTTACAGTTACAATAACAAACTAAAATTTGTTAGAGAAATAACAATTTTTGACTGGAGTGGAATAACCGAAAATAACCCTGACAGTGGAACAAAATTTCAAGCATTCTCAACCACACTAATAGATATATATATTCAACATAAACTTTCCTCTTAAATCCAAAGTAATATCTAACAACCAATGGATCACACCAGCACTCATTGTGAATATTAAACGCAAACATACTCTCTTTAAATTGGGGAAAACTGATATTATTAGGCCGGCCGCACACGGGATCGTCTTACGACTCACGACTTAGGCCTTACCGAACAAACATACAAAAATTACGGTTACAAATTTAATACATGATTATTGATTAATATTGCACAAGAAATGAAGGTCATATTCGAACAAAGCACATCAAAATACATTTGAAAAATGTATTTTTGACTACATTTTATACAATAAAGTATAACCTAACCTAACATGTTCATGTTACGAGATCTCGTAAACGACGCATTACCACAGGAAACGTGCAAAACACCTCAAAATTAACCAGAAAAGTTTGCTCTCGTCATTTTCGTTTAAACTAACGAAAATATCACGACTTAACCTAACCAATCATCAAGGGCGTGCAGTTGACCTAACCGGGCATTCAATTAACCTAACCTGGCATTCAATTAATCATTTAATTAATCATCTAGGGCAGTGGTAGTCAAACCGGGGTACGCGAGGGGTTTCCTGAGGGTACGTAAGCTCTGCTGCAAAAACAAGTAAGTTGGTTAATCAATTATAAAATGAATTTATACAATTATCATCTATCATCTAAATTTTTTTGAAAATATATTATAATCATTTATTTATAATATTTAATTATAAATTTAACTCAACATTGGTACAAATTATTAAATTATTTAATATTAATTATTTTATATTTTTATATTTTAATTTTTTATTTTAATTATTATTAAATTACCCGATATTGATACAAATTGGTACGAATCGTACGATGCTGTAAAAATAGTAAATTATATCAAGTCTCGAGCAGTGAATTCACACCTCTTTAAAATTCTTTGTGAGGAGATGGGCAAAAATCATACTCAGTTGCTTTTGCACACTGAAGTGCGCTGGCTCTCACGAGGAAAGGTATTGACACGACTTTTTGAACTGAGGAATGAAGTGAGAAGTTTACTTAACAGCCGAAATTCAGACTTATTAAAATTTATAGAAAATGAGGAGTGGCTTTGGAAACTGAGTTATTTGGCAGATATATTCACCAAATTAAACGAACTTAATCTTCAACTTCAGGGGTATGACAAAAATATATTGCAGGCACAAGAAAAAGTCAAAGGATTTTTTGGGAAAGTTTTATACTGGATAAAGTGCATAGAAGACAATAATACCACACCTTTCCAAATATTCAGCGAATTCTGTCACGAAAACGAGTTTCTTGTCAGTGACTCAGTTATGAATATTATAAAGCAGCATTTAGTGAGCCTTCGTGAATCATTTTCGCATTACTTTCCCTGTATTAATAGAGATTCCCCACAAAGTGAATGGATAACGAATCCGTTTTCGAACCTTGCTGTGTCTAATGCGGAGCTTCCCGCTCGTTTAAAAGAACAATTGATTGAATTGGCAGCTGACAGCTCACTTAAACATAAATTCAATGACTTTTGTCTCCGAGTTTTGGAAATTGGCCCATATTGAATACAAAGAATTAAGTGAATTTGCTATCAACAAACTACTTCCATTCCCGTCCACCTATTTATGTGAAAAGGGATTTTCGGCACTGAGAGCTATCAAGTCGAAAGAAAGAAACCGCCTACATCCAGAAGCTTGCCTCATAATGGCACTCACAAGTGTTCGTCCGTGAATAGAACAACTTGCTAGTGACAAACAGTCCCATCCATCGCATTAATTACTTGTAAGTATTTAAAATATATATTTTAAAAGCTCAGACGATTTCTAATTAACTGTATTAGATTCTAATATTTGCCTGAGTTAAAATTTGTGTAAATTGCTTGAGTTGTGTAAAATGTAAATTGTATAATTAAAATGCTATGATATATATATATATATATATATCTATACCTTTTAACCTTTGGTTAGCTTCCGCCCGAATTGTTCATTCTGACGAAGGTCAAGCTTTTCACTCCACCTTAGACCTACAGTTTAACGTGGAATCCGAACCACGCCCCATCAGCAGCAGCCCAGCGTCTTAACCACTAGGACACCTAGGGTACCCATTTATCTACCAACCACTTTCTTTATTGTGTGGAAGGATGAACAGCTGGGTTTTGCTGCACGCCGGGTCTCGAACCCGAGGCCGATGGATTCGTAGTCAGCGACGCTAACCACTACACCACCGAGGCGCAAGCCCTATCTATCTATATATATATATATATATATATATAATATAATAATAATTAGGTGGTCGTAAATAAAGATCGTTTGATAGCTTCATATTCTAAATTGTATAATAACATTTTTATTTTGGAGACTGAGGAGGAGGAGGTACGCCATAATAAAAAACTAAAGGGATACGCCAAGGAAAAAGTTTGAATACCACTGATCTAGGGCACTTGACGAATCAAATTCTCAAAGTCGAAACCACACGAACGGCACGTCATAATTCTATCAAACACCACCAAACTGAATCCAATTAGAAAAAAAAATAGCCAGAACAGAAACCAACAAACTAATTAAGTCGCAGAGTAACATGACGTCATACCACCCCCGACTACAAATACACTAAATAAGTTATATATTATTATTATTTTCTACAATAGTTTGCACAAAAAATGAGTGACAAATTTGAATAAAGCGACTAACACTACCTCATAAAAAGTTACTTTGATTTACAGGTCCAGCCCATATCATTTAAAACATTAACCGCCAACTTGTCCTGCCTGTTCATTCACCCAGGAGAGGGAAGCTCTCCGACGGACTTTTGGAGAGCTTGACAGATGAAGGTGAATATGTAGTGGAATGAAAGTGCTCAGTTCCCTGGGGTGGATGGATTATTTTTTTTTTTTTCATTATTGGGAGTATTTTCGTCTCATTTTTTTTGTAAATCGAGAATTTAATTATTTTTCCTGTAACTCTTCCAAACTGTACTGTGTTATGTTTATTATGATTTGTGTAGTCCCTTCTTTGTTGCCTCTCTCTTTTGATTGCCTTTGTTGCGAATAGGAAGCCTCAAACTGCTCGTCTTCCGGTCTCGGTTCTATAAGATTCGGCTTCGGCTTCAGCCCCATGTCTATATAGATATCACCACTAGGCCACCCAGGGTACCCATTTATCTACCAACCACTTTCTTTGTGTGGAAGGATGAACAGCTGGGTTTTACTGCGCGCCGGCTGCCGTCACCGGGTCTCGAACCCGGGGCTGATGGATTCGTAGTCATCGGCCCCGGGTTCGAGACCCGGTAACGGCAGCCAGCACGCAACAAAACCCAGCTGTTCATCCTTCCACACAAAGAAAGTGGTTGGTAAATAAATGGGTAGTGGGTACCCTGGGTGGCCTAGTGGTTAAGACGCTGGGCTGCTGGTGGGGCGTAGTTCGGATTCCACGTTAAACTGTAGTAAAAAGGTTGATCTTCGTCAGAATGAACAATTCTGGTGGAGGCTAACAAAGGTTTTATATACACACACACACATATATATATATATATATATATATATATATATATATATATATGCACTAGAATCACAAAATAACACGTGACCTTATTAATAAGCAAACAACCATAAGGAAAAGGAAACACAAAGTCCGAGCGCTTTCGTGATATATTCACATTATCAAGGAAGAACAGAAAATAGACGGAGATTACAAAGTATTTGAGTTAAATAGACAAGCAAAAAATTCACAATTGGCACCTCAAATTAAAGGCCTTAAAGCCCTCTAAAGATTTTTTTCTCCCCAAATTGATAACATAATCTGTAGGCAGCTAAATCACTGAATAAAAAATATATACTGTATAGATGAAATTAGACAAAAAGAAAACCAATACAGAGAACAAAAATTATTATAATGGTTATTAACATTTAATTAAAACAGGCAATTAATAGGCAAGAATTTAATGAAAAACAAATAGCTGACGTAGATAACAAATAGAAAACATAATCTGTAGGCTGATTAATTACTATACAGATGAAATTAGACAAAACACCAGTACAGAAAACCTAAAAAAAAAAAAAAAAATAATTATTATAATGGTTATTAACACTAATATTTAATTGAAATAGGAAAAATTACAAGGCCCGAAATTAATGAAAACAAAGGGAAAGTTGCCATCGTCTTACAGAATTATTACAAAATTTCAACAAACAATCTGGAAAAAATAGTTATCCCAACAGCAACCCACTTCAAATATCCAATAAACCACCCAGCAACCAAAGATTATACACGAAAGAAATATTACAATTAAACTAGACACGAAAGAAATATTACAATTAAACTAGACACATAAGAATGTTAACAGTTCTTACAATAATATTTATTTATTTAACCAGGGCAAACCATTAAGAGGCAAAAAATGCAATTAAGAAAACAGTAGGCCCATCGCCAACTTACTGACAATATACGAATCTAATTTGTACAACCCAGGGCTAATATTAAAGACCAAATCCGCATTATTCTTGATCACACTTGATTCCAATATATTTCTGCTAACAATAGATTTACTAAACCTTAATTTAGAAGCATTTTTCCAATCAATGGGATGATTAGCGCTCGGACTTTGTTTCCTTTTCCTTGTGGTTGTTTGCTTATATATATATATATATATATATATTATATATATAGGGTAGGAGAGAAGTCCTTAAGAATTTTATACATACAAATAATTTGTTAATAAATAATAAATAAATTACAATGATAACACTGCAATGTATGCGATACTTTTCAAAGCAACTATACAAGCCAGGAATGACCCTAGGCTACAAGAGGAAGGCCCTAGCCCAAGTCAGCGCAATGTCAGTAAGGATGGAATACAGCAGTGAAGAAGTGTATCTTATATCGTGGGTTATTTCTTGTAATAATTGTGAAGAAAGTTTGCATTTATCTCAACAAAATATAATAAACCACCACCAAATGCAACCACTCTTCGATACTGGAAGCTCAAACTCTTGGAAACAGGGAGCCTGGTAAAAGATCGTCCAAGAAACGGAAGGCCAGGAACAGGAGAGAACAACAACAGAAAATGTCCTCGCCACTTTTCAAGTCGATCCAACAACTTCAACGAGAAAAATCGCACAGGAATTGGGTATTTCCAAATTTTCAGTAACAAAAATATTGAAATCACAGGGATATCACGATTAGAAACCCACTTACTCTCAGCTCATATACGACGATGATTCTGATAGACGGCTGCATTTTACTGAAATAATGAGACAAAAATTCAACAGTGATCCAGGTTTCCTTCGAAAGATCAAATTTTCAGATGAATGCGTGTTCGGTTTAACGAGTAAAGGAAACAAACACAACGTTCACTACTGGGCGAAAAAAATCCCAAAATACGATTGGGTTAGCCCGTTAAAACGGCTACACTAACAGTTTGGACGTGCATTGGTTATTCAGAACTCATTTTCTTTAATATATCGAGAGATACGCTGGATGGAAAACGCTATTGCCAGGTATTGAGAGACAAAGTTTTGCCACAATTTACTAATGGCGTTGGCAGGAATTGGCTTTATCAACATGATGGAGCGCCGCTCCCCGTGAGATTCTGGACACCAACGTTGAAGGAAGATGGCTTGGGTGGCGAGGTCCCATCGAGTGGCCAGCCAGATCACCTGATTTAACACCTTGTGATTTCTGGGCTTTGGGCTTATTTGAGTGACAAACTCTACACTCCTGGTTTCATTTATCCAAATGTGAATACCCTTCGCCGCAGAATAAATGAACAACTGAAAAGGATCCCACTCGACATGCTCAGACGAACAATGAAGAGTTTCACAGAGAGAATCCACAAATGTATCATAGCGGATGGGGGATTGTTTGAAGATTAAATTACAATGTAACAAAATATTTGTATGAATAAAGTTTTCAGACATTTTGTTTCATTTGTTTTATCATTTAAACACTTGTCTGTATAATGTCGCTAAGTGAATAATTGTATGTATAAAATCCTTAAAGACTTTTCTCCCACCCTGTATATAAATATATATTACCTTGGTTAACCTTGGTTTTTGCTTCCGCCCGAATTGCTCATTCTGACGAAAGTCAAGCTTGTCACTCTACCTCAGACCTACAGTTTAATGTGGAATCCAAACCACGCCCCACCACCAGCCTAGTGTCTTAACCACCAGGGTACCCAGGGTACCCATTTATCTATCAACCAATTTCTTTATTGTGTTGAAGGATGAACAGCTAGGTTTTGCTGCACGCGGCCTGCCGTCACCGGGTCTCGATCCCGGAGCCAATGGATTCGTAGTCAGCGACGCTCCCATTTTGTTGCAATGTGTTAGAAACCAATGCATAAAAAGTTTTCAAAATCTAATGTTATTTAGAGGTCGCTACCGAAGGATGAACATTTCAGATATTCATGTTTTTACAGTATTGTTCAATGTTCATTAACACTTTCTCAATGACTGTACGAAGGAATTTGAAAATAAAATGTCATGTCAAACAAAGTAAATATTGTATTTTAAAAGGAAACACTTAAACAACTGAAAAAATATTTTGTTTGCAAAAGAAAACAAATTATGGCTATATGACTAATTGTGTTAAATCTCACGATTTTTATAGTGTTGATTTTTTGACATTAATTGGGATACTTCTTTCGGTGTTCCCTTACCACCTGTAGGATGAACCCGTCGTTCTGCAGTGTCGTTTACAACTTTCAGTGCTTGAACAATTGCTTCTGATATAAGGTAGTTCTTGTTGGTGGGCCACGTCTCCGGATCCTCTGTCAAGAACGAGCCAGGAATTTCCGATATGTTGAAGTTTGTGCAGAGACAATTTTTGAAATTAATTTCTTGAATATTTTCAACAGCTATTGCTGCTTTTTTCAGACTTTGTTCTTGACTTGCTTTGTTTAGCTTTTGAACCATTTTTGTCTGTTTCTGATGGTAAATTCCTATCAAAGAAAGCCAGTGCTACTAATTCTCTAGATAAGTACCACAGTTGACCACAAAGTTTTTTCACTGCCATATCAGCCAAATTAGGGTTCTCTCTTCTGTACTCATCTAGTCTATTCAACAAATTTAGATCATTTGCCGGGGAAGATGTAGCACTAGGATCTGTGAACCACGCTCGTAAGTACAGCCGGACGATAAAGAGCGAGATATCTCTTAATCCCTTTTCTTCTCTTGCCAACAGCTCGAATTCGGCTCAAAAGATCCACATCTTTATGACAAACAGCCTTCGTCATCCAACGTGCACGATGTAGAGCACCAAGTGCCTTGAAGTGTATAGCGCGAGGTGGAATATTTCGAGAAATGTAATTGAAATCTCCAACAGCTCCCTATAATCATCACGAGGTTGGTGCTTCCTAAGTTGATCTTCGGCGAATTTAACAACTTCGTTTCGACAGCATCCTTGAATTCATCATTTAATGCTGTTTTGTATTTATTTTTGTCTATGAATGACCACTTTTCTGCAAAGCGGTTGAAAATTTGGATTTGTGGACCTGAAGATGGACCCATGAAGATGGACAACAAAGTAGTGAAACTGTTATTTTCAATCTCTGGTAGCGACCCCTAAATATCATTCAATTTGAATAAAATTTAATTCGTTATTTTTTACTAATCTGAATATATTCCATGGGTGTCCCTCAACAAAATAAAAAATTCGAAAATAAGGACCACGCTAATATACAGTATATCAGGGTTGGCACGATTGGGCCCAATGAGTTTTTTCGAAAAAGCCCAGTCTGAAAAAACCCTATGCAGTTTTTTTTTTTTTTTTCAGGAATTTGGGTTTTTTCAATATTTTGCAAATTCTAATACTTGGAAACTTTTTTAGTACCTTCAAATCAAGATATAAATATTTTCAGCAACTTACTGCCAATTAGTTTAAAAAATATAATGCTATCTGATAAAGGATAAAAATATAACGAGGGAAGATGAAAATAAAAAGTTTTTTTAAATTCATCAATGTAATGCAATTAACTTTCATAATGACTGATATGCTACTCTTGGATATACTAAATAGGTGCTGAAAACGCTAAATAACAATGTACCACCCTTAACATTTAAACTGAAGCCTTAGCCTAACCAAAATAAATAATTTTTCCTGAGATTTAAAAAAAGAAAACTCTATCATCAAGTAAGAAAAACCTCAGACAATTACATAAGCATTGCTATGAAAATGACGAGGAACTGGATGTCCATGATGCCTTATCTACTATTCTGGTGGCTGCCCTACCACTCAAAGTCTACTCGCCTCTTGGACCTCTTCTGCAAGAAACAGGGACGTAACTAACGGGGGGGATGAGGGGGACATGTCCCCCCCCAACTTTTGAACTGAGGGGATAATATAGGTTTTGTCCCCCCCAACTTTTGATCTAAGTTAGCTTACGTGAAGGAAAATATTTAGTTCTTGAAATAATCTATGATGAGTAAATCTTTAATTATCATATATTAGTCCTATCAGTATGCTGGAAAGTATTACTGATTCAGTACTAATACTGCAGTGATAGATACTTTAATGAGACATCTAGTTATTTTTTACTTTAATTATTGCATATATTGTTTTCTTTTAATGTTAAGTATATACTTGATATACATAAAGTAGTTGTGAAAATGCTTCTTTGATTTTCCTATTACTATCATAAATATAGATCATTCTCTAAATCATAGTATTTTAAGAGCATCTTTGGGTTCCTTGGAAGACCAAATTTAAGACATTACCTACAGGATAGGAGCACAGAAATTCATCGCAAGATTTTTCATTATTATAGTTGCCCCCACCCCCAACTTTTGAAAGCTAGTTACGCCCCTGAGTACTAGAGTCTCTCTCCTTCTCCCTCGTTCATTATATATATATATATATATATATATATATATATATATATATATACAGGGCGTCCCAAAAAAATGTACACACACTTTAACAGCTGATAGCTCATTGATGTTTCTTTCTTTCCAAGTTAAACCCATTAGAATTAATAATGGCAGTCAGACTAAGCTTTGAACAAAGGAAATTCATTCTAAAATGCTACTGGAAGTGTGAAAACGCAGTTGAAGTGCAAAGACAGTTTAGGAGGGTTTCAAACAGATCCACCAACGCGACTTACCATCACTCGAATTAGAGATAAGTTTGAAGCCGATGGAACTGTTCAGAATGTCCACAAGAAGCGTTCCGGAAGACCACGAACATCGACAAGCCCCACAAAGCAAGAAAGAGTACTGGAAACGTATCACCAAAGTCCAAGAAAATCTGTGCGGCAAGCGAGTCGTGAGGTAGGAATTTCAGAATCGTCTGTCCAACGCATTTTGAAGCGCTGTTAATGGAAAAGTTACATTCCAAGATTAGTCCATGCTATTAATGAAGATGATGATCCGGACCGAAGAGTGGAGTATTGCGAGTGGTACTTGGCACGATGTGGATGTGGATTGGACGAAGGGGTTTCGTAGAATACCCTCCGCGTTCACCAGACCTCACACCACTAGACTTTTTTTAATGGGGATACTTAAAAGACAAAGTCTACGCTATAAAACCTGCAACAGTCGCTGAATTGAGAGCAGCCATTGAACGAGAATGCACACAAATACCAAACGAAATGTTTCGTGATGTTTGCG
The DNA here is from genome assembly GCA_023014485.1 of Bathynomus jamesi. Lineage (NCBI taxonomy): Eukaryota > Metazoa > Arthropoda > Malacostraca > Isopoda > Cirolanidae > Bathynomus > Bathynomus jamesi. Next base: position 839,976 of record JAJOZX010001240.1, on the reverse strand, counting down.
ATTCCATTGCTTCGCGTTATCAGCAGTGCCTGGACCAGAACGGACGTCAGTTTGAAAACATGCGTTGACAAAACAATTAAATAATGTCTGTAGATTCTATTACATTTTGAAAATGAAATGTATTTTAATAAACACTGCCTTTATAATTATTTAAAGTGTGTATACATTTTTTTGGGACGCCCTGTATAGGCGTAACTAAAGGGGGACGGGGGAACATGTTCCCCCAACTTTTGATCCAAGCTAGCTTACGTGAAGAAAAATATTTACGTTCTTGAAATAATCTATGATGAGTAAATCTTTAATTATATTAATCCTATTGGTATGCTGGAAAGTATTATTGATTCAGTACTAATACTGCAGTGATAGATACTTTAATGAGACATCTAGTTATTTTTTACTTTAATTATTCCATATATTGTTTTCCTTTAATGTTAAGTATATACTTGATATACATAAGGTAGTAGTGAAAATGCTTTTTTGCTTTTCCTATTACTCTCATAAATATAGATGATTCTCTAAATCATAGTATTTTAAGAGCATCATTTTGGCCGCAAACACATTCTAATACTGATGGATCAGAGCTTTATCGAGACTCGAAAGGACTGGTATTTAGATATCATTGTTATATTCTACCGAAAAAATATTCCTTGGAAGACCAAATTTAAAACATTACCTGCAGGATAGCAGCACAGAAATTCATCGCAGGATTTTTCAGCATTATAGTTGTCCCACCCCAACTTTTGAAAGCTAGTTACGGCCCTGGCAAGAGATGGACTTTTGTGTGCATTTTGCAGGTATTTGTGCACCTTTACCAGTTTTCCTGCCTTCTCGACACCCAGTCTGTTACGAAGTTTTGTCCAGACGGTGACGGTGACGGTGGTGAGAGAAGTGGGGAATCTACTGGTGAAGCGGTAGACTCTCGACTCTGGTCAGTTGATGTTGATGCATGACTTGAGCCTCCCTTTGATCCTTCATCTTCGTGACGATTCCTATTGTCACAGTTGCCGAGATGTGCTCTTATACGTTCTACCTTGGATGTCAGCTCTAATCCACAGTGATTACACTTTACTTTGCTCGAGTTTTCTATTCGGGACACTTCAAGCCACTCACTCGCTTGCTTGCGACCACTACCTGGTAACCTAGGCATTTTAATACACTATTGGATACGACTTCTGTGATTAAATTTCTGTGATTAAATTTCTGTGATTAAATTTCTGTGATTAAATTTCTGTGATTAAATTTCTGTGATTAAATTTCTGTGATTAAATTTCTGTGATTAAATTTCTGTGTGAGGGAAAATATGATAGAAGTAAATTAGTTACATTGATTTTGAAAACTGCATTGCAAACACAATTTAGTTTCTTTCTCCAGAAGCAAACACAACCAACACTACCGGTCAGAGTCAGACACAAGAGTGACACTAAGCAACTCAGAGTCTGAGGAGTGAGGACTGAGGTAAACTCCAAATGTGCGTATTGCATACAGCATACCCATTACATACGTGTTCCATATACGTTTGGTTCAAGATTGTCTAGCAAATTGAGTACTGTACTTGGAAATATTTGTCTCAAATGGGTTGCTAACTTGCTTGCCAAGTTTATTCCTGGTCTGCTTTGTAAAGAGAGGATGAGAAAAGAACCAAAAAAAAAAGTAGGTAAAGTTAAACAAAAAGTGGGTTAGTTTACGCTACGAGCTACATCTACGTTCGTGTTAGTCTATTTTTTTTTTAATAATAATTTTATTGCTAGCATCACACGCTGGCATGTCACAAGCTGGCATTAATCGTCAACAGACTCATCCTCGACCACCACCCCTAGAGCTCCTCTTGCTAATTGTTTTTTTTTTAATTTTAAACAACGTTAATATTTTTAAAATGCCTATCTAGACGGTTTTTAAACACATTAACACTTTTAGAGTTCACGACGGACGCGGGAACATTATTCCATTTATCAATTACTTTAAACGTAAAGAAGTTTTTAGCGATATTAGTAATGAAACGTCTGCCACGCAAGTTAAATCCGTTATTACGAGTATTGTCAACATCGAAAGTGAACAGTTTGTCAAAATTTACGTTATCGATGTTATTAACGATTTTGAAAACTTCAATAAGCTCCCCCCTTAATCTCCTAGTTTCGAGTGAATGCAAGTCTAACTCTTTATTCCTATCTTCATAAGGCTTGTTGCGCAATGACGGAATTAGTTTCGTGGCACGACGCTGAACCCTTTCTAACCTATCAATGTCCTCACGCAAATATGGGCACCAAAACTGAACGGCATAGTCTAAATGAGGCCTAACTAGGGACTTGTAAAGGGGCAATATAATATCCTTCGATTTAAATTCGAAATTATGCGCTATGAAGCCTAACATCCTATTAGCTTTTGTGCAAGACTCCAGGCACTGGTTCCTAACTTTTAAATCCTTAGATACGCGTACGCCTAAATCTACTTCCTCGTCAACGCTCGCTAACTCTCTATCATCCATCGTGTACGTGTAATTGTTACGAGAACCTATATGCAAAACTTTACATTTGTCTACGTTAAATTGCATCTGCCACTTATCTGTCGACTCCATAATCCTATTTACATCATCTTGGAGCCTATTTCTATCGTCCTCGTTAACAACCTTATCGCCTGTTTTAGTATCGTCCGCGAATTTTGACGTTACTAGTCAACCCTACATCTATGTCGTTAATGCAAATTACGAATAGCAATGGGCCTAACACTGAACCCTGTGGGACATCGCTACCTACATTCAACCACCCCGATTTACTACCATTAACAACGACCCTCTGTCTCCTAGCACGAAGCCATTCTTCTAACCAGTTAGCTACCTGACCGCATATACCGTGCGCTTTGACCTTCGCAATTAATCTCCTATGCGGAACTGTATCGAACGCCTTTTTAAAATCTAAATAAATAACGTCAGCCGCTCTATGCCTATCGTATTCGCGCACTATTTCGTTATAAAATTCTAACAAATTAGTTAAACAAGATCTATGGCGTCGAAACCCATGCTGACTATTATTAATCAAATCTCGACTTTCTAAGTGATCGATGATACGATCCCTAACTACGGATTCCAAAAGTTTACCGACAATTGACGTTAAGCTAATGGGCCTATAATTGCTAGCTACTGTGCGGTCGCCTTTTTTTAAAAATGGGCGTGACGTTAGCTAATTTGAAGTCTTCGGGAATAATCCCCGTTTCGAGTGACTCATTAAAAATCTTCGTTAAGGGGCCGACGATAACGTCTTTCAAATCTTTCAAATGTCTGGGATAAAACGCGTCAGGGCCTGGAGCCTTGCTAACTTTTAGCCTATCGATATAATGCGTGAAGAGCAAGAGACCGTTCAGCTGGAGTCAACCAGCATCTCTTCTGATGATGAAGGCCCTCGTTCATTTCCGAAGATGTCTCGAGTTGGAATGGATCCGGATTTTCAGGTCCCTGGCCCGTCAAATGCAGCCCCTCATTCTGCACCTCAAACGAGGCCTAAGAACTTCATGTCCCCTGATCTCGCTGCCGCCCTCCATAGAACCAACACCAGTGATCGTGAGGCAGTTCACATCGTGGCAACTGTGAAAAGCCTTGGAAGGAACATTGATGAACTGGCCATCAGTCGCTCCACATACAGGAGAACCCGTATGCGACATCGCAGTGACCACATCACTTCTGTGAAACAAGCTGTCTCATCTTCTGGCGCCAATACTGGAATTGTTGTTCATTGGGACGGGAAACTCCCTCCATTCCTCACAGAAAATGACTACGTCGATCGTCTCACAGTACTGATCTCTGGGAAGGATGTTTCGTCATCGTCAGAGGAGAACATCCAACTCCTGGGTGTTCCGAAGCTCGCATGTGAAACAGGAATGGCGCAAGCAGACGCCGTGGTTGAGGCCTTGAAGGATTGGAAGTTCGAAGACCGAGTCGTCGCATGAGCTTTGATACGACTCCAAGCAATACGGGTCATATTGGTGGAGCTTGCACTCTGATTGAAGAGCGACTGGGAAGAAATTTATTCCACCTTGCTTGCAGACACCATATCTTGGAGGTCGTTCTCAGAGACGTCATCAAGACAGTTCATGGATCGTCCAGCGGTCTGGAGGTTCTCCTATTTCAACGGTTCCAAAAGAATTGGCAGCGGGTCAATCAGGCAAACTTCAAGACTGGAATGATGGACGACCACGTCAGTGCAGTTTTCAAAGAGAACTCTGAACTATGGCCCTCTTTGTTGCTCTTGTCTACGGACCAGCATGGTTCAAGGCCCCCATAATCTTTGAAACCCCGACCAACGATATCTCCTTCCTTAAGAAAATTCAAAAATACAGAAATAAAGTGGATGGAGCAGTTGCAGCGGCAGCTACAAAGGCATTCCAACGACATCTGTGGTATTTGAGCGAGGAGTTAGTAGCTCTGGCTCTATTCAGTGACGCAGTTTCCAATATGGAGAAGAGAGGAATTCTGGAGTCGATGAGGGTAAGGGAAGGAGAGAAAGATCCACAGAAGAGAATTAACCCTTTCATACCTGATTTTCGTTTACTTTTCATGCCACAAAAAAACACTTGTGTTATATCTCCAGAATGACTAAAATCTCATAAAATTTGATGGTCTCATTTGCGCCCATACGGCATGAAAGGGTTAAAGTGCCGGAAGAGGACATTCCGTCATTGACGCTGAAGAAGCTGGCATCCAAGAATACCAACCGCTTCTTCCAGACCACACTACTAGGCTCCGGATTCATCTCTAAAGATCCATCCCAATGGAAGGATGATCCGCAGTTCCTCCAGGCCAAGGAAGTCCTCCAAGATATGCTGGTAGTGGATGATGTGGCTGAAAGAGGAGTGAAGCTAATTCAGGATTATAACTCTTCCATTACGAAGAATGAAGAACAGAAACAGTATCTGCTGCAAGTGGTCGCTACACATCGACGCCAGTTTCCTAGTGCAAGCAAGGCCAACTTGTAATCGTGAGGACGGGAGAGTTGTTTTCTTGTTTCAAATCAATATTCATTGTGTTTGGTTTGCCTTTAATTAATAAATTATTCACTTTAATAATTTACCTATAGATATGTAATACTTGAGTATCATTTTCCTAATACAAGAGTCATTCTATAGGGAAAGAGATCAAACAAATGTGAGCTTTTCTTAGTCAGCTTGTGCATACCGTAAACAAAGTCATAATGACCTAAAACTTAGTATGCAGTGTTTTCTTGGGGAAAGGAACCAAATAAATACTGAGCACAAAAAATAAACAACTTCGATTTTATGGACCACCCTAAATTATATATATATATATATACACACACAAAGGTGGGCACCCGGGCCTCAAAAAGGACCGGTCCCGGTCCCGGTCCTTGCCTCAAACTGGACCGACGGTCCCGGTCCCGGTCCTTTCTGAAGATAGGACCTAGGAACGACTCGGTCCTCGGTCCTTATATATGTGAAAAATTTGATTAAAATGAAAAATGAAATTAAAGACACCGGAAATCTTTAATTTTATTAACGTAAATTATAATTAATACAATACATAAATGATGAAAAAAAGTTAAGTTAAATGCTTGAGTTTCCCTTCAAGAAGACTAGCATTTCAAAATGGCTGTCACTGAGCCCTGACCTTTTTGGCTTGAGGACGTCCTTCCCCAAAGAGAAGAGCCTCTCCACGGCGGCACTGGATGGGATAGGCGTGTTAAACTCCAGTTGCTTGACTTGAAGTTGAAGCACTAACATCAGTAGATTCGTCGTCTCCTCCAGGTGTTGAAACAAGTTTCAGTTCAGGCTCAGTCTCTTTCTGAGTCGTCTGGAGGAAACGATCCATCTTCTTTAGAACTTCAAATAATCACTAAACACACTAAAATCACTAAAAAAGACCGTCCGGAACTGCTTAAAAATGGACCGTCGCTCCTCATTTCGGTCCTCACTGAGAAAAGGACCGACTTTCCCGCTCACGGTTCTTAAAAAGGACCGAGTTCCTGGAGTTCGGTCCTTTTGGAACTCGGTCCTGCCCACCTTTGTGTGTATATATATATATATATATATATATATAATGAATGTAAAGAACGACGCTTGTATAGAAGAACGTTCCGCACAAGATGAGGAGGGAGAACGAACAAATGAAAAATGAGGTAACCACCCGGGAATCGAACCCGGGATCTTCCGATTGCCGGTCAGATATGCTATCCACTACACCATGGGCCTCGATTAATCAGAAGTCGCAATTCTCCTACATACGAGCAGAAACCAATGCCCTGAGGGGGCACCCCTCGCATGCCGCACATATATACATTTTAACTGCAAACAACACACAGTATAATTAATGTAAAGAACGACGCTTGTATAGAAGAACGTTCCGCATCTTGTGCGGAACGTTCTTCTATACAAGCGTCGTTCTTTACATTAATTATACTGTGTGTTGTTTGCAGTTAAAAAATATATATATATATATATATATATATATATATATATATAATATTACACACAGAGCGTGCATTTTTTTATGCAGGAGGGAGGGGCTAAGGACAAACGCCTGCAAAAGTGCCCTCCCCCCCTCCCATAGAAAAAGTAGAGCCAAAATCAAGGTCCAGGGTTTAGGAGATGCCTGGACACTGCGTTTAAAAGATTGGATGTCATAGACAGGGGGAAAGATGGATTGAGGAAGATGGTTCCAGAGTTAACCGGTAAAGTAGATAAACGATTGAAAATACCGATTAACCCTTGCGTTAGAGGGTTGGACAGAAAAGGAATGAGAAAGCGTCGAAAGTCTGGTGCTGCGTGCTCTCCTTAAAGGAAGAGGCATGCAGTTGGAGAGTTCAAAAGAGCAGTGTCCGTTATAATAGCGATAGTAAAGAGAGAGAGAGAGAGAGAGAGAGAGAGAGACAACATTGCGGCGGAGAGAGTGTGATTAAAGACAGTCAGTAAAAAGCGGAGAATTGATGAGACGAAAAACCTTTGATTCATTCCGCCCGGTTAAGTACGGCTGCGTGGGTTGAATCACTCCATACATGAGAAGCATACTCCATACAGGGGCGGACAAGACCCCTGTACAGAGACAGCAACTGAGCAGGCGTGAAGAAACTGCGGAGGCGGTACAGCACACCTAACCTCTTAGAAACTGTTTTGGAAAGAGAATATATGTAATCTCTCCAGGAAAGATCACGAGAAAAAGAAACGGCAAGAATGTTAAGAGAAGAGGAAGGATTGAGTTGTGTTGTTGAAGGTAAGGGGATATTCGTGTGGAAGATTGTGACGAGTAGACAGATGGAGGAACTGAGTTTTAGAGGCATTGTAAGCCACAAGGTTTTGTCTGCCCCAATCAGAGATGGCAGAAAGATCAGAGGTCAAGTGTACCATAGCCATCCCACGCGAATCATGGAGTGACTGTTGAGAGGGACGCTTTGGGAAGCGGGTGGAGAAGTGAAGAGTGGAATCATCGGCAGGACAGAACCCGGAGGAACATCACTGTTAATAGCTTTAGGAAAAGAACAGTGGCCATCTACAACCGCAGCTATAGATCGGCCGAAAAGGAAATTTGAGAGGAAGGCATAGATAGAAGGATAGAAACTGAAGAAGGGCAGTTTGAAAACTAAAGATTTGTGCCAGACTCTCTTAAAAGTTTATGTTTTGCGCAATAGCAAAAGTTTCAACGAAATCCCGAAAGAAGGATGACCAAGATTCAGAGAGATATGCAAGAAGATCGCCAGTAGAGCGTCCATTGCAGAACCCATACTGACGATCTGAAAGAAGATTGTGAGTACAGAGGTGTTTAAGGATTTTCCTATTAAGGATACTGTAAATTTAAAAACTTTAAAAGGCAAGAAATCAAAGCAATTGCACGATAGTTGGAGGGTTGATAGCGGTCATCCTTCTTTGGGACAGGTTGAATGAAAGCTACCTTCCAGCTGGAAGGAAAAGTACCAGATGAAAGACAAAGACGAAAGAGTTTGCCTAGGCAGGGTGTCAGCACAGAAGCACAGTTCTTGAGAACAACAGAAGGAATATCATCAGGACCGTACGCCTTCCTAGCGTTGAACCCAGACAGGGCAGAAAGAACATCTTTGGAAGAGATTCTAATTTCAGGCATAATAAAGTCAGAGGGAGGAGGAGATGGAAGAACAGCACCGGAATCGTCCAAGTTTTAGTTGAAGGCGAAAGTTTGAGCGAAAAGTTCAGCTTTGTCAGGAGAAGAGACGGCAAGTGAGTTGTCGGAATGGAATAGAGGAAGGAAAGAAGAGGAAGGGAAGTTGATGGAGAGGTTCTTAGCGAGATGCAAGAAAGAGCGAGAAGAATTAGAATTGGATAGGTTTTCACGTTTTTGTCGGATGAAGGAATTTTTGGCTAGTCGAAAAACAGATTTCGCACGATTCCAGGCAGAAATTCCTAAGGGCCTCCCAATCAGCGGCGCCAAAGTGCCAAAGCGACTACTCTTGGGAGGATCCAAATGCCGAATTGGAGGGAGAGGACAGGAAACATAAAATTGTGGTTGGAGAAGCCCAACGGAGAAAACAGTTTCAGAGAGTAAGAAGGGTGAGAGGTAAGAAATAAATCCAGAATGTTGGGCCTATCTTCAATGTGATCGGAAATGCGAGTAGGTTGCTGTACAACCTCCTTTAGGTCATTCAGGATAGAAAAGTTGCAAACTAGTTCACCAGGGATGTTAGTGAAATGGGAGGAAAGCCAAAGGTGGTAGGGAACATTGAAATCTAAAACGGAAATTTCAGCAAAGGAAGAGCGGAATAGAATGTATTCCACTTTGGAAGTGAGGTAGTCAAAGAATTTTAGGTAGTCATAGAACGAGAAAGTAGAGCGCACAGATGTATTTAGTTTGAGATTGGCATGGAAGCCGTAGCCATAGGGTATAGAATTCGGAGGATTCGAGAACAAGTTAGGTCACTGCGTACATATACGCAACATCCACCTTTGGAGTGAAATTGAGTGTAGACAAAGTAAGAGGGTAGGAACAAGGAACAAGGGTCGGAGCATGGAACAAGAAACTCTTCTGGGAAAAATTAAATCCACTATAATCCGAATAAGTAATGGTAAATGACAAATACTATACTGTATTTTTTTCTTTTTCATGATGGAACTCAACGTGGGCAACGGGTCACTCGCAAAGAGGCCCCAAAATATAGCTTTCCTCACCAGCTATCTGCCAAGCAGGTAGGATCCAGCTTTGGGACAGGATCTAGGGTATATTGAGGTTCTGAATGCAGTGGGATAGGTGGCTTTAAACCATAGATCCTGTCCTAAAGCTGAATCCTATCTGGTTGGCAGATAGCTGGTGAGGGAAGCTATATTTAGGGGCCTCTTTGCGAGTGACCCGTTGCCCATGTTGGGGTTCCATCATGAAAAAGAAAAACTACAGTATAGTATTTGTCATTAATTATTCTGATTATGGTGGATTTAATTTTTCCAAGAAGAGTTCCTTGTTCCATGCATGGTCTGTGTGTAACGTTTAAAGTTTCTCAGGAGACCACTCTCAGTTGTAACTTGTAAAGAGTTACAGAGAGTTACAAGAACAAGAAGTACCTCAAAAAGCCTTGCAGCCCATACCGAAGAGGTACCAATGGCAATAGGTGCCAGGAAAAAATTCCTACACATTGTCACAGCTAGCTTCTCGAACAGCCACCCCAGAAGGCAGTAACACACACCCTCAAAGAGTGTGGAAGATTCAGTCTAACCTTTTCTTGAACTGATCCACATAGGAACTGTTCACAACTTCTGAAGGTAAACTGTTCCACGTGTCACAGTTCTTATACGTAAAGTAATTCCCACACACACTAGTCCTAAACCGTTTCAATTCCAACTTCCAACCATTGTTGCGAGTTGGGTTATTTAAACTAAACAGGCTTCTAAAATCGGCATCGTTGAAACCATGTAAGAGCTTGAAAACTTCGATGAGTTGACCGCGCAGCCTCCGAGTTTCCAGCGAAAACAAATTCAGAGTGTAAGCGTCGATTGTAGCCCATATGAGGAACGGAAGGGATTAACTTTGTGGCCCTCGCCTGCACTCGCTCCAGCCTCTCAATATCTTTCCTGAGGGTGGGCGACCATAACGGCACAGCATACTCCAGGTGCGGCCGAACCAGGGAATTGTACAGAGATATCACAAGCTCCTTGTTCCGAAATCGAAATTGTCTCCTGATATAACCCAACAGCTTCTTGGCTTTCTTTTCCACCTCTACGCACTGTTTGGTAAACTTAAGGTCGCTGCTAATTAGCACACCCAAGTCCTATTCCAAATTAGTCGCCTCGATATTATTCCCTAACATGGAGCAGTCCGACTTGGGATTTGCGTAGCCAATGTGCATCACCTTGCATTTACCCAAGTTAAACGGCATTTGCTATTTTTCGGACCACTCTCCTATCCTATGTAGGTCCGCACGCAGTTGCTCGATCGCTTCGGGCGTCCCAACATTGGCCCCCAAGCTTGGTGTCATCAGCGAATTTGGCGATCCTACTGACGATGCCAGCGTCGATATCATTTATGTAAATAATAAACAACAGTGGCCCCAAAACGGAACACTGAGGAACCCCGCTAGTGACTGAGGCCAAACCCGAGCTAGCCCCTTCAATTATAACCCTCTGCTGCCTATTCTTCAGCCAGTTTCTACTTCCCCACCGATACCCAGCGCGCGGACTTTGGTCATTAACTGGCGGTGAGGTACCTTATCAATGACTTTCTGAAAGTCGAGATAAAGTTTATCAATCGCCCTATTCTTATCGTATTCACTCCACATGACGTGGAAAAACTCGAGCAGGTTGGTGAGACACGACATATGCCGTCTAAACCCATGTTGGGAGTCCCCAAGCAGCTTGTAGGAATCCAAATGGTCAACGATCCTATCCGCTATTATCCCCTCTAATAATTAATTTACCTACAACCGAAGTGATTCTAATGGGACGATAGTTCCTTGGACTTTCGTGATCCCCTTTCTTAAAGATAGGGGTCACGTTGGCTTCCCTCCAGTCACCAGGCACCTGGCCCCTCTCCAACGATTTGGTGAAAACTGCAGCCAGGTGGGGAGCCACCTGGTCGCGCACTTCCCACAAGACTCTGGCGGGGAACTGGTCTGGCCAAGGAGCCTTATACGCATTCAGTTTGTCTATTCTATCAGCAACGTCTGTCGTGGTACACCGAACCCTATCCAGGCGAGCACCGTCGTGCGTGACGCCTGGCTCGAGGATGACGCGAGTGTCCTCCCTGGTGAACACTCCCGCAAAGTAATCGTTCAGCACATTAGCGATGTCCGCGTCGGAGGTCCGCAGCGCGCCGTTGGGCCAATGCTTCTAATGGGTTTTCTACTATTAACATAACTGAAGAATTCCTTAGTGTTCGCCTTGTAGAGGCTTACCACCTGGAGTTCTTCATTACGTTTGGCTAGCCTAACCTTCGCCTTCACTTCTCTGCACAGGCGGACATACGCCTCAGTGTTCTCATGGGAACGATTGACCTTCGCCCTCCTATACGCAGCTTTCCTATTTCTGATAGCCGAAGCGATGTCACGATTGAACCACTTAGGCTGCGTTGAAGCAGGGGTGACCGGTTTTGAGGGTATGGCAGCAGACTGCAGCACCATAAACTCGTCCCGGAATGCACTCCACACTCCCTCAACATCGCCGCCCACCTCTAACCCCATCTCACCTACGCTATCCCGGAGGCCAACAAAGTCCGCCCGCCGTAGATCGCGCTTACTGCCTCTCGAGTTACTACGCTTCACCCGAGGGACGCACACACGGAACCTAATCAGACCGTGATCACTCCCGCCCAACGATTCGTCAACGGTGAGGCCAGTGACGAGGTTGTCTTCGGTCGTGAATACTAAGTCTAGAACGCTTTCGCCTCGTGTAGGCCTATTTATCCACTGAATCATGAAATCATCAGCAAAGTCCTTTTATATAGGTCAGACGGGAAAGAATTTGCACACACGTATAAAACAGCATCAATATTCAGTTAGAACAGGACAGTCGTCCAGTGCCCTTTTTGTCCATTTGTCAGAGTTATCCCACTGTATTGATTGGAATAATGCTTCAGTTTTATTTCACTCTAGCAACATTGTTAATAGAAATATTCTTGAGTCTGCCATTATCCAACTTACAAATAACTTCAACATAAGCGAAGGTCTTTTTCAACTCGATCCTGTTGTTTTGAATTCCTTTAGAACAGATTTAGATAAGAAGGGTAGAACGCTAAATCTTTGGTAAACTTGTATGCGGGCAGAGTGCTAAAACCCGGGCAGATTTCCAGTATAAATTTGTATTTTTTTTTTTTATAACATTGGTTGGAAATAATTCATTTGATCTTGTGCTAAAAATCGATAGTTTTTCCTTACAAATTTGTATGCCCCTCCCACAATCCTTTAATTTTTTATTTTTATTTTAATTTCTCCGTTTATTGTATATATATATATATTTTTTTTTTTCTGTAACCTATATATAGGCTGTAACTCTTTATGTACTTCAGTGTTCCTGAGGATGTCATTAGACGAAAGCGCTTGAGCACCATTCTGTGTTTCCTTTCCTTCGTGGTTTTATTCATCATATATATATATATATATATAAAATGCTTTTTTCTGGAAAGAAGGGTTCCGAACTCTGCTATAAATTTCCTACAACCTTTGCCATTTGTTATCCCATCCTATCTCGTCACCATCCCAAACCAAAAAAAGGGTCCTTCCGATTTCTAAAATTTTATCATGTAACAAAAAAAAAAAAATAAAATAAAATGGGAATGAAAAAAATTTTTTTCTTCATGTTAAGATAAAAGGTACCGGAACGCAGTTCCAGCGCGTTCCGCCAGAAAAAAAATGCAGAGTCCCCGACTTAAGTAAAGCCTTCCGGAACGGAACCCTTACGTAAGTCGATTTTTCCGTTTAAGTCGGAATTGATCCTTCCATAGGTAAGGTGACCAGAGTCCCGATTTGGGGCGGGACAGTCCCGAATTTATGACGTGTCCCTCTTTTCAAAATGTCCCGAAAATGTCTCGCATTTGGAGCAAATTTTCATAAATGTCCCACTTTATTAAAATTAGTTACATTAGAGATTAGATGTCCTTTATGAATTAATAGAATTATGCCACATTCCGAATTCCAAATCTAAATACTAACTTGCAAACTGAACTGGTGCGATACATGTCGCTGTGCGGCAGTGCCGTGATTCCCGACTAGCGTTTCAGTGTTTCATTAGCGGCCTCTGTGTAAAGTTGTGTTGTAGTGTAACGCTTTTTATGTTTTTATGTTTGCTTAATTAATAACCTTAATTAATTTTTATCCCTGCATCCTTTTTTTTTCTTTTGCAGCTAGGTTAAACTTTTTCGTTTGAAGGATAAGGAAAGTTATTAATTGTATCGTACGTAAGGTCGTAGGCCTAGTTTGACAACACAAAATGTCTAAAACTAAAAGGAAGTGTACATTTAATGCACATCTGCAGTCTAAATATCCATTTATCACAAAAACAACAACAGAAAGTGATGTACGGTGTGAGAAATGTAGAAGTAACTTCAGCATTGGACATGGTGGGATTAATGATATTACTAAGCATCTTCGCTCAAAAAGAGACAAATCGGTTGATATCGGTGCTTCATCTAGTAAGATAGTGAGTGATTATTTTAAAAGTGTGACGCCTAGTAATAAGGATTTAGAAGTAGCTGCTGCTGAGGGTTTGTGGGCTTACCATACAGTCAGGGAGAATCAAAGCTTCAGATCTACTGACTATGCAACAAAAATTTTGAAAACATGCTTTGAACCAAAATTTTCATGTGCCAGAACAAAGTGCGAAGCGATTGTTTCAAATGGATTTGCACTATATGCTGAAAAAGAATAAAAAAAACAATTAAAGGATGCTCATTGCTAACTGATGCAAGCAATCATATAAACATCAAGCTGTTTCCTGTTTTAATTCGCTTCTTTCAGCCATATGAAGGTGCTCAAGTAAAGCTTATTGACTTTAAATCTCAGCCTGGAGAAACCTCAGATATTGTGGTGAAATATTTAACTGATATTATTGAAGAGCATGACCTGGGCAGAAAATTAGTTTCTTTCTGTGGTGATAACACTAACTGTAATTTTGGTGGTGCTGCAAGAAAAGGAGTGAATAACATTTTCAGGAAGCTAAATGACTACATTGGTAGAGAACTAATTGAGATGGGTTGTTTTGCACATATTGTACATAATGCTGTTCAGTCTGCCAGTGACTGTCTGCCAATTGATGTGGAAACAGTGATTGTAAAAATATATTCATATTTCTACATCTCTACTGTTCGAGTAGAAGAGCTGAAAGAGTTTTGTGATTTTGTGGATATTGAATATAAACAGTTACTGGGATATAGTAAAACAAGGTTGTTGATACTGAAAAACGTTTTTGAAAACTCACAATCAGAGATCTGGCTCAACTTTGTGCACTGTCAAGCAGCCACCTTTCACCAAGTGGTTTTAAAGATTGAAGGTGAACATATATCAGTTGTAGAAGTGATGATTGCAATTTCTGATCTGAAGGATAATTTGCAATCAAAGAAAGATAATGTGTTTGTGCCACTCTCAGTCAGGAGTCTTGTAAACAAACTTGAACAAGATGGGTTGATTGATTCTAATGATTCCTTATCTGTAAAGAAAATATTAGTTGAGTTTTATGACATGTGTTAAGTACTTGGATCAGTGGTCGGGTCACTTGCCAAACGTTAAGTGTATGCAGTGGACTTTATTAAAACAAGTTCCAAAGTGGTCAGTTGTTGAGAAAACAATGGATTTTGCTGCTGAAAAACAACTATTTGACCCCAAATTATTTGATGAGTTCACGTGTTTTGCAAAGTACATTAGTGATGAGAAAGTAGCAGAGTGGAATGCATCTAAATTATCAACAGACCAGCGCTGGGTGAAGGTATTCACTCATTTCAAGGCCAGAGATGTCAATCATCAACGAATGTCAGCATTAGTTTAGTTCAGTGCTGTCCAACTTCTATAAAGCGCGGCCAAGATGTTGCCTATAATCATACACTGTTGGTTAATACGACTTAGGAACCCGCTGAATGTTTTTCTCCCTACTAGAAATGACAAAATAGGGAAGAAAATTCAGAAATAAAATTTGGCAAAATTCCATTCCGCGGACCGCATGCGGCCCCGCAAGTTGGACAGCGCTGGTTTAGTTCATACTCTGTCTTCCAGGAACTAATGCTTCGACTGAACCTGCTTTCTCTCAAATGAATAAGACGTGGACATCTGAGAAAGCACAACTGAAAGTCTCAACTCTAAAAGCTTTACTTTTAACTAAAATAAACTTCAATCAAACCTGTATGGAGTTCTACACTATATTGAAATCAACTCCGGAGTTACTTCAGAAGATTTCATCTACTGAAAAGTACAGGAATTGGAAAGCAAGTACGATAATATTGTGTGTTGGTATGTCATAGATATAAGCCATTCTCAGTTGAGTTAATTTTTTTCATAATTATATACTCAAGAAAAAAATACAAGCAGTAAAGTAATGAGGTAGAGAGGTGTCCCGCTTTTGGCTCCTGAAAATATAGTCATTTTAGTTTATAACTCCAAAAATAGAAAACTCCCGCTTTTTGCTCCTAAAAATATGGTCACTTTATCCATAGGTAATCATTGAACGCAAGATACAATACTTTTTTTATAAATTAAAAAACTAAATAGAGTATAGTAGCAATAAAAGCATAGGAAAGAAAGGTAATTAAGTAGTTCAAAATACTCTACTGTCCTGCACTCTTACGATCACTTGGGCGCTTTCCAGTCATTATTCCAACAGAATTAAGGGCGATTTTATGAAAAAAGTTTGGAGATGATGGCAGAGGGGATTTATGGGAGCACTTACGTAAAGTCGAATTTGTGTAAGTCGAGGCTTACGTAACCCATGGAGCGTCTGTATATATTATTTTTCTGCATCGACTATTACATCCTGTGAAGCATTCACGCGATACAGCTTGTTTTAAATATTTTTACGGAATGCGTGGAACCATGAGGAAGGGAAGAAATTCCAAATATTAATTATTTTACACTAAAAAAAGTCTGTATACTTTCATGTAAGCCTATTTCTGTTAATTAACTTACATTGTCAAAGGAGTTTAATACCTTCCTCGTGCAAATTCTCCGTAAGCCTCCGCCATTCGAGGAATTACATTTTTAATTCTGCGAATCGTTCCTCAACTCTTTATATGACACCGTGGGCGAGTCTAGTAATTTTATCAGCCCAAAATCTACTAATAAAGATTTGTCATATGTGGCCTAGCACCCAATTTACCAATAACTACCGCGGTTTTGGAAGTATTGATCATTTGCTTGAGTGAGACAAAGTTACGGAGATATGAAGAGAACACTCAAACAACCACAAACAGTCTTATCGAAAACCAAATTACGTAATAAGCTTCACTCACAGTTACTAAATAATGATCATTCACCGTTATACTACATGCCACCCAGCTCACTAAATTCATTTTCTTTTGTTCCTGCTACCTCTATTCAGGTTCGATATACTATTATTAAATTAAAAAATCATTATCTGGATTCAGTAAAATTTTTAAAAATGTAAGAAGTAGAATGTAGCGACAGTTAGAATCCTACAATATATTATCTGCAAATCAATATGGCTTCCGTAATAATAAAACAACGGAAATGGCTATTTTAAGTCTTATAGAAAATGCACCTGTAGTTAAAGGGTAATAGAACAAAAAAATAATATAAATATTAATGGATTTGAGTAAGGCGTTTGATGTAATAGACCATAATATTCTACTTAATAAATTATAGTTACGGCTTTAGCTAAAAGAGCTATCAGTGATTGGTTTAAACGTTATTTGTCCAATAGATATCACTTTGTATCAGTAAAAGAAAAGGTCTGCTCAACTAAAGCGCTTGTTATCTTTATTATGCGTAAACGAGACGTTTCACACTTTTCGATATACGTAACTTTATAATGTTTGCAGTTGAAACAACCGTGTCCATTTCTTGCCAAGATGTTAATTGACATTTAAAACAGAATTTATCAAACTTATGAAATGGTTCACCCCCAAGAAACTTTCTGAATACCAATAAAACAAATTTCATGATTTTTACTAATAAACGAAATATGTATCTTGAACTAAATTTTGATGAAGTCGCTGCAAAGGAACGCTCTTAAGTGATACCACATGTTTAGTTATACTGTACATATAAAACGTCTACTCGACATCTCATTGTAAGGCATGGTTCTGATTAATCAGTTAATCATTGCTTCGAATTTAATCATTAATTAATCAAAAACAAATTTTAGAAAATGATGGGAAATGATTAATTTTCCTCATAATTTCACAATCATGTTACCTTAAATTCTGTAATGTATCATTTCAATTTGGCACCTTTTTGCATGTATAAACTGTCTAATCCGCCCATGCCTGATTTCTTGAACTAAAGCAAACTGAATGTTCGAGCAAAATGTTTTCTTCGGTCTTATCTCACGCAACAGAAACAAAGCTCTTTCTTACTCTTTTCAGAAGTATTTAATTTATAATAATTTTTAATTAGTTAATCATTAATTAATTAAAAAAATTCATCATTCATCACTTTTTCCTAAAAATGATTAATTAACCATGTCCTAGTTCAGTGGTGGCGAACCTTTTTCGCTGGCGGGTCATTTTTGTTACTTTTGATTTAAAAAAAAAAAAACGAAATTGGGTCACAATAATTTATTTACTTACTATTTTTAGTGAGAAACTTGTTGTTGGATTTTAGCTGCTAATGTTTTGATCCGAGGTTTATATTTAATTGTCTTTAGTCTCGCACATGCAGCACTCATATCTGTGCCAAGGCGATTCCTCGTGGTGGATTTGACGAAATTCATGGAGGAAAAAAACTGTTCATATGAGTAAGATGAACCAAACATTGTTAGCAGAGCTAATGTTAGCTTTTTCATTGATGCAAAAGAATTTGGTTAAGAGTTCCATTCTGCAAGAATAAGATTCTCTACTCTTTCTATTAATTGTTGTTCTCTGATTACACCCAAAATTGACGACTCCAATTCCTTTTCTTATAACTTCAGATTAAGATCAATAAATTTAGTCTTCCATACTGCACTTTCTTGGACGTCAATTAATTCCATTCCTAAATTGCCAATGTCAAGCCAATGAAAAGCTGATAACTGAAGATCTTCAAATTGAATAGTATGGGGGAATTGGATGAATTGTAATGTTGCATCAATTTGTCGGAATTGTGAAAACCTCTCTGAAATTGATTGTCTGGCATCTCTTATTACTGAAGAGTACTTTTTGAGCACGTCGGATTTATTTTCTTCAAAATATTTTGAAGTCAAGAAGTGTTTGAAAACGTTTCAATGTGTATCAGCTGTTTATTTCGGTGGGAGAATAAAATAATTTTAAAACTGTAAGGCAGAAACTATTAAAAATTAGTCATATTTTGTTTAAATAAGAGCTCGTGGGTCACGAAAAATTGCCTCGTGGGTCAGTACTTGACTCGCGGGTCAGTGGTTCGCCATCACTGCCCTAGTTTGTACTCGTACTTAAACTTAAAGTCGTTAAACTTTCATGCATTAGACATTTCATTAATAGGCAATTCCTCAGACATTTCAATGTCAGACAATTCATTAGACATATTAGACACTTCGGTTTAGTCTTTTTAATTGTTTAAAAAATTGGGGGCAATTTCGAGTGACATTTTGTTGTAACGGCAAATTTGTGTGCCGAAATCTCTTACGAAAATAGGAGCAGAAATTTTAGTTTTAAGATCTTATTGTTTAAATCTCTAAAGCAAGGTAGTTTGGATTATTGTTATTGAAGAATATTAATAGGTTTCTTGGTACAGGGTTAAAAATAAAACTTTCAGATTGTTTAACGTTCGCTCGATTTCTATTTTTGTATTCCTCACCCAGGAATCCTTGCGATAGAGATTTATGGTGAGCTTGTAAGAGCGGCCCTAGCATTCAAGGGAGAAGGGAAAACAAGCGAGACGGGTTCAGATGTAAAATGGCTTGGTTCCTCTTCGCTTCGTGGTTAAACCGTTGGGAACCAAACTTCGAATCCACTTGTGAAATTGAACCATGACGTTGGTCATAAATGTGATAAACCAAGTGGCTTCGAAGGAAGGACTTTGTTTTAAAATGATTTTTAAGGAGTTTTCTTTTCGGATGGGACTGTCAATATCCAATCAAGGGACAAGGATTCTTGTAACACCCAGTGAGGAAAAAGGGAAGCTCCTTCTTTCCTTATGTATGGATGAAAACTTTCGTAGGGACGATCTTCTGTAATGAAAATGTTTTGATAGGTCATTCAGAATATTGTGAGGCGGAGTCCCTGAAGTGTTAAAATATAATTAGCTTCCAAAGTTAGTTGTAGATCCGTCCTCGAATGTTCAAAATCGCTTGTAAGAATAACTCCTTAAACTCTGTGACATGTTTGAAAATTTCTAAGTTGATTTGAAATTGTCTCACGTTGTTCTAAAATCTGAATTTCCTTTGTTTACGCGAACTTGTGTGTAAGAGCTTGATTGTTAGCGACCGAAAAATTTTTGTAAAATTTCTTTAAATTCAATTGTGTTCACATTAAATTTTAAACTCGAAAGTTTGCGACATATTAGGTTTCCTCAGGGAAGAGTAAGATCTTGTGTTGATCTTTTCCGTGGAAACCCGGAAAGTTAGCGCATGACCATTCAGTTATTGTGAGAAGTAATCTAATTTATCTGACGAACTTTTATTTTCTGGAAAAATCTGCAGAATTCGCAGAACTGTTGAGAGTAAATTTTCCAAATTTTTGTAAGTAAACTATTTTTGTAAACTTCTTAGATTAAGAAATTTGAATTTAGTGCTGTTTCTAAAGTTACACGCAAATAAAAAAAACCCTCTGTATAAGTGCTTTTTTGAGACTTAAATACTTGCAAACATTTTCTTTAAATTAAGAATTTGATGTTTAAAACAAAATTTGTAATCGCACATCCGCATATTTCTTTCAATTTATGTCTTAATTGGAGTGAAATTAAATAAACTTTATAAGAGAGAGTGTGTCATTTCTATGCTACCTTGCAATAGGCTTCTCTCGTAAGCTGAGGGTAAATTAACATTGAAAGTTTGAAACCAAAGTGGGCTTCAAGTAAGCCGAGGGGAACTACGCGTATAAAATTGAAAGGCCATCCGAGTGGATAGGCAGTCATCCTGAAATAAACGAACCACGAGCGTACGAAATAAGTGCAATCGGAAAAGGGTGTGCACCACATAAACGAAGGGGTTGCGCACCACAATTTCAATTGACTTATTGAAATGTCTAACCAAATGTTTAACTGATGTGAAATATCTAATGCATTAAACATTTCAAAATTCACAAAATTGGGGCAATGAAATACCTAACAAAACATCTACTTCTATTTAGAGTTATTGCATCGTAACAAAATTTCTTGGTGTAAGGTTAGACAAAAATTTACAGATGACTAACCATGTAAAGTATATCTGAAAAAGGTTTCAAGGAGGGTTGCTATAATAATTAGAGTCAGACATGTAGTTCCAAAACGGATTATACACGATGTTCGGAAAGTCACTGTGCACTTATATAATCGGAAAGTGCACAGTGACTTTCCGAACACCCTGTATTAACTATGTCAATATTCTTGTTCTCCCACCTTTATATGGGGAAATTTCGTTAACAACGCTTTAAACAGTAGCTTTGTCTTCCAAAAACGAGCAATAAGGTTAATATAATCTGGTGCTAGTTTCCATGATCATTCAAGGTCATTCTTTAAAGAGCTTAAACTATTTAAAACCCAAGTTGAAATTTCTTATTAATAATGAAATACTAATAAAAATCCAGGATTGAATGTACATTACTCTATTACTTATTCATTTCTCGTATCTAACTATCAATTCCGACTTTAAAACATCTGATTAATTTGACATTCTATCGAAAAGCATGTTGTGGGTTAAATTAAGCTAGGCTAGATTAAGCTAGGCTAGATTAAGCTAGGTTTACTTAGGTTAGGTTAAGTTAGGTCAAATTACTTTAATATCGATTGTTTGGTCTCCTTGACGAAATGGGTATAGGTCAATTAATTGTTTGTACTTTCTTTTCACTATTAGTTCGTTTGTGTAATAATTATAATTTAAACGTAACTTATATGTATATAATATATTATATTATATCTGTAACCAGTCTCAGAGCCCAGTAAAGCTCAAAGATAAATGGCCAAATTATATAAAATAAATAGTCCGACTGACGTATTATTAATGTAACATTGTAACACAACAACTCGTAATGTTAAAATACTTATTTTTTAAACAAGTTTCTGAATATAAATAAATAAAAATATCTTCACAATGATGTTTATAATGACTTCACGCTTATTTAATGTCATTGTCTAATTTTCAGCTATTATTTTCTTTATGTATTTTAAATTAATTGATATTTCTTATTCGTGATTTATACATTATTAATCATAACTATGAAGTGATGTTTATCTTTAATTAATGTGAGAGCCCAGTAAAGCCTAAAGGTTACGGGCCAAATTAAATAATATAAATAGTTCAATTTCACAATTATTTATTTAAAAATATATTTGTTTTATAAAGAATTATTCATTCATTCGTAGTAAAATTTTGTATGGTGCTTATAATTTGGGAAAAAACGCTTTCGATATATACTGTATATATAAATGATTACATTGGACAACATTAAATTTCCTACTGGAACAAACTGAAGTTATTTCGTCTAATTTGATGGCACTGATTTAAAATATGTAGTCAGAATTTTTCTCTGGACCGCGGACAAAGGGTAGAGGTGCAACCGGGGGCTAGGGTACAAAAGCAGTGTGAAGAATCGCCAGCGACCCACGTGGAATGCACGGAACCGCGGCGCAAGATGGAGGGCGTAAAGAAAGGGCTGATAGAGAAGGGTGGAAAGGGGCCGATAAAGAAAAAGGGTGGGAAGGGGCCTACTGATGGCCCAAAGAAACCGAAGGATGTAGCTACCGGTTGGTCCAATGACGATTGGTCCAATGACGATTAGTCTAATAGCCGAATCAGTGCTGGTCTAAACTTAGAAAATATAATATATATATATATATATATATATATATATATATATATATATATATATATAAATTAGAGACCTACACTTTAGGGAAATAGAAATAAGAAAAAAGGAAATTTATTTATACTGAAAATAATATTAAAATGGTCTTAATAAGAGGATTAAAAACAATTTAAAAAATATTAAAAAAAACTCAAATTGTGAGCTAATGCCCTAAGATAATCTAAGACATCATATTGGTCGGCTTCTTGGAATATTATTTTATACTGAAAATAATATTAAAATGGTCTTAATAAGAGGATTAAAAACACAATTTAAAAAATATTTAAAAAACCTCAAATTGTGAGCTAATGCCCTAAGATAATCTAAGACATCATATTGGTCGGCTTCTTGGAATATTCTTAAAATCCTGCTTTCCCGTTGGATGTCCTTTTTTCTGAGTTTTGATGTGACTTCTCCGCGGATTATGCATTCAATTACGCCTTCGGTGTGTTTCTGCTCTTTTCGCATCTCGGTTATTATTTTAAAAAGACCTACATGAGCAGAACCTACTAAAATTTCAAAGCGCCGATGCCAGGCTTCGACCTTATTTTGAGTTCTCGGTATCCCCATCTCTACTCGGTCATGTACCGACCACAAAGATGGTGGAAAAAGTGGCGGATGTCGCAATTCTTGGCCACGTAATACTCGAACTTTACCGCGAACATAATTTTCTTCAAAATAAGCTGCTACAGGAGTGCCTTCATCTGGAATTGTTGGTTTAAGTTGTAACCACGCTTCTTCAATTTGGTTTGGTGCAAGAAAAGCGAGCGCAGCCATTTGTCTGATTTTTATTGAGAAATCTTCATTGTTAGAATATAGAGATTTAAGACCACAAGAAATTACCTTTCTGTAAATGCTTTGTCCAAAATGGAAGAAACAACCCTTGTTGAGTGTACCTGGCAGCTCACATTTACTTGCATTTATAGCCCCTATTTCAAAATCAGTGATTATCATTTCGGGGGGGAGGGTAATTTGATTTTCTGCAGCATATTCGAGAATATCGCGGAAAAACTGGACATAACATTCCATATTTTTTCGTGATAGCACATAAACCAAAGGTAAAATACAGCTTCTTTCATGCTGTCAAACGGGTGCGTGAATAGTGTACAACTGAGTAAAAATTGTTGGAACGGTTTTAAAGGTTCCATCCATAATCCAAAAATGTGCTGCTTCAAGTTTCTTCAAATTAAAAGAGGTAGTAAATATCAAAATTTTGTCATTTCCAATGCTTGATTCTCTAACTAAAAATAATTCGTCAGAAAGTGTTCTCCTATATTCCTCTGGAATAGATAAGTCATCTAAATTTGTCGGCTCTAGAGGGCTATCTTTTCGTACTCTGCTTACCAACTTCTTTAATGATTCCTTCTTCCCAATATATGGTACGATGCATGAGTTGACTTGACTAACAACCCCTTGAATGATTTGAGAAGGTTTTTCACTGGTGTCCTTGGCTTTTTGCTTAATTTCATTATGGCACTTCACTACATGAAAACGACTAGCTTCCGCAGATCCACAAGTGTGCTCACTTTCACTTTTTAAGAAATGGCAATTTTCTCGATAATGTGTAACTGCAGTAGCATTACAGATTCTCTTCACATCGCCAATAATATGTTTCCTTCTGAGTTGTCTTTTGAATCCTCTTCCCTCGCATTGTAAATAGCCACTCACTGCAAGCTTTGGTTTTCCTCTTTCAGATTTCACAGTTTCGCACACAACGGGCTCCATGGGGAGAGTAACTAATTTTGGAGAGAAGAAAGGTACGAACAGTACAAAATCTAGGATATTACTAACTAAACCTTAAAGCTGGTTTCAAATGTAAACTTCTATTGTTGTCTTAGTTTAAATTAGTCTAAATTAAGCGTTAGTCTTACATGTCAAAGCTGTTTATATATATATATATATATATATATATATATATATATATATATATATATATATATATATATATATATATATATATCCCCCTCCCCGCGGGCGGTCTTTCTGGGGTGGATCGCCCGCGGGCTCCTGCCTCCATGTGGCGAGGGGCGTCAGCCGCGGCTGGGGGCCCTGCCGGGTCCCCCGCCCGGTTGCGAAGTGGACTTTTAGCATACCCTGCTATCCTACAGCCCCCTCTTTCCTGTCTTCCCCTCTTTACCCTCTTCCTTGCCCCCTCTGTTTTTTCTGCTTTCTCTGTTCACTTCTTCGCGCGCCCCGTGGGCTGCCGTGGCTGGTCGCTGGGGGTCTCGCTCCCATGGCCGGGGCCGGACTAAGTTGGCTGATAGGGTGCCCAGGCCTGGGACCCTGGGGGGCCTTGGTCTTTGCTGCCGGCGGGGGAGAACTTTCGACGCTGCAAGGGCCCCTTTTGAAACGGGGGTACCTACATGGGACGAGGCACCCATCCCCCGCCGGCATGCGCTTGGTCCCCTTGGGCCCCGGGTAATCGGTTCCCCGCGGCCCCGGGCGCGAAACAACAATAAAAATTTTCTTTATGGAAACACTTACAAATCTAATGGACCTCGTTGACGACCCGGCTTGTGCATCTGACCTCCCTCTGACTACCTCTTTGGACCTTGGGTCTGGTAAGGGCAGTCGGCAGCCCTCGCCCACCCCGTCTGCTCTTCTTGCCGACACCTCCTCTCCCTCTCTTCCCCAGGCTCGTGGCGCCGCTGCCCGACCCCCGCCAGTGGCGGATGGACCTGCAGTGGACCCCCCGACCCCCGCAAGTGGCGGATGGACCTGCAGTGGACCCCCCGACCCCTGGATCCCCCCATATTCCACGTCCCGATAGGGACCCACCTGCTTTTTCGCCCTCAGGTGGGAAGCCCGCGGCCCCGGTCGCCTCCCACTCCGGTCGGGCCTCATCGCCCCCGGCCCCCTCGGCCCCTGGGGGACGTGGGACCCGACGTCGCCGTCCGCCTTTCTCGTCTCCCCGTCCCCTCGAAGTACCGGTGGTGTTTGGCCCGACGTCTTCGCTCGGCCTTAGGACGGTGGACAAGTTCCTCGTCCTCCGCCCCTCCTCCTCCAAGCCCCTCCCCACTAACCATGAACGCCTCTTTCGAGCGATCCATGGGGTGACGGGGACGGCTTGTTTTGACCTTCGGCCTCAGAGGGATGGCTCCATTCTGATAAGGTCGCGTTCCTCTGTCGAAACCTCCTCTCTGCTCGCTATCCCCAATGTCCTGGGCTGCGGGATTACGGTGTCCCCCCACCCCCGCCTCAATCAGTGCCAGGGCACAATTTACGCTGCTCGTCTTCTACCCATCCCGGTGGAAGACCTCCAGATTGACCTCGCCTCCCAGGGTGTTGTGAGGGTGTACCGGTTTCCCGACAGATCGCGATCCCCAACCGCCCCTTCTCCTCGCCTGCTCCTCACTTTCGACTCACTGGTGCCCCCCGTTTCGGTATTCTGGGGCTTTGGTGAGAGACGAGCGTGTGAATTCTCAGTACGACCATACGTGCCAGATCCTACGCGCTGTTTTCAGTGCAATAGGTTTGGCCACGTGAGTAGCTCCTGCCGTCAGCCGGCCCCGTTGTGTGTCCGCTGCGGCGGCCCTCCCCACCCCTTGCCCTGTACTGCTCCGCCTTCCTGCACCAACTGCCATGGACCACACCCTGCTTCATCCCGCTCTTGCCCGTCCTTCCTCTTTGAAAGGGAGGTTCGGGCCCTCTGTTCATCAGAGTTTCTCAGCGCTCGGGAGGCGCGGGACCGGTTGCGAGGCCCGGCGTGGTGCCTCGTACGCCGAGGCTCTCCGTTCCCGGACCCCGTCCTCACCGGCGGTTCCCAACGCGCCTTCACCCACCGTGTCCGCTACTCCCAGTCCATCCTCTGCCGCCCAGCGGACTCCTACCGCGGCTCCCCGTACTACCAGCGCGTCCCCACGTGCTCCCTCCGCGAACGCCGATGCTTCGTCGGCAACCCCCCCTGCCCCTTCTACGCCCTCTCCACCGGCGCTTTCGGCCACCCCCATTCCGGATCGTGACCCGCCGTCACCCATGCGGGCCGCACGACGGAGGGGTAGGGGCCGCAAGCGCCGCGCCAGTGGTGACCCCGAAAGTTTCGAAGCCATAAGCCTCGCATCACCTTCCTCTCCCAAACACAAACGCCCCCTTCGCCCTACCGCCCCGGTGTCCTCACCATCCCCACTGCGCAACCGTTATGCACGCTCCCCCCTGGGGTCCCCGACGGCCCTCGTGGTGGGGGCTGAGATACACCCCTCTCCGGCCCGGTCGATGGACCCACTGGAGGGGGAACTCGCCCGCCTGGTCGGCGTGGGTGGGACGTGCACGCCCCCGCGCTTGACCCGCCCCATCTCTCTCCTCGACCTGCCAATGCCTCTGGGTGAGGTATTATTTTCCACTCCCCCTCGTAGTCCTGCCTCCCCCGCACCTCCGGTGAAGGGAGGGGCATTCTGGATACCTCTCACATCCCCTTCTCTGCATCGCTCTCCCCCGGACGTCCGGGAGACTCCTCTTCTGGAGGACTTGCCGGCGTCTGGTTCCACATCGCCCCCTCGTCGGGGTGACCCACGCCTTCGCCCTCGTTCGGCGTCCCTCGCTGAACTCCGGGGCTTTCCGATTCCCTCTTTAATCTCGGGCCGCCCGATCGGCCCACCCACCCCATAACCATCATTTACGCTGACTTTCCTACCCCTCCCTATACCTCGCTCCTGCAGTGGAACATCCGCGGGCTCCTGGTAGGCCTCGAGAGTCTCTCCTCTCTCCTGGCCTCCAGGTGTCCGGCGTGTTTCTGCCTTCAGGAGACGATTCTGGGATCCCGTTCCCTCCCTCGAGTGTCCGGTTACTGCGGGCTCCCTTCCTCGCCTCTCGATGGGGCGGGGAGGGGGGGCGCCGCGGTCTTCGTGCACCGCTCCGTCCCTTTCCGCCCCCTCCCGCTCCGTACAGTCCTTAAAGCTGTGGCCGTGCGCCTTTCCTTGGGGTGCCAGCTCACGGTCTGCTCTCTTTACCTCTCCCCTAACGTACGCCCTCCACCCGATTCTCTCCGTGACCTAATTCTTCAGCTTCCCCGCCCTTTCCTGATTCTCGGGGACTTCAGCAGTCGGGACCCGGCCTGGGGGGACGTTTGCTCCACCTTTCTCTCCGGGACCCTTCTCTCCCTTATGGACGAGCTCGAGTTCACCTTTCTGAACGATGGCTCCCCAACCTGCCTTCACTCGGCCCACGACAGTTTCACCTGTATCGACCTTTCCCTGGTTTCCCTCGAAATCGTGACGGAGTTCACCTGGGAGGTCCTGCCGGATTCTTCCGGCAGTGACCATTTCCCAGTGTGTCTTACCCCGACCCGTCTCTTCCCCCCCACCTCTGTCCGCCCGCGCTGGCTGTTCGCCCGAGCAGACTGGGCCTCATACGCGAGGGGCACGGCGATCTCGCCATCAATTCCTGCCTTTCCCTCCGTCAGTGAGGCCCTCGCCTTCCTCGAGAGTAAGATCCTCTCGGCTGCCGCCAGTTGCATCCCCCGTACCTCTGGCTCCCCCAGGCCGCGAAGCGTCCCATGGTGGACCCCAGAGTGCTCCCATGCCGTTCAGGAGCGGCGCCGTGCCGGCCGCCGCTTCTACCGGACCCGCCAGCTGGAGCACAAGATAGAGTTTCAGCGCCTGAAGGCAGTGGCCCGTCGGGTCCTGAAACTGGCCCGGCGTACCTCCTGGCGGAGTTACGTGTCCGGTATCTCCTCCTCGACTGCCCCCTCGACTGTTTGGCGCAAGGTGCGTAGCTTTGAGGGGACCCGTGTCCCCCCTCGACCCCCGGTGCTTCGGGTCGGGGACGACGAGTTCGTCTCCGATCCGGAGGCCGTCGCGAACGCACTCGCGGCGCACTTCGCAGCCATCTCCAGTTCCGATTCCCCCTATTCCCGCCGCGACCCACCGGATTTTCTACCTCATAGGGATGACCCCTATAATCACCTCTTCCGCATGACGGAGCTTCGGGAGGCCCTCCGCCCCCAACGCTCCTCCGCACCCGGCCCCGATAATATCCCCTATGACTTGTTACGGCACCTCCACCCCTCTGCTCTCAGCTTTGTAATGGACTTCTATAACCGGATTTGGTTGGAGGGTTCATTCCCGGACCGGTGGCGTGAGTCCATCGTCGTCCCCATCCCGAAGCCCGATAAAGACCCCTCACTCCCGTCGAACTATCGCCCCATTTCCCTGACATGCTGCGCCTGCAAGGTTATGGAGGCGATGGTCGCCTCGCGGCTGTCCCTTACTCTGGAGGCGAGTGACCAATACCCTGCTACCCAGGCTGGTTTCCGGCGCTTCCGGTCTACCACCGACCCCCTCCTCCTCCTTAGCCACGACGTGCAGGAGGCTTTCTCCCGGCGTCACTTTGTACTCGCCGTCTTTTTCGACCTCCAGAAGACCTACGATACTACTCGGCGGAGCGCGGTCTTTGACTGCTTACGCTCCCTGGGTTTCGTAGGCTTTCTCCCCTCCTTTATTTATAACTTCTTGTCCGCCCGTTCTTTCCGCGTCCGCATCGGTTCTACCCTCTCTGACCGCTTTCCGTTGGAGGAGGGTGTCCCTCAGGGTAGTGTCCTTAGCGTCCTGTGTTTCTCACTAGTGATGAACACAGTCGCTACGGTCCTGCCTACTTCCGTTCGTAGCTCCCTCTATGCCGATGACCTGGCTATCTATTGCTCTGGCCGCCTCCCGTCTTTGGCTGAACGTCGACTCCAGCTAGCCATCAACGCGGTGGTTCGCTGGGCGTCCTCGGTTGGCTATGCTTTCTCACCCTCTAAGTCTTCCAGTATGCTTTTCCGTCCTCGGCGCCTCCGTCTGTCGCATACCTTCGCCCTTACCCTTGCCGGCACTCCTCTTCTCCTCGTCCCATCCGTTCGATTCCTGGGTATGACCCTCGACGAATTTTTCGGTTGGGTTCCACACCTTAGGCGGTTGCGGCAATCATCTCGCCGCACCCTCTCCCTTTTGAGTCACCTGTCCCACATGACCTGGGGGGCGGACAGGCGTACTCTGCTGCGCCTGTACACCTCCCTGGTGCAATCCCGCATCGACTACGGCTGTGTGGTCTACAGCTCCGCCTCCTCTCCGGCACTCCGTATGCTGGATCCTCTTCTCCACCGTGGCCTTCGCCTGGCGTCGGGTGCCTTCCGCTCGTCCCCTGTCGCTAGTCTTCAGGTGGACTGCGGACACCCCCCCCTGCCCCTTCGCCGGGGCCTTCTCATGGCGAAGTGTTACCTTCGCATCTGCCGCCTCCCGAGGTCCCTACTCTTCTCCGCGATCTCCCAGGCGCTACCCCGGCCTGACACGTGGCATTTCGCTGCCTCCCTGGCCGACATCTTTTCGTCCCTGGGGATCCCCCCACCCTCTATTCTGCCGTTCTCCTTCGACCTGTCGCCCCCCTGGCTGACCACCCCTATCTGCCGCTGCCAGGCGCTCCGTGGCCTGCGTAAGGAGTCTCCTCCTACCGTCCTCCGGTCTTCTTTTCTGGCCCATCTTCCCATACACTCGGACGATGTTCCCGTCTACACCGACGGCTCGCGCTCCCCTGCAGGTGTCGCGGCCGCCGTCTTCTCTCCGTCGCTGTCACCTACCTCCCGGGGTATCCCCCTGCCGGTTCAGGCCTCCATCTTTTCCGCGGAGCTCTTTGCCCTTCTGGAAGCCCTCCGTCTGGTATCGGGTTTTTCGCGGTCTTCCTGTACCATCTTTTCGGACTCGCTGAGCGCCCTTCAAGCGCTCGAGCGCTATGATTCCCCGGACCCCCTCGTACGCATTATTCAACAGGAGTACCATGTCCTGCACACCGTTCACCGGATCCGGGTCACCTTCTGTTGGGTTCCTGCCCATGTCGGTGTTTCCGGTAATGAGGCGGCTGACCGCACAGCCCGGTCCGCCGCCTCGATGCCTCCCCTCCCCCGCCCGCTCCCCTTCTCTGACTATGTGCAGGTCTTTCGGTCCCTCTACGACCGCATATGGCAGCAGTCCTGGGACGATGCCACCAGAAATAAACTCTGGTCCATCCGCCCCCGCCTGTCATATTGGGCGTCCTCTTTCCACCGCTCCCGACACAAAGAGGTCGTCCTTGCGCGGCTTCGCATCGGCCATACGCGCCTCACGCACGGCTATCTTATGTCCCGGCAGGAGGCTCCTTGTTGCGCCTCCTGCCAGTCGCCCCTCACCGTCTTTCACATCCTTGTGGAATGCCCCACCCTGTCGTCAGTACGTCGTCGCGCCTTCCCGTTCCTCTCTGATTTCCCCCTCCCCGATCGTTTACGTCTTATGCTCGCTGAGAGCCCTCTCTTCTCGCTTGACCGTCTTTTCCTTTTCCTCTCCAAATCTCGCCTCCTCTCTGAGCTTTAGGTGACTTCTCACCCGTCGTCCGCGGTCCTCCCACTTCTAGTGCCTTTCCCCCGTCTCCGTTTCTCTTTCTCATATTCTGCTTCGCCATGATATCCGCTAGCGTATAGCGGGAAATAGCGGTAAACGCCCCAATACAAAAAAAAAAATATATATATATATATATATACACGTGCGCGTGTGTGTGCAGCGTATACATTCGCATTAACTTGTATGTGTTATATTAAAATATGAGTATATTAATAAATCTATATTTCATAAAGTTGCTTATTATATACTTATTAATATTTAATAAAAATATGCATTTGGACCAATCATCCATTGGACGAATCGACCATTTGACCAATTATCATTTGGACAAATCGGCCTTAGACTAATCGTCATTGGACCAATCATACCATAAGTGCGTCTATGGGTGGCGACGGGTATCGAAAGGTCTCGGGCAAGAAGGCTGCGAAGCCGAAGCCTGAGACCCCAGTTGCCCCTGTCAGGACCTCCAACCGCTTTAGTTTCCTGTGCTCGTAGGAGGAAGACACCGTTTTGATTGAGGACTCGCAGATCAGGGGCCAGGAGAAGTACTTCGCTTCTGCAAACCGGGACGGGAGGAAGGTAAGGTGCTTACCTGGGCGGGGAACGGCGCACTTAAGGAAGGAGGTAGGTAGAGAAGGTGCGCGTGGCTAGTCGGAGGACTGCGATCGTTGTCCACGTTGCTGGCAACGACCTGTTCCTCAAAGGCGGGAGGGTAGGTCTTACAGAAGGGATCATCACCGAGATCATGGCTCTTGCGGATGATCTAAAAA
Organism: Bathynomus jamesi; assembly: GCA_023014485.1. NCBI lineage: Eukaryota > Metazoa > Arthropoda > Malacostraca > Isopoda > Cirolanidae > Bathynomus > Bathynomus jamesi. The sequence goes on along the minus strand of JAJOZX010001240.1, from coordinate 808,819 downwards.
TGAAGACAGACAGGGGAATGTTGATGGGTATTTTACCGCGGATGAATGCCAGTGACCACGCGCTCAGTAAGGTCATTGGCATCAACGAGAGGGTGCAAGACTTGTGCGTCCCGCTGGGCGTGAGGTTTATTGACCCTTTCGACGCATTTTCGGGTAGGTGGGACCTTTACCAGAGGGATGGTGTCCACCTCAATGACAAGGGTAAAGGTGTGCTAGGCGCGCTGCTCGACCGGCACCTATACAGAATGGTGAGGTCGAGCCCGGGGAGAGATGACGGGCCCCCACCGGGGAGAGATGATGTTGAGCCGGTGGCGGCCGTACCTTCAACTGAAGGGTGCGACCAGGTACAGGTGGGTGACCCTCCTTCCACGTTGGAGGGGGCTCAGGCTCCTGCGGAAGTTGCCCCCTCGTTGGTGAGGGGCTCTTCAACTCCCGACAGCCCTGGCTGTTCGGGAAACGGGTCGTGCTAGGGGGCGGTCAGAATAGGGAAGGCTCCCTCCGTGCAATGCTTTTTAATGGTAGGTCGATTAGGAATAAGTTTTGCTAGCTATGGGCGCTCTTCGCATCAGAACACCAGGATATCGTTGCTATCACCGAGTCCTGGATTCATACTGATCGTAGGAACTACGTTCACGAAAGTCCAGGGAAATATCGTCCCATTAGTCTCACTTCAGTTGTAGGTAAATTATTAGAGGGGATAATAGCGGATAGGATCGTTGACCATTTGGATTCCTACAAGCTGCTTGGGGACTCCCAACATGGGTTTAGACGGCATAGGTCGTGTCTCACCAACTTGCTCGAGTTTTTCCACGTCATGTTGAGCGAGTATGATAAGAGTAGGGCGATTGATATACTTTATCTCGACTTTCAGAAAGCCTTTGATAAGGTACCTCACTGCCGGCTAATGGCGAAAGTGCGCGCGCTGGGTATCGGTGGGGAAGTAGGTAGGTGGATTGAAAACTGGCTGAAGAATAGGCGGCAGAGGATTGTAATTAAAGGGGCTAGTTCGGGTTGGGCCTCGGTCACGAGCGGGGTTCCTCAGGGTTCCGTTTTGGGGCCGCTGTTGTTTATCATTTACATAAATGATATCGACGGTGGCATTGTCAGTCGGATCGCCAAATTCGCTGATGACACCAAGCTTGGGGCCAATGTTGGGACGCCGGAGGCGATCGAGCAACTGCGTGCGGACCTAGGTAGGATAGGAGAGTGGTCCGAAAAATGGCAAATGCCGTTTAACTTGGGTAAATGCAAGGTGATGCACATTGGCTATGCCAATCCCAAGTCGGACTACTCGATGTTGGGGAGTAATATCGAGGCGACTGATTTGGAAAAGGACTTGGGTGTGCTAATTAGCAGCAACCTTAAGTTTACCAAACAGTGCGTAGAGGTGGAAAAGAAAGTCCAGAAGCTGTTGGGTTATATCAGGAGGCAATTTCAGTTTCGGAACAAGGAGATTGTGCTCTCACTGTACAATTCCCTGGTTCGGCCGCACCTGGAGTATGCTGTGCAGTTCTGGTCGCCCACCCTCAGGAAAGATATTGAGAGGCTGGAGCGAGTGCAGGCGAGGGCCACAAAGTTAATCCCTTCCGTTAGGCATATGGGCTACAATCGACGGTTACTCGCCCTGAACTTGTTTTCGCTGGAAACTCGGAGGCTGCGCGGTCAACTGATCGAGGTTTTCAAGCTCTTACGCGGGTTCAACGATGTCGATTTTAGAAGCATGTTTAGTTTAAATGATAACCTAACTCGCAACAATGGCTGGAAGTTGGATTTGAAACGGTTTAGGACTAGTGTGTGTGGGAATTACTTTACGTATAAGATCTGTGACAAGTGGAACAAGTTACCTTCAGAAGTTGTGAACAGTTCCTCTATGGATCAGTTCAAGAAAAGGTTAGACCAAATCTTGCACACTATTTGAGGGTGTAGAAAATTTTCCCTGGCACCTGTTGCCATTGGTACCTCCTCGGTATGGGCCGCAAGGCCTTTTGAGGTACCATATTTGACGGCTTACAAGACGCTGCGCCGTGAAGGACGCACCTCAATTTTGGAAAGGTAAATTCAAGAAAAAAAGTTTTTGATGCACTTTATTGTTAATACAATGGATATGTAAAATTCAATAAAAAGAAAACCCAAAAGCCAATAAAGAAAGATAATATGATTATTCCTGTTATTATTTGTTATTAATCAATTAATTAATTGATGTGCTGTATTGCCACTTTCGGCTTCTAAGACGCAGGGCGATTTTTTAAGGTATTTATAAGGAAAAAAAGTGCGTCTTATAAGCCGACAAATACGGTACCTCTCTCTCTCTCTCTCTCTCTCTCTCTATGATTCTCTAGTCAGACCTCAACTGGAATACTGTGCGCAGTTTTAGTCTCCATCCCTCAGGAAGGACATAGAAAGGTTAGAAAGAGTACAAGCAAGGGCTACAAAATTGATCCCTTCAATGAGAATGCAAAGCTACCAACGGAGATTGGAGCGCCTAAATCTGTTTAGCTTAGAGAGGTTGCGAGGTCAGCTTATTCAAGTCTTCAAGATGCTCAAAGGAATAGACAGGGTAGATTACAGACACTTATTCTCACTTAATGCCAATCCGACAAGAAATAATGGGTTTAAACTGGAACTAAAGACATTTAGGACCTCTGTCTGCGGAAATTTCTTTTCCTATAAAATAGTTAATAAATATCTGGAACCAACTTCCCTCAGAGGTTGTTTCCAGTCAAAGTGTAAATGTGTTTAAAAATAGGCTAGACAAAGTACTGAATACTCTCATAGTTTAAGATTAAAACATAAGAAAACTCTGCAGGAGTTCGCTTGCACGGTGTCTCTGTGAGCAAGCTAAATATAGAGCTATTTATATATTCTCCACTTTCCTGTAAAATTTCCTTGGCTACTTTTCCAGGATCAAGGTATTTTCATCAACCTTTTTCCGTACCTGCCTCTGGCAGGGAGGGAGCGGAGGGTGGGGAGAGAGCCTTCTACTTTTCTATCCAGTTTTCTACTACTGCTAGGATAGTTGAAAGAAAAATAAACTTTTAATAACAGGAACCTCCCAGAGTGGACCGAAAGGTCTTTGAGGCTCTCTCTCTCAGTTCGACACTTCGCGTAGCTTTGTGCGCAATTAAAATTAAATCCGGTGTTCTCTATTTCGCAGAACTGTGTTTGTTGCACTTTTAATTTCTAGTTTTGTGAGCATAAACTCTCTTCTATTCTTCACAGATCATTAGAAATGGAGGCTGCCTCAAGTTTAAGTAAAATCTGGAAATGCAAAAATCACCCAAACAGTTTTTGCTACATTTGTGGAAAATACATTAGTTTCACAAAGGAAGAACATCACACACAAAGTGAAGGTGGCTTACTACCACTACTTTGGGTGTATGATTGGTGACCAAGAAAAATACTGGGCTCCACATGCGTGTTGTACAGTTTGCACATCTGGCTTAACACAATGGCTGAATAAGAAGAGAGCAAGTATGCCATTTGCAGTTCCGATGATATGGCGTGAAACTATAGATCACTATAGATCATCTAACTGACTGTTATTTTTGCATGACAAATGTTTCTGGACATTGAAGTAAGACTAAGCAATATATTAATTATCCAGATATTGCATCTGCAATGAAACCAGTACCCCATGGGGATGGTCTTCCAGTGCCACATCCACCGGAAAATTCAGAAGCAAAAGGGTCATCCTGCGATGAAGATAATAATTCATCGTCATCCTCTTCATCTAGTTCTTTTATGGCACCTCAGAATAAACCGCCCCATCTGATCACACAAGAAGAACTAAGTGCTTGCAGAAGTGAATTTATTAGCTCCAGGCACAAAAGTTTCAATTTATCGAAGTCGCCATCAAAGTCTTGCCCTTCATTACAGCATGCAAGATAATTTATGTTTCTGTGCCAATGATGATGCACTAATGGAAAAATTGGGTACTGACTACTGAGCATCATTCTCAAGAATGGAGACTTTTTATAGATTCTTCTAAAGTTAGTCTGAAAGTTGTACTTTTGCACAATGAGAACAATAAGCCATCGATTCCTCTTGCTCATACTGTGAACATGACAGAAACCTATGAAAGGATGCAAACTATCCTTAAAGCCATCAAATATGATCAATATAGGTGGAACATCTGTGGTGATCTAAATGTGATTGCACTAATTCTAGGATTGCAGAGTGGGTATACCAAACATTACTGCTTTTTATGTCTCTGGGACAATCGAGATGATAAAAATCATTTCAAAGAAGAAATGGCCACTGAGAGAGAGTTACATCCCAGGAAAACAGAACATAAAAAATCAACCTTTAGTGAATCCTCAAAATGTGTTTCTATCCCCTCTTTATATCAAACTGGGATTCATGAAGAATTTTGTAAAAGGAATGAACAAAGATGGTAATGGCTTCAGATAGCTTTCTAACAAGTCCCCAAAAATCAGTGAAGCTAAATTGAAAGCAGGTATATTTGTTGGGCCACAGATTTGGGAAGTGCTGATGGATATTGATTTTGAGAAAATGCTCAATCAGAAAGAACTTGCTGCCTGGATTTCATTCAAATTGGTTGTCCATAATTTCTTAGGAAATCACAGAGATGAAAACTATGTTGGGATGATAAATGATATGCTCGTGAACTACCAAAATATCGGGTGTAGGATGTCATTAAAGATGCACTTCTTACACTCCCATCTAGACTTCTTCCCAAATGATTTAGGTGCAGTGAGCGATGAACATGGTGAACGATTTCACGAAGATATCTCTATAATGGAACAGCGCTATCAAGGACGATAGAATCCAACGATGATTGGGAGATTACTGAGAACATGAAAAAAACTAAGAAATAGTACTACGTTTTTGACAGTACTTAAATGTATTTTCAGTAAATATTGCAATCTTAATGAACTGAATCCTTTTTCTCATTAATATCTATATTATGTATGTAATGTTACTTGTTAGTAGTACATATGTATTAGTACTTATGTGACTAGTGATGTAAAAAAACCGTTTTTTTTGTTTTTTGTCGTTTTTTTTGTTTTTTTTAATAATTAATATAGATATTGCCAATTTAATTATAAGGTATACTTTTGCAATGATATATATTATAAAAATAAATAAATAAATAATAAAATAGGCCATATGGTACCAGTATAGAATGTCCTTTTCAGCCTATTTACAGAAAAAACTGGCCTCTTTCTTGCACTGAAAGTCTTGTATCTTGAGATCCATTAAACTTGCGAGAACACTGGCTGGGAGCTGACTGCCCATTGTCCAACCTTCCCAGGACTCTCCCATCCATGCCTCGGATTTTGAATCTCCCACTTAACTATCCTTTAGACCCGCGATGACATATTCCCCCCCCCCCCACGAGACCATCCATATATATATACATACACATACACCCATATACATATATACCAATATATACATAAATACTTATATACACATTTATATCTATTGTATCCCCGCAAGGGGGTTCTAAGCTCGTGCTCTTGAGTGCTCTTTGTGCTCGTTTGTACGTGCTTGTTCCTGGAGGTTTCACGTGCGCCCTCCCGGCCCTAGCACCCAAGGATGATGGGGCTCGACCCTGCAGTCCTTGGTCTTTTTCCACTTCGACTGTCCCCTCCACCCTTTCTTTTTCCTCTGTCTTTCCTCTCACTTTTTCTTTGTTTTTCCGCTGAGATATGCCCTTTAAATAGAGGCGAATCGGTTCTTCCTGAACTAAAAAAAAAAAAAAAAAAAATATCTATTGTATACCCCATACACATGCATACATCCAGAATTCCAGATACATACGCATGCATACTCACATATATACCTACACTGTCCTACACAAACTCATACACCTCTATTTCGCCCTTTCATTACCTCCGAGATCATTTAGCACATACAGTAATATCCATACAGCCAAAAGAAACCAATTAAGCACAGACAGAGCAGCAAAGCTAGTATTTATATCCCAAAATGCAAAATTCCAAGAAAGTGAAGTAAAACATGGTGCTACATTGGCTTCGTCAACATCCAAATCTGCAATAAATACCAGTACCTGTGATATTGAAACTATTTGCTTTAATCAATCTAGTGATAATGATTCTTCAATGGAAATAGAATCAGATAATGAAAGTTAAACAGCATTAGGTTAACACAAAGGTTAAAGAAAGAGATGAATATTTATATTTTTTTTATTTTTCTATTTGGAATATATACATATATATATATATATATATATATATATATATATATATATATATATATATATATATATACACACTGGTATTCTTGCCAATCACAATTATATCTATTGTTTTATACCAGTATTATGGATATTATACCAGTACCTGTGATATTGAAACTAGCATATATGCTCTACCCAATCTAGTGATGATTCTTCCATGGAAATGAAGGTTAACCAACATTAGGTTAACAAAAAGGTTCAAAAAAAGGTGAATATTTTTTTTTCGATCTGGAATATATATACTGGTACTCTTGCCAATCACAATTATGTATATTGTTTGAAATGAGGAAGAATGTTTTATGTTCTAGTTAAAAAATATAGGTATATACATATAAAAAATGAGGGTTTGTTTTTCCTTTCTATTATATACTTTTTGTGTGATTCAGTTTTTCTAAAAGATGACTATATACATATACTAGGTATAACCGTATAAGCATGGTAGTATAGTAAATTATAGGTAATACTAATATACTTATTAGATTAAAGGAAGAAAAATATGGAATAAGTTTAAAACAATAAAAAACAAAAAACAAAAAAAACAGACTATCTTCGTTTTAAACAAAAAAAACGAAAAAAAAAAAAAAAAAACGACACAATAAAAAACGACTCACATCACTACTTATGTCATTGAGTTAACTAGTATATCGTTGTAGTAGTATGTCGTATGTTTATCAATGAAGAATTAGGAGATGGATGAAATAAAGGGTAATCAGGAGCTTGGTATGACCAGGTGAGAAAGGGGTGGGTCCTGGCTGGGCCATTTATTTCTTCCATATCCTATTTGCAATAGTTATAGTGTGTCTTTTATCGTTTTAAAACATTCTTCAATGAAATTTTCAAAGCACAAGCAAAGTTTACAGGAAAAGTTATTTTTTTTACTATGTATAAAAATATTTTGAATGACCTTATCATAACTCAAAAACTAGAGGTGATCAGTAATTCTAAACTAGATTTTTGGAATTACCACTGCCAAATTACCCTGAAAAAGGTGCATTTTCTCCAGTAGCAGAAGAAATTTTTTTTTTTGTTGCCCAGTGTTATTTATGGACGTCTCCTAACCAGTTTGGTTTTAAAAGGTCCCATTCAACTGACCTATGTATTTATGTTTTCAAAAAGATTGTACTTAGATAAACTATTAGTAATTCAACTAGTTATAATTGTTTTTTGTTATATAAGCAAAGCATATGATAGAGTGAACTACAATATTCCATTTAAAATATTAGAAGACGGGAATGTTCTACCATATGTTTTAAATTTATTGAAATTTTGGTACATACACCAAACTTTTACTGTTAGATGGGGGCAATGTATTGTCCGAATGTTTTGGTTCCTCGTGCAGAGTTAGACAAGGTTCCTTACGCTCTCCTCTGCTGTTTAATATATATATATATAAAGATGGATTAATTGCTTCCCTTAATGAGGTAAGAGTGGGATGCTGAATAGATGACATGAGGCTAACTAGCTTGGTCTATGCCGATGATATGGTATTACTAAGCCCTTTGGTGAAAGGTCTGAATCGTCTTGTAAAAATTTGTGAATTATATTCTCAGAACCATGACATTAATTTTAATGTTATTAAAACTAAGGTTGTTAGAGCAGGTAAAAGAATTTAAGTATCTTGGGCAAACTATCACCAGCTCCTTGAGTGACGATGCAAGACATAAGGAAACAATATCGAAGTTACTGTGTTAAGGCAAACCATGATTATAAGGAACTTCAAATTCTGTACAAGCAGTAACGCTGGAACAATATTTTACCAGCGGGTGCTGAATATTTTGGGTACTTAGTACTTACTGCGAGTGTGAAGCGCGAAGCCATTATGGCTTAAAAATAATTCAGTGATGGCGAACCACTGACCTGCGGGTCAAGTACTGACCCACGAGGCAATTTTTAATGACCCACGAGCTCTTATTTAAATAAAATATTACTTTAATTTTTAATATTTTCTGCCTTAGTTTTAAAATTATTTAATTTTCCCACCAAAATAAACAGCTGATACACATTGAAACGTTTTTAAACGTATAGTATACGTTTAAAAACGCGTGTGTGTGTGTATGACAACTTACAATTCATCCAATTCCCCCATACTATTCAATTTGAAGATCTTCAGTTATCAGCTTTTCATTGGCTTGACATTAGTAATTTGGAAATGGAATTAGTTGACTTCCATGAAAGTGCAGTATGGAAGACTAAATTTATTGATCTTAATCTGAAGTTACAAGAAAAGGAATTGGAGTCGTCAATTATGGGTGTAATCAGAGAACAACAATCAATAGAAAGATTAGAGAATCTTATTCTTGCAGAATGGAACTCTTTACCAAATTCTTTTGCATCAATGAAAAAGCTAGCATTAGCTCTGCTAACAATGTTTGGTTCATCTTATTCATGTGAACAGTTGTTTTCCTCCATGAATTTCGTCATATCCACCACGAGGAATCGCCTTGGCACAGATATGAGTGTTACATGTGCGAGACTAAAGACAACTAAATATAAAAAAGTTTCTCACTAAAAATACTAAGTAAATAAATTAGTGACCGAAATTTGTTTTTTAAAAATCAAAAAGTAACAAAAATGACCCGCCAGCAAAAAAGATTCGCCACCACTGGAGCCTTATATATACACAGTATGAATGACATTATAGTTTATATATGTATTATATCGCAGAGCTGGGCACTTCCGCAAACACTTCCGCAAACCGCAAATTCCGTAATTGCGGAAGTATGTTTTTCGTTTGCGGATTTGCGTAAGTGATTTTGAGTTTGCGGATTTGCGATTGCAAATCCGGAAACTCAACATCACTTCCGCAAACGCAAATCCGCGAACGCAAATTCACTAATTTGCGATGACTTTGCCGCAAACGCAAATCCGCAAACGAAAAACATCTTCCGCAATTGCGGAATTTGCGGTTTGCGGAAGTGTTTGCGGAAGTGCCCAGCTCTGAATTTATATGTGTATGGCAGAACTCTTAAATATTAATATTGTATTTAAGATTTTTTTTAAATTTCAAGGACTTGAGAAGCGAGAGCCACTATTTGCGTCCAAAATGATGTATGATCACAATAAAGTAAACATTATCCAGCTGAAATATGCTCTGAAGCGATTCCATAAATTTGTTGAGACGGTTCATTAATTTTAGTATTTTCTCATTTGCTGAATAAGTTACATTAAAATAAGTTTTACGAAGTAACAGCCACTGAAACGCTAAAATCAGGGGGTACTAAAGCCCCCTACCAAAAATGTTGGCGGTGCTGCAGCACCCAAAGCACTCCTCCTCCTCCTCCCTCTTCCCGTGGCCCTGTGTACAAACGAAGCTAAAGACTCTCTTTTTCGTACTTTCTGCACTAATATTTATGGGCAGCAACTGTGGTTTAATTAATAAAAAAGGCTCCAGCAAAACCCTCAATTTGCTTTACAACAGATCCTATAGACTGCTACTAAGTTACCTCCAAGATGCTCAGCCTCTCAAATTTTCGCTAACCGCAACGTTCCGAACCTCCCTGAGGTAACAATACGCGCCCAGTACAGTCTAATGCAGTGGTTCTTAACCTGGGGGCGCGCCCCCCTAGAAACAGGAATTTCTCTAATTGTATTTGTTATTCTCTTAACGAGAGCATGGGCTAATATTGAGAAGTTATTGAGAATGTTATTTTGATTGAAGGGGGGCGTGGAGGGAAGGACCAATTCCTAGAGGGGGCATGGTAGTAAAAAGGTTAAGAACCACTGGTCTAATGCAAAGAATTAAAAAAATCAGACAATCCAATTGTCCAAGCTCTTCATCAGTCCTGCTTTATGTCTTCTAGAATCTAGAGTCTAGACTCTAGAGTCTAGAGTCCAGGGGTGCTCAGACTTCGGAGACCTTAGGGCAAAATTTGCTAACTATTATCTTTGGCGGGCACAAACACCAAAATTTTCCCCTAATTTATGAACTAAAAATAATGATTATGATTAGCTTTAAAATGCCTTTCAACATTATATTTTTTGGCAACAGCTAGAGTAGATTGGCATATTAAGCATATACATTTAGAATTTATGTTTGAGAAAAAGTAAATATCTTCCCATTCACTTTGAAAATTATACGTCCTTATAGTCTTATCACTGGTTCGTGTCGCCATTATGAAGCCCTGTCAATAAAAATAAAATTAAATAATGTAATTTTTAAAAAAAATATTTTGCGATCTAGCCACTAATATCAGAGGCTGAACTTTTACCACTTGAAACTTCAAAATCGGACACGCTGCCGGTCGAAATAATGCTAAACTTTTAATACTAAATGTGAAAACGTCAAATTACGTAAAAACGACTTAAAAATAGACAAATTTCAAATTCGCATCCAACACAAGATGACACGAACGGGTGAACGGTCGACATGATGCTAAACTTTTAATACTAAATGTGAAAACGTCAAATTACGTAATAAACGACTAAAAAATAGACACATTTCATGTTCGCATCCACACACAAGGTCACGCGGACAGGTCAAACGCGGAACTAAATATCGATCCGCCCACTCATCTTTATAAAATCAATAAAAATTCGAAAAGACACAGAAAGCCTAGCGAGTCGTTTCTAAAATGCCTTCTGATTGGTTGTATTTTCACGAAACACCCAATCAGCCAACTCGATTCATTATATCCGTTGAAATAGAATCGTCGCTTTAAGCGACACAGAAATTGGCGGAGCAAAGCAATGGTTTCAGACATGTTTTAAACATGTATGTGAGCGCTCTGCTCGCATGTAAAAATTCATTTCTAGTAATTTTTATATTGCCAGTTAAGATTTCATTTAGGCCGGCTATTCCAAAATAAACCAGCGGGCACATTCAAATCCATGGCGGGCACACGTGTGCCCGCGGGCACGGGTGTGAGCACCCCTGCGTCTAGACTATGGACCTCTTGGTATGAAAGTGTACCTATGTGTCTATAGCTCCACTTAACTCCTGCATTAGCCATCCCAATACATGTACTTTTTATTTTTGTGAAATTATTACTATTTTCTTATTATGTCCCGTCTCCTTACGTGTATCATTGTTGTTTTTGTTTTTAAAGTTAGCGTTTAATTAGTTGTATCGTTGATTACTTTGATGGATACGGTGCCTTTTTTTTTTTTTATAGGTTGAGGGCGCTGTCTCCTGCCAATAAATAGCATTATTGTCATTATCATCATTTCTTGTAGTCTCAACAGTGTGTAGATTTTTTCTTTTAATCTCCTTTAATCATAATTTTTAGTTGGTTTGTTTTTAAATGTATTATTGTTTGATGTATCCTACCGTTTATTACCTTCAAGAATATTGTACTAGGTTATGGGACTTATTATATCCTGCCAATAAAGTTTATCAATATCATATATACAGTATATATTATATATATATATATATATATTTTATTTATTTATTTATTTATTTAGTTATGAAGGTATAGTGGTGTAGTGGTGTAGTGGTTAGCGTCGCTGACTACGAATCCATCGGCCCCGGGTTCGAGACCCGACGGCAGCCGGCGCGCAGCAAAACCCAGCTGTTCATCCTTCCACACAATAAAGAAAGTGGTTGGTAGATAAATGGGTACCCTAGGTGGCCAAGTGGTTAAGACGCTCGGCTGCTGATGGGGCGTGGTTCAGATTCCAAGTTAAACTGTAGGTCTAAGGTGGAGTGAAAAGCTTGACCTTCGTCAGAATGAACAATTCGGGCAGAAGCTAACGAAAGGTTATGACGATATGGTTAGAAAAGTTATTTATTCCTGAAAATTTAGTTACTTATAGTCAGAGCTGGGCATTTGCGGCATATTTTGCGGTACTGCGGTACTACCAAACTACCAAACCGGCACCAAACCGGTACGCGGAAATTTGAATGCGGTAGCGGTACTGCGGTACTTTCAGCGATCCTTTGCGGTACTGCGTTATGCGGTTCCGGTTTGCGGTAGTACCGCAGTACCGCAGTACCGAAAAATATGCCGCAAATGCCCAGCTCTGCTTATAGTATACTCTATATGACTGAATTTGCTATATAGGCTATTATATATTGCATTATATACCGTTTTATATCTTGCGTCATGCTACGAAGTGATGCGAATTTGGATTAAAAAAAATTTTAAATTATCTAAAATCCAGATTTGAAAAAGTCTGCATTCTATTTAGCGTGGGCTTCTGGCTATTCCAAATAACCCAATGAAGATATGTTTGTGCTTTGCTATAATTACTGTATTGGTAGTTGAAAGTGCTGACATCAGCTTCTTTCAACATTTCAGTCTACAATGTTTAGTTCTTCTCAGACGAGGACTAATTGCTAGCAGCACTTAAGCCCAAATATTAACACTAAGTATATGGTGTTAATGTCATATTTCGAAGTAATTAATAGGTTTGTCTAAAGGACCTATACACATTTTGTCAACAAAACCAAAACATCGACACTAAAAACCTAACAACCTAAACTAACTTAACCTAACCTAGCGTAACCTAATTTAATCTAGCCAAATAATAACTTGTCGATAAAATGTAAAGTCGATCAAATGTCGTTAGGCCGCGTCTAAAAGTGGAAAATGCTGCTGAAAAAAAGGCCAACGTAGGCTGCCTTACCCTAATTAGTCATCATTGATGTTTACAGCGCTACTTAACGGCTTCATTACCCACATTTTTTGTAGTTATATATATTATACCGTTTCTAATAACAGTACCCGGGAAGCAGTGAGCAGTGGTAAACAGCCCCCCCCCTCACGTTTGGCTACCCTACAAACCCACATTTCCACACTTTTCATATATTCAAGGTACTTTCCTGTTATCCCGGACCCCAGACTTTTTACCAGATTCGGACGCCACTTGCCAAATTTTTTTTTTAAATGTTAAGTAACTAAACAAACCTAACCTAACCAAGGAATAGGTTAGGTTAGTTACTTAATATTAAAAAACAAAAATTGGCAATAAAATTTGACAATCTGGCAGGTGGCGTCCGAATCTGGCAAAAAGTCTGGGGTCCGGGATAACAGGAAAGTACCTTCAATTCTATATTGCGACATTTACCCAATCTAAAAAACCTAATAAATTCAATCAAACGTAACCAAACCTTACCCAACCTAGCATAACCTAACCCTTTTTCATGATAAAAGATAGTACTTATAAAGATAAACCACCGCGACTCTGCAAGTGTCGTGATATGCACATTCGTGTCGCGATGGTCTCTCTATGTATCCTCACACACGTTTGGTTATACGAAACCGTGTTATTTTCACATTTTCAACTGTAGCTGGCGCCATTTAGCTTAATCTAAACACTAATTGACCTAACCTGATCTAACCTAACCTGATCTAACCTAACCTGATCTAACCTAACCTGATCTAACCTAACCTGATCTAACTTCATTATATCAATTTTTCATGATATTTAATGAGTTTTAATAAAATCAATGTTTGAAACTAGCCTCTGGCAATACTACTAATGTCGCCACCCGCACGTTCGAGTCAACTTGTCGCGATGAGATGCGTGTATTCTAAAGATTATCGCGATGACATAAGGGAACCAAGAGCACGCATACGCCTATATATATATATATAATGCGCCTCGGTGGTGTAGTGGTTAGCGTTGCTGACTACGAATCCATCGGCCCCGGGTTCGAGACCCGGTGACTGCAGCCGGCGCGCAACAAAACCCAGCTGTTCATTCTTCACTCAATAAAGAAAGTGGTTGGTAGATAAATAGGTACCCTGGGTGGCCTAGACGCTGGGCTGCTGGTGGGGCGTGGTTCAGATTCCACGTTAAACTGTAGGTCTAAGGTGGAGTGAAAAGCTTGACCTTCGTCAGAATGAAGAATTCGGGCGGAAGCTAACCAAAGGTTATACCCATTCATTGCAGGCTATATACAAAAAGGCTTAAATTGAGCTTATATGTTTAGGCTAGCCTCAGACTTTAGAGGAGCACAAAAACTATTAACCCTGAAAAAATCAAGCGATTTCAGTTCGAGATTGCTTGTATTTCGTTATTACGTTTCAAAACATTCTGAAGAGTTTCTAGATACATCTTGAATTGCAATTGTATCGAAGGAGTTATTTTAAATACATATTGCAAGAACTGTATTTATATAAGAGTAATTAACTATAGAACAGGGCCTACATTACGATGACACTGTTTATAAATATAAGCCTACTGAAGGGAACAAAGTTATCCTAAGACTCAAATAAAGCTTAAAACATTCTTATTTCTTGGGTAATTAGGAAACAATTTTGGTAGTTACACAGAATTTGAAGTTATAGGCATAATGGCCTAGCTTCTAATACTACTGTAAATCTACTAGACTAATATGCAAAACTACAAAAAGCCTACATTTCACATTAAATAAACATAAGGGCCTACCTTGTATTAGTACAATGAATTATCCTGTGCATTAAACAAGCAGTAAAACTTTTAAACATCTGTTAAATTGGCCAATTAGAGTATTGTATTTATCACGCTTTATCTAGGCTCTAAGAGACTATGTCTATCCCGTAATTGCATTACAAACATCCTCGTTAGCCCGATATTACTCTCCACTAAAAGAACTTAACTCAACAACAGCAAATCGCAGACTAAGCGTCAGGAGAATGGCTCTCTTTTGACTCAAAACTAATCAACCGAATTTTACATTCAGTGAATTACTACGTCAGTCAGTCCGTTTTTCATTTTTTTTTTTTACAACTGAATGCGTCACTATGTCATTAAGTCACTAAGTCAGTGTTATTGTTATATATATATATATATATATATATATATATATATATATGGAATACACAGACTAATGTGCATAGAACAAGGAACCCTCCTGGGATAATTAAATCCAGTATAGTAAATGGCAAATACTAAAGTTTTTCTTTTTTATGATGGAAGCCCAACGTGGGCAACGGGTCTGTAGCAAAGAGGCCCCAAACTAGAGCTTCCTTCATCAGCTTTCTTCTAACAGACAGGACCCACCTTTGGGAGAGGGTCTTGGGTTTAAAACTAACCTAGACAATTACATTCAGAACCTCAATATACGCAAGAAACTACTCATTGCATTAGGTCTGTGTATTCCATAAACGTTAACTCAGGTGACCATTCTGAGCTGTATTATTATTATTATATATACTGTGTGCATATATATATAATATATATATATATTGAATATTATGCATAACCACGCACGATTTTTCATGGTGGGATATCACATCTTTGTGTAAGGGCTAGCGCCCTCACCTTCTGCTCGAGAGGTAGTGGGTTTGAACCCGAGTGTTTTTTTCATATATATGTCGACCGCAGGTCGATCCTGAACCGTCGTTCGAACTCACACAAAGTAACAAAGTATATATATATATATATGCAGTAAAATCACAGAATAACACGTGATCTTATTAATAAGCAAACAACCACAGGGAAAAAGGAAAAAGAAACACGAAATCCGAGCGCTTTCGTGATATATTCACATCTTCAAGGACATCTTCTTGTCCTTGAAGATGTGAATATATCACGAAAGCGCTCGGATTTCGTGTTTCTTTTTCCTTTTTCCCTGTGGTTGTTTGCTTATATATATATATATATATATATATATATACTGTATATACAGGGTGTCCCATAAGTCCGGCATCACAGGAAAAATAATAAAAAAAGGCAAAACAAAAGCTTTTATTTACAGAACGTGCTCAATATGTCCACCATTGTTTTCAATACACAAATTCAGACGTGATACCCAGTCAGCAAGCACACGGTGAATGATGTCAGGAGTAATGGTGTTACATGCCCCAATAATGCGCTGCCGCAAATGTTCAACACGCCTAATTTTCTCTGCGTATACCAGCGCTTTCAAGTGGCCCCAGAGATAAAAATCTAGTGGCGTGAGATCCGGGCTTCTAGCTGGCCATTCCACAGGCCCTCGACGTCCTATCCAATGACCAGGGAATTGTTGGTACAGGTATTCCCTTACTTGGGTGCTGTAATGTGCAGGAGCGCCGTCTTGCTGGAACCATGTTGGGAAATTTCCTTCTTCGTTCAAGACACTGGGAAATGCTTCTTCCTTGAGTATACGTAGGTAGGTGCCTCCAGTGACATGTTCATCGAAAAAGAGGGGGCCTATGATGCGATCGTTCCAAATGCCACACCATACCATCACCCGAGATGCACCTTGTTCCTTTGAAGAGGTATACCAGTGAGGGTTGTTTTGAAACCAGTAGCGGGTGTTCTGTCGATTTACCTCACCATTTCCATAAAAAACAGCCTCGTCACTGAACAGAATGGTGGACGGGAAATTGGCATCCCGAGCATATTGTTCCGTAGCCCATTCACAAAATTCCATCCGCCGGTCGGGATCATCTTCGCTTAATTTCTGTAGGATCTGAAGTTTATATGGATTCCATTTGTGAGCCTGAAGAATGCGATGGATGCTACTTTTCCACACTCCTGTCTCGGCGGACAATCGCCGAAGAGACTTATTGGGACTTCTGTTAAAATGAACCAAGATAGCAATCGTGTATCATCGTCAGTGGACCTCCTTGAAGGTCCATTGCGTGGTTTATCTTCTATGGATCCTGTTTCCTTAAACTTTGCAACAAGTCTGCTAACACAACTCTGTGTTATTGGCTCGCGGTCTGGATGCAGTCTGTTAAATTCAGCAGCGGCCTCTGTTTGACTCCAATTTCCTGAGTATTATCTGGATTCGTTCTTCCTTGCTCACAGTCATTATGGCCTGTGGAAAGAGAAAAATATGAATTATGGTTTGTAGAAATAGAAAAATATGAATTTCTCCTATGATGCCGGACTTATGGGACACCCTGTAATATATATATACACAGGGCGTCCCAAAAAAATGTATACACACTTTAACAGCTGATAGCTCAATTGATGTTTCTTTCTTTCCAAGTTAAACCCATTAGAATTAATAATGGCAGTCAGACTAAGCTTTGAACAAAGGAAATTCATTCTAAAATGCTACTGGAAGTGTGAAAACGCAGTTGAAGTGCAAAGACAGTTTAGAAGGGAGTTTCAAACAGATCCACCAACGCGACTTACCATCACTCGAATTAGAGATAAGTTTGAAGCAGATGGAACTGTTCAGAATGTCCACAAGAAGCGTTCCGGAAGACCACGGACATCGACAAGCCCCACAAAGCAAGAAAGAGTACTGGAAACGTATCACCAAAGTCCAAGAAAATCTGTGCGGCAAGCGAGTCGTGAGGTAGGAATTTCAGAATCGTCTGTCCAACGCATTTTGAAGCGCTGTCAATAGAAAAGTTACATTCCAAGATTAGTCCATGCTATTAATGAAGATGATCCGGACCGAAGAGTGGAGTATTGCGAGTGGTACTTGGCACGATGTGGATGTGGATTGGACGAAGGGGTTTCGTAGAATACCCTCCACGTTCACCAGACCTCACACCACTAGACTTTTTTTTATGGGGATACTTAAAAGACAAAGTCTACGCTATAAAACCTGCAACAGTCGCTGAATTGAGAGCAGCCATTGAACGAGAATGCACACAAATACCAAACGAAATGTTTCGTGATGTTTGCGATTCCATTGCTTCGCGTTATCAGCAGTGCCTGGACCAGAACGGACGTCAGTTTGAAAACAGGCGTTGACAGAACAATTAAATAATGTCTGTAGATTCTATTACATTTTGAAAATGAAATGTATTTTAATAAACACTGCCTTTATAAGTATTTAAAGTGTGTATACATTTTTTTGGGACGCCCTGTATATATATATATATATGAGTGTGTGTGTGTGTGTGTGTGTGTATTTCCTAAGGAATTGCGACAGTCTCGAGGATACACACAGAGACCATCGCGACACGAATGTGAATATCACGACATTTGCAGAGTCACGGTGGTTTATCTTTATAAATACTATCTTTTAATACAATGTTTAATATAAAATAGTAAAATTCAGATGTAGAAACTATAAATGGTTCCTAGAACAAGAAAGTACTTACCAGGTTCATGTTTTTAAGGTATGGGTAATGTTATTGTAGTTTTATCATTTGTGGGTATGGAAAAACTAAAAGTCCTGAAATTTAGTCGTGTGATAGCAACAGCTGGCGAAGGAAAAGTGTCGCAACAAATTTGCTGTGAGAATGCAGACATACTCCAATGACAGCCATTTATTTTATGCCGCAACAGTAATAATTAAGTAATTTTCTTTAAAAAATTGTTATTATTAAAAACACTGACTTTGTTTGTATCAAATATTATTAAAATTGGTTGAACGAATTAGGAACAAGATTCAAGCTTGGTAAATAGCGTTATGTCATGATTCTGCTGAGGGCGCGTCAAGTCGCTCATCTTGAGTAAAAGTTCCGATCGACTATTCCATAATTTCAGACAAATCTTTCGATATTATCATTAAACTGTCTATCGCTATTCTCATCTGTACTAAAATTGGAAGATTGATAATGCTGGTAATAATATGGGTATCATCAGTAGCATTAGTAGTAATAGTGGATTAAAATTAATGGGAACTATTAACGTCACTAATATTTACATGAGTGATTTATAGCAACAACGACACTTCCGGAGAATAGTCATGCACGGGATAAAAATGAGTTTTCTCGGGTGCATTTTGTGCGGCGACATTTGGCAACTATTTATAATAGTTCATGCAGGATTTTCCAACACACACACACACACATATATATATATATATAAAGGAAACAAGATAAATAGTTTTGTATACGGGAAAGGCTGGGGAAAATGTATACATACTTTAGTATCTATGGGATTACATAACATTTTTAATATATATATATATATACTGTATATAACCTTGGTTAACCTTGATTTTGCTTCCGCCAGAACTGTTCATTCTGACGAAGGTCACGCTTGTCACTCCATCTTAGGCCTACAGTTTAACGTAGAATCCGAACCGTGCCCCACCAGCAGCCCAGCGTCTTAACCACTAGGCTACCCAGGGTACCCATTTATCTACCAACCAATTTCCTTTAGTGTGTGGAAGGATGAACAGCTGGGTTTTCCTGCCCGCCGCCTGCCATCAGCGGGTCTCGATCCCGGGGCCAATAGATTCGTAGTCAGCGACGTTAACCACTACACCACCGAGGCGCATATATATATATATATATACGGTATATATTATATATATACAGTATGGTATGTGTGTGTGTGTGGTGTGTGTGTGTGTGTGTAAAATTTGTCCTGTGTTAATATACTTTGTAAGAAAGAAGAGCTGATTTAGTTTTCCTAAATGTATGTTGTTAATATTAGTTGAATATAAACCAATTTTGATCATAAAATACTTTACAAATTCTTAGAATTTTGTCGAGATAAATTTCAAGTTATCGTACGGAAAAAACCTTCATATATTTTTTTATAAGCAGAGCCTTCGGCTCCCTGCCCTACGGGCGGGGCTTGTGCTTCGCAAAATTGCCTACGGCGAGGGCACGTTAGGGTTACCCTTTGAGGGGAGGTCATTCTCCCTCCCCCTAAAACCCCCTCACCCCACTTTATGCAACTTGGGTGATAACCCCCACCCCTTTGTTCCACTCTTTGAAACAAGATTACAATGCATGTGCACATGTGCGCGTTATGTACACACAAACACACATACATACATGCTGTATATACATACATACACATATATGTACGAACATACTCGCTCATAGTCTGAAGATAGTTTTATAACGGTTGCATCTCGTTATATTTGTAATGTTTGTTTTTGAACAGATATACAGGGTGTTTCACAACCAGTCTGTCATACTTTGGGGAGTGATTTGGGGGGGGGGGATGATATCGAATAAAAAAGTCAATACAACATGAGGTGCTATTTCCAACCGTTGCGGAGCTCAGGACGTTTTAATTAAGGTGCACGGAAAAAAAATAAACGAGACTCTTAATCTGATGTATTTATTGGTCATGCTGGTTCAATATCGTGGCCCCCGAGATCTCCGGACCTAACCCCGTTAGATTTCTTTTTATGGAGCCTTAATGAAAGAGATGGTCGACAACACCAAAGTCCAAACGAGAGAGAAACTCTCGCGTCGGATTATGGATGCCGCTGGCTTACATACGAGAACACCCCGAAATGATTTAATGGGCAGTAGACTCTTGTTTGGAACGAGCGAGGCTGTGCATTGAAAACCGAGGCGGACATTTTGAACATTTATAAGGTGTATCTCATTAGATGTAGCAATAAATTCATCGGATTAATACTCTCGTGTATTTTTTTCCGTGCACCCTAACACGTCCTAGCTCCACAACCGTTGGAAATAGCACCTATGTTGTATTAGCTTTTTCATTCGATATCACCCCCAAAGTATGGCAGACCGGTTGTGAAACACCCTGTACATATCTGTATCCTGTATATATATATCCCGCAAATGAGGCGAGATGCTGCTGAGGGGTCGACCGCAGGTCAATCCTGAACCGTCGTTCGAACCCACACAAAGTAACATACAAAGTAAGTAAGTATATATGCAAACCCACAAGGAAAAAGAAAAATGATTCCAAGGCCTTTCGTGTATTCAGAAGTACACCTCGTCAGGGAGGTGTACTTCTGAATACATGAAAGGCCTTGGAATCATTTTTCTTTTTCCTTGTGAGTTTGCATCATTCATTCGTTTCACGTGTTTAATTGTGAAATTCATCCCGTATATATATATATATATATATATATATATATAGAGAGAGAGAGAGAGAGAGAGAGAGAGATCCATTGAAATATTGTAACGAATTATATGTGTGTGTGTGTGTGTGTGTGTGTTTGTGAGGAATATTTAATAGATACAAATCTTTTGCTGATAACGTTTAAAATTTGAATATTATTATTGAGATAAATAATAATAATAATAATAATAATAATAATAATAATTAAAGACTGAATTACTATTAATTTTGCGGTTAAAATTTTCTATTAATAAAACTAAACATTTATTTCACTTTATTTTTATTGAATGAAATAAATATCTTATTCTTAACCTAAATGTTGCCCTTTTTTCTGTGGGAAAGCCTTTCCCACATAATTATTGCAATAACGTTAATCTGAGGTGTGTATATATATATATATATATATATATATATATATCCCGGGTTCGATTCCCAGGTGGTTACCTCATTTTTTCATTTGTTCCGTTCTCTCTCTCTCGTCTTGCGCGGAATATCTCCTATACAAGCGTCGTTCTTTACGTTATTTATACTGCGTGTTCTTTGCAGTTGAATGTATATAATGTTACGGCATGCGGGAGGTGCCCCCTTGGGGCATTGGTTTCTGCGAGTATGTAGAAGAATTACGGCATTTGGAAGAGTGAGGTCCATGGTGTAATGATATATATATATATATATATATAATATATATATATATATATATATATACACACGAGCATATACTGTATATACTGTATGTTACAGTCAAACTGTGTAATCAGTCATTGCATAAAATGTCTGAAAATTTTAGTCATTTCTTGACACGACTGTTTCACTCAGTCAATTCGCGAAATGATTAAAACCTTCAGTCGTTTCAGGAAATTACTATATTGTAGGAGTAGTCATTACATGAAATGACTAATTGTTCAATTATGATTAAAGTATGGTTAAAATCGGATTCTTCCTCTTACATTAAAATTAAAGTACAACTTTATTATATTCACTATCAACTTAAAACTATAACCACAATTAATTGTTCATCACCACAGTATATATGACCATACATTGAACTACTGTATATATCGTTGAATAAATGAAACTATTTTTCTACGATGTGCATCAGTCAATGTGTCAGTATAGCCTTTTTATCTATTACAAACCGTTCACTGTCCATTTACTTGTTTTTACAGGTCAGACTGTTGTGACAACGACTCTTACATTTACGGTTTGCTTTGAAGCATTTACACTCGTTGGGTGCTACACTTTTTGTTACTATTACTACACATACACATGACAAAACCCTGTCCTCCAGTGGCGAACTTGTGAGTGTTTTACGGAGAGATAGGCGCTTCTCCTGGTTTACATCTGTTGAGGTCAGTTGACGTTGTGGGCACAGGTCGAATTCAGTGCGTGAGTATTTGTTCTTCAGAATCCCACTCTTCACAGCAATGGTATACGAGTCATTTTCGTTGCGGTTAAGGGTGACGCCTTGGATGTTACGGGGATTCCCCTTTCCCCTATCCACTATTGAAATGGGAACAGCAACATTATTACCAACTTCACCTGCTTTGAGGTCCACACGGCTGCGTTTGACCATGCGCTCAGCCTGTGACACCTGTGCATCTCTAGCTCTTTTGCGCTGCTCAACTATATTGCTTTGACGAGATGTAATGACTGCAAGGGGTGATCGGCTTAATGGTGATGGCTGGCTGTTGTGTTGTAGAGGGAGGCTTGGTTCTGCAGGGAGACGTGGGAGAGCAGGGCTGATAACCTGAGGTGTGGCCTCTGCTGGTGGAGACCTGATGGACTTGAAGGTTGCTTGTCATGTGTGAAAGGCATAGCGTCTGTTGTTGGTGCTGCTGGCTGCAACATGGGATCCCCCGACTGGTACAAGGCATTTGTAATGATGAAGGCTACCAGACATCATAATATAGAAGAGACTGTCATGACTGATCTTCACAACAGACGCGATTGGGAGCAGGTGAGGTACGCTCCGTGTAGTCTTGTAACATAATATTGTCACCATACCATCAGAATTTACTAATAATTGTTGTACACAATATGCCTGAAATTTTCAAGTCAAGTTGTGTAATAGTAGTACCCTGTTTCAAGTCATTTCATGAAACGACTGAAGGTTTTAGCGAAATTTCGCGAAATGACTGAGTGAAACAGTAGTTTCAAGAAATGGCTAAATTTTCAGGTATTTCACGAAATGACTGATTACGCAGGTTTACTGGGATTTATATGTATATATATCCGCAGATATATAGAAAGCAACTCGCTCCTCCACCAAGCCAGATCTAGAGGCGGGGCCACCAGCTTGACCTCCGTGTGAAGAGAAGCCAACGCACGGAACAGCAACAAGGTAACAAAGTATTATATATATATATATATATATATATATATATATATATATATCCTTTGGTTAACCTTTGGTTTGCTTCCGCCCGAATTGTTCATTCTGACGAAGGTCAAGCTTTTCATTCCACCTTAGACCTACAGTTTAACACGGAATCCGAACCACGCCCCACCAGCAGCCCAGCGTTTAACCACTAGGCTACCCAAGGTACCCATTTACCTGCCAACCACTTTCTTTATTGTGTGGAAGGATGAACAGCTGGGTTTTGCTGCGTGCCGCCTGCCGTCACCGTGTCTCGATCCCGGGGCTGATGGATTCGTAGTCAGCGACGCTAACCACTATACTTTTACATCAATTTCGACCTTGAAATTTTGGTTGTAGTCCACTCTCAAATTTAGTAAATTGTAATACACATTTGTTATTATTATATTATCATTATTATTATTATTATTAGTAGTAGTAGTAGTAGTAGTAGTATTGGCTCTTTTTACTTCATCGGTTTCTTGTTTTATTCCTTTGGCGAACGTTTCATTCGATCATATTTGAACAGCTTCAGAGCTTGTTTGGAATTAATTGGTTTATGCGATAGTGTGACAAGCTCCGAAGAGGTTCACGTGTGCTTCAACAAAACGTCAACAAAATGAATAAATCAAGAAAACAACAACAACAACAACATAATAATAATAATAATAATAATAATAATAAATAAATAAATAAGCATGTATTTATCCGAAGCCCAAGCGAAGCTGAAGATCCTCATTTTCGTAGTTTCTGCATTAATATCTACGGACAGCAACTGTGGGGTAATTGTAAGAGAGGTTCTTGCAGAACCCTAAATTTGCTTCATAATAAATTATTTTAGACTGTCGCAGTGTCGCATAAGTGCAAGATGCTCAGCTTCACAAACGTTCGCTAACCACAACGTCTCGAGCCTCCATGAGGTAACGAGACGTGCTCAATACAGTCCAATGGCAAGAATTCAAACCTCAGATAATGTAATTGTAGAAGCTGTTGATCAATCCCGATTTATGTCTTCTAGACTGTGGGCTTCTGGATATGAAAGTGTTTGTTTATAGCTCAACTTAGCACCACCATTGATATTTTCATTACAAATAAATACTTTTTATTTTTATTATTAATTTTATTATTATCTGTTTCATTAATCTTATTTTCATTTCCTTTTTTAGTCCTAATTTTGTATTTTTTTAATTTATTGTTTAATTTTCGTATCGTTTATTGTCTTGATAGATATCGTACGCTTTTATGGGATTTATCTCCTGCCAATATCAATTATCATTATCATTATCGTTATCATTATTATTATCATCATCATTATCATCATTATCATTATCGTAATCATTATTATTATCATCATCATTATCATCATTATCATTATCGTTATCATTATTATTATCATCATCATTATCATCATTATCATTATCGTTATCATTATTATTATCATCATCATTATCATCATTAATGCGATCTGTGTTGAAGTTAGGGCGCGTAGTATTAGTTTTAATTTTGTCGTTGTTTATAGACCTCCCGTTCAACCCCTCGATATAGATACTAGATTTTACTCACTTCTTGGTAATTTTATTGACAATCGGAATAGTATAATTGTCGGAGACTTTAACTGCCCTAATGTTAATTACGAGAATTTTACGGGTAACGAAGAGGGTTTGAGACTGGTTGAGTTTATGGACGATAACTTTTTACGACAGATAGTTACCGAACCAACGCGCGGTGGTAATATCTTAGATTTGGTGATGACGAACGGCGAGAATATAGTCGAAGGTTTAGAAGTAGGCGAGAGTTTAGGATGTAGCGATCATCAAATTCTTAGGTTTAAGTTATTGATAGAAAACACTCAGGATAGTAACGTAATAGAAGTCCCTGATTTTCGTAGGGCTAATTTTGATAGTTTTGCTGATAGGATGAGTGTAGTGGACTGGGATAACTTATTTATGGGTAATGATACAAATTTGCGTTGGGTGGCGTTTAAAGAAAGTTTTAGGAATATTGAAAGGGAGTTTATTCCTCGTAGGCCCAAGCGCGTTAGAAATCGTGGTAGGCCGAAGTGGTGGACTAGGGAAGTAGGCGAGTTCATAAACGAGCGTAATAGAGCGTATAGACTTAACAAGCGCAATGGCCAGGTAGCTAACTTTAATAGATATATCGAGCTTAGACGTCAGGTTAAAAGATCAGTTAGGAATGCTAAGCGTAATTTAGAGATAGTTATAGCTGCGGATAGTAAACATAATCCAAAAAAGTTTTTGAATACGTAAATAATCGTAAGCCGGTAAAGGATAACATAGGCCCTCTAGTGGATGTAAATGGCGCTTTGGCTTCTGACGCTCAGGCGATGGCGGGTATTTTCAATAACTTTTTTGCGACAGTTTTTACCGTAGAGGACGTAAATAATGTCCCAGACGTTGACGATATCGTTCCATTTAGTAGCGAGACTATTTTAGATGAAATAACTGTTTACGAGGCTGAGATTGCGCATTATATCGATAGGCTAAAAGTTAGCAAGGCTCCAGGCCCTGACGCTTTTTATCCTAGACATTTGAAAGATTTGAAAGACGTCATCGTAGGCCCCTTAGCGAAGATTTTTAATCAGTCACTCGAAACGGGGATTATTCCTGAAGACTTCAAATTAGCTAACGTCACGCCTATTTTTAAAAAAGGCGACCGCGCGGTAGCTAGCAATTATAGGCCCATTAGCTTAACGTCAATTGTCGGTAAACTTTTGGAATCCGTAGTTAGGGATCGTATTATCGATCACTTAGAAAGTAGGGGTTTGATTAATAGTAGTCAGCACGGGTTTCGACGCCATAGGTCTTGTTTAACTAATTTGTTAGAATTTTATAACGAAATAGTGCGCGAATACGATAGGCATAGAGCAACTGACGTTATTTATTTAGATTTTAAAAAGGCGTTCGATACAGTTCCGCATAGGAGATTAATTGCGAAGGTTAAAGCGCACGGTATACGCGGTCAGGTAGCTAACTGGTTAGAAGAATGGCTTCGTGCTAGGAGTCAGAGGGTCGTAGTTAATGGTAGTGAATCGGGGTGGTTAGATGTAGGTAGCGGTGTCCCACAGGGTTCAGTGTTAGGCCCATTGTTATTCGTAATTTACATTAACGACATAGATGTAGGATTGACTAGTAACGTTTCAAAATTCGCGGACGATACTAAAATAGGCGGTAAGGTTGTTAACGAGGACGATAGAAATAGGATCCAAGTCGATGTAAATAGGATTATGGAGTGGACGGATAAGTGGCAGATGCAATTTAACGTAGATAAATGTAAAGTTTTGCATATAGGTTCTCGCAACAATAATTACGCGTACACGATGGATGATAGGGAGTTAGCGAGCGTTGACGAGGAAGTAGATTTAGGCGTACGCGTAAATAAAGATTTAAAGGTTAGGAACCAGTGCCTGGAGTGTTGCGCAAAAGCTAATAGGATGTTAGGCTTCATAGCGCGTAACTTCGAATTTAAATCGAAGGATATTATATTGCCCCTTTACAAGTCCCTAGTCAGGCCTCATTTAGAATATGCCGTTCAGTTTTGGTGCCCGTACTTGCGTGAGGATATTGATAGGTTAGAAAGGGTTCAGCGTCGTGCCACGAAACTTATTCCGTCATTGCGCAATAAGCCTTATGAAGATAGGATTAAAGTGTTAGACTTGTATTCACTCGAAACTAGGAGATTAAGGGGGGAGCTTATTGAAGTTTTCAAAATCGTTAATAACGTCGATAACGTAAATTTTGACAAATTGTTCACTTTCGATAATAGTAATACTCGCAATAACGGATTCAAGTTGCGTGGCAAGCGTTTCATTACTAATATCGCTAAAAACTTCTTTACGTTTAAAGTAATTGATAAATGGAATAATCTCCCCGCGTCAGTCGTTCATTCTACCAGCGTTAATGTGTTTAAGAACCGTCTTGACAGACATTTTAAAAATATTAACGTTGTTTAAAATTAAAAAAGAAAGTTAACAACAGGAGCTCTGGTGGTGGTGCTCGAGGATGAGTCTGTTGACGATGAATGCCAGCTTGTGACATGCCAGCGTGTGATGCCAGCAATAAAATTATTAAAAAAAAAAAAAAAAAAAATTAGACTAACACGAATGTAGTTGTAGCTCATAACGTAAACTAACCCACTTTTTGTTTAACTTTACATACTTTTTTTTTTTTCCCTTACTTTGCATGTGTCTAACTCTTTTCTTGCATGTTTGTAGTTTGCATGGTATGACAGTGAGTTAAGACTGTGTTTGCATGGTTTGTAAGCGTTCTTATTTTACTTCTTTTCATCTTTCACCCCTCTCCTATTCTCTCCGACTATCTTTCTGACTTGTCGGCAGTGGCCGGCGGATGATGATGGTGAGACCTTTTTCCTCTTTTTCTGAATGAATGTTAACCCACGAATGATAGGTGTTGCTCCTTACTTAACCCCTTATTCTCCTCTTCTCTTAACCCCCAACTCTCTCCTTTCTCTCGGGCTAGCCTTAGAGTGGATCTTAGGGTCTTTGTTAGCCTTAGCTTCTGTAGATCTGTAGATCATTATCATTATCGTTATCATTATTATTATCATCATCATTATCATCATTATCATTATCGTTATCATTATTATTATCATCATCATTATCATCATTATCATTATCGTTATCATTATTATTATCATCATCATTATCATCATCATCATTATTAACGTCCAGACGCATTTTAAACTAAAGATCAGATAACGCAAGTCTATTTATTGGAGGTTGCAGTGACACGAGTTTTAGACATATAACGCCTGCAGATGTTCCATCTCGCAAATGGATAATATACCCAATATATTTAATAATATAGCCATAAATGTACACATATCACTTAGGTAGTAACTTTTTTCTATTTCTCCAAAGAAACAATTGGAGAAAGAAGTTATTATAAGTAATGACTATGTTTTATTTTTAATTAAGAGCCCAGTAAAGCCTTCAGCTTAAGGGCCAAATTAAATAAATAAAAAATAGTCCAGCTTCACAATTATTTATGTCATTGTAAATTGTAAAATAACTATTATTTTATTAATACTTATTAATAATAAAGGTTATTCAAATCAAAACTGGCCTATTATTACTATTGTAAGTGAATCTATGTAAAGTTTCGAGAAATGAGTAATAGTTAAGTCTGAAACTATTCAGAGTTTAGTAACGTGAAAGACAACATCCTGAACCTCCCCTCCTTTTACCCCACAGAGAGGGGAGTGAACGGGAATTCCGAGTGTCATGTGACTCTCGGAGGTGGTTGGAGTCATTACGCTTCGAGTAGTGGCGCAACTGGGGGGGGGGGGTCCCAGGACCCCCTTCAACAAAGATTTTTGCTTACACATTAACAAAGTCAACAGAAATGATGTTATGGATTAACAATGCAAAAGATTGTAAAGGCTGTATAACAATTGAATGGTATAACAATTAAATAGTTAGGCTGCTTCAGTACACTTTGGCTTGGAACGTCTGTCTGGGAACGCCTTAATAATTAATGAACACGCTTTGAATCTCCTTTTGTATGGAATTTCAGTAAGTGGTTTAATATCGAGACCCGCTTCTAGAAAATCCTGGTTCGCGTCTGGCTTCGAGTGTAATGCCTAATGACGGAACGCAAAAAGAAGTAACAGAAAATCAGTAAAATAAAGAAAATTAAGCAATGTACAGAGTGTTCCAAAAGTCCCAACCTATTCCTTGGAAGGAGTGAGCAAGAAATGGATTGGAATTTTATTAGTCATTATTAATGTCATTATAAATGTATATTAAATTATAGGTTTTACATAAAAAAACTAAAAGTAAGATGTAAAAAAATATAAGAAATTAAATAATAATGGAGTATACATTAAATCCAATGTGACATTAATACAAAGATTTATCAATATTCATTTATTAAAATAGATTAACTCTTTCCATAAGTTGAATCCAACAAAAAATTAGGTTTCGGGATACGGATAATCTAACTCAGTGGTTCCCAACCTTTTTTTGTATGGTTACCCAAAATCCAATTCTAATCCAGCTCCATTACCCGAGTCATTAGTCATTATGATATTTTTTATAACTTCTGGATCGCATGTCATTCATTATCCCACAAAATAATTGTCATTATCCTAGTAAGGTAACTTACTCCTAGGTTGGGAACCACTGACCTAAATTGAAGGATACCTTATCTAGTTCTCTATTCCAAATCGGAATCTGAGCTGAATCTACCATATTTAAAATTAAAAATATGGCATTTCTAAACTGTCGTCGTGGTCTGCAATATCAGTTGTTTTTGGTTGTTGTTCCTTTTAACGCTTTTCATGATTGTTTTTAAAATGTACGGCAGGGGTGCTCAAACTTTTTCGCAGGCGGGTACATTTTCCAAATGCTGGAGCTCAGACGGGCATGCATAAAAAATATTATGATAAAAAATATGTAAAACACATAAAAAATATTATTATCTGGTTTTAATTGCAATATTCTTTCTATTAATCGGTCTCTAAAACCTTATCTGGTGGTTACTCGCGG
Organism: Bathynomus jamesi; assembly: GCA_023014485.1. Lineage (NCBI taxonomy): Eukaryota > Metazoa > Arthropoda > Malacostraca > Isopoda > Cirolanidae > Bathynomus > Bathynomus jamesi. Next base: position 779,110 of record JAJOZX010001240.1, on the reverse strand, counting down.
GCACACCGAAATGGCTTCGCGGGCACAAACGTGCCGGCGTGCACAGATTTGAACGCCCTGGTGTACGGGAATCGTACAATAAAAACAACAAATTACATATGTTTTCTTTTTTTATTTTTCTTTAAAACATAAATATCATTTCTACGGGCTTTTTTTCCATTATATTCGGAAACTTTGGGATACAAAGAGTACCATACTGCCGTGTCAGATAAACTATTACACCAGTGGCGTTCCTTAGAGATCTTTACACTAAGAATATAGAAACCATGTTGACTTAATATTTTTGTTGCCTCTTTCTCTGGAGTGGTTTCTATGGCCATTTTCGCTGCTGAATACGCGTTTGGCTGGTTCTTGGACCTAAAATGAAGTTTTAACCTGGTTCAGTGGATTTTTTTTCAAAATGGCGGGCAAAAAAATAATTCTCTGTTTTTGATGCTTAAGAAAAAGGTCTTTTCATATTTTTTCAGCGTCGCTGAAGTTGAAAATGAACAAATCAGAGACATGTGATGCGTGGTTTAGCGGTTATAGGTAAAATATGGAAAAGAAAGGTATTATTTTATTAAAAAATCATGTACAGAAGAAACACAAGGCATTCATATCAGTTCCATGATGTAATTCAAATCATGAAATCATCATATTTATAACACAGTGTTCAACAAACTATCACTAGTAACACTGTCCTCTGGTCGTAAGGCATTCTTAATAGAATTTCTCAGTTCATCTACACTAAATTTTTCCATTTTGAGTTTCCCGTCTGATTTGACGAATATCTGGTGTGATGGCGAGTCTCAAATAGGTAATTTCTGTGAGGAGCTGCTTTTCGTTCAGTTTGTACAGAGTATCCAGGTTGTTTGGAGTCATAGGGCCTCCATGTTTCTTGCAATTTTCCAAAACCGCCAATATTTTGCCAGCTTTTTTCTTTCTCTAATTTCTTCACTTTCTTGACTTTTTCTGAACCCCTGGCCCATTTCAAGGATGCCTTCCTATCCTCAAGATACATTTTTTCTCGAGTGCGTTTGAATGAATGTGCTACCACCACTGGCCCTGATTCGGTTGTCAAATTTTGAAAATTCTTATTCGTATCCTAAATTTGTCAGAGGAGCATACATCAAGTATGGATTAGCGTCATTGTTTGATCTTGTTAAATAGTCCATACAAGACAGCTGATTATTTACAGTATTAATGACTTCCTCTAGAACTAGAGCTTCAAGTTTATCTTTACCAGACCTGGCTTGTTTCTTCCTTACAGCCATCAAGTCATTCAATTCAACCATCTTACCTTCAAAGAAACGTTTTACTCCAGACCAAGTTTTTTCATTTTTCTCGTCACCCTTCTTGTCAATTCCAAGAAGCTCCATCATAGCGAAAATCATCACTTCGCCCATCATTGCGTAAATTTGGGAACAACACATGAACCATTGACTTTGGATGAAAGTTGACACTGCGAGAACTAGCTTGTTACTGTTGATATCTACTATGACATCAAAGAAAGCTTGGATGGAGTCTCGCCTCGCCAAATATTCTTTTGCTAACTCTGCGATTCTCCCAAACTGGTTTGCTACGAATCCTTTGACTCCATCACATTTGAGTCCATTATCCGCCATCCGAATGGGAGGCATGGCTGGGAGAGAGCAATTTAGCAATTGCAATGAGTCCCAAAGTATGAATGGAAGAACCAGGAGAACAGAAAACTTTTTCTCCTGCCGTAACTTGAAGTAGATTATGTACTCCGATTTTCTGTTCCGTGTTTTTAAACACTTTGTCTATAGCGTGATCTATTCCTAAAATGATATGGGCGCAGCACTTCAAGATCTTGTTTGATTCGATTCCAAGATGCTGTAAAAGTATTCCACATTCACTAGCTCGATCACACATCCAGAAGTCTATTTGAGATTTGAGTTCGTCAGTGGTAGAATTTGCTAGTATGGCTAGACAACTCAATTTGAATTCGTAAGCTCTGGCTCCATCCTCTCCGAGATGGCTGACGTTTTCCAGATATCCAGTTGTCAGCGACTTTTTCATGCCAGATGGACCAGCGATGGTGATGTGGTCAGCCTTCACGTCGTACAGCCGGTGGCCGGCAGCCTTGGTCTTATCGTCAAGTCCTACACTCACAACGTTATCCTCTTTGTTGAGAGACATACTCTAGATTCAAGTATGAAGCATCTTCCAAGTATTGCATTATTGATCTGCGTCTCGGAAATACATACGTCAAGTCTGAATACTGGTGACGGACTTGTAACTCTTCGTCTTCACTCGCCATCTCACCCTCACAATCTTTCTCATTATCATCTGCCTTCAGCTTCCAATCTTGATCAAACACCATATTAGCTACTCTTACTATCATTCTCGAAAACTCTTCAGGAGAGGTTCTTGTCTCGGCAAGACACTGGACTATACACGGCATCAAGTTTTCGTCCAGATATTTTTTGCCTGTTCTGATTTTCACTGTCGGAAATGCAGCTTGTTGTTCTTTACTCTTCTCCTTGCTTAGGTCTTCTTCCGATGAGCGAAGTTTACGATCAGTAGAAGGAACTGTCTCTGCCGTTGTTGGTTTTTCAAAACTCGGATCGTTTTCAGAATCGACTGAAGTTGCTAACATTTCAATAATTTCTGATCCCTCTAGCTCCCTTTGCTCTCTCAAGTTGCTTTCTGTTGCTTTTCGCTTTTTCTCCGCTGATCTTTCACGAGTTTCTTTCCTCTTTTTCTGTCTCACTCAATCTTTTGGTACTGCATTTGTACATATGGCCTTATACGCACCAAAGCAATTATCCCAATAAAAAGTCTTATCCTCATCAGTCATTTTGACCCCAAATTCTTTTGAAGTTCTGCTTCGTAATCCTCATCGTCAGTTTTAATGTTGTAGGCGTTCTTAGTGAGCTGACCATTAAAGACGCTCGCATTTTGGTACTGTTCGACACTTTTAGGTTTTTGTTGGCAATGTTCATTCTTTCTCAATTTGTTAAAATGTTCATAATCATCTCTTATTTTTTTCGCCACTCTTTTTTCATGGATGGGATAGACATTTTTATCATATTAATCCAATCTCGTCTTAGTTCATTTGCAACTATCTTGCTGGCATTATCTCGAGTCATTCACTTTTTATGTCCCTTTACTCCTTTTTTGCAAAGTGCAAACATCCTACCAATCACAAATGTTCCTGGTGGCAACTTTCCAGTCGGTTTAAATTCGTCCACTTCTGTGTAGGTTTCCCCACAAAGTTCTTTTCTGGCGGCACTGCGTGATTTCCTTTCACCAGCCATCATTACCAATCAGCAGTCACTAAGCATTAGGATCTGCAAGTACAGTAAATCCCCATTGGTCGGCATATAACACCGAAATATGATAGGTAATACAAATTATAATCATGCTAGATGTATCATATATATTATTATTATTAAAGTAGATTATATCAAATATTGTATTTGATATATTATTTACTATTATTATTAAAGTATATATACACACACCATGTTATTATTAAAGTAATATATACAATTATTATTAAAGTAAATTAGCAAAACATTGATAGTACAAGAAACCACAAAAGAGAAAGCAGCCAAACACCAGAACACGAGAACGAGCCAAAACACTAAAGTAAGCCAAAATAAAACATCAATATTACGACACACTAGATACTTAACAACATTGAAGAATGAACATAACCATGATTAAAATATAGCAAGCATTTATCAACTAATTATTTTTTTTCTAAGGTTTGGAGGTGAGAGTGGGAGGCCTCATTCATCCTTTATGTTCGATATGGATCGGGCATTTTTTCAAATTTTTCGTCATCAATCTGCTTAACCACACTCCTAATGTGTCTCAATTGTTCATTTTCGAGTTCAGCGACCATGAAAACACATGAAAAGACATATTACATGTGAAGGGTAGCAGTTTTTTTTATCATTAAAGCAAAAAATCGATTTTTTTGGCCGCCATTTTGAAAAAACTTCACTAAACCAGGTCACAAATTTATTTTAAGTCCAAGAACTAGCCGAATTCGTATTCAGCAGCCAAAATGGCCACAGAAACCACTCGTTCTAAAAAAAAGTGTTAGATTTCCTCACCCCTAATATAAGGCTTACTCATCGGCAGTAAAAGTTTTTCTTTTGATAATTATCGTATTTGAGTGCACAACCCACGAACACCTAAACCTTTACTCAGAAACTTTTAAGTCTTCATCATTTTCAAATCATCAATCTTCACCTGCATATAATTTTGTGTATTTTCAAAGCTCGATACTGAGTTACTTTTTTTTTATGGAGGAAGGATGGGGCTAAGGGCGAGTGCCCGCAAAAGTGACCCCTCCACAGAAGACGGAAAGAGCCAAAAACAAGGTCTCCAAGGCTCAATGATGTTATTTTATTTTTTTTTAAATATAAATTTTGAAAAGGTTGTGTAGTGTGAAAGATGCAAGTATGTGTAGTGAGGAATATAGAGAGAAGCGTGTGTTTCAGAGCATGCTGGACTACTCGCAGGGTAGATGAGACAAGGAAAAAGATCAGCTAAGGAGGACAGTGACAGGAGAAACGGGAGCTCCAGCACTCCCTGACTCCTGCCTAACATCCACCTCGAAGTACTTCCCTGGTCGACTGGTGTCTACAATCTCCTCCTACTTGTTTTATTGTGTTACTGATCATATTTTAATTACTTAAGTTTAAGTGCACCAACAAAGCCCGAATTGTAAGGGGTTTTGGCGCTTTAAAATTCTTAGTTTTTGCTGTTTCTTAGCTAAACTACTCATTTCTTGCCTTTTGTCCCCCGAAAGACGTTTTTCCCTATTAAATTTCTTGTTGATTTATACCAATTACAACTTTCTACATGAATTCCTTCCAATTTTAGAACTTGTCAAGTTCGTTTTGTTAGTGTGCAACTGAAGATTTATAACGTAATTGGTGATGTAAGGTACTATACTATAAGGTACAGTAGGTACAGTGTATTCCGACTTTTGCTATCGATTGTAAAGGACTTGATTTCGAGCATTAATTTTTCAATGAGTGTTCCAAAAATACCCAAGGTTGCAATTTTGTACCGTATGAATTCAGTGGTACAAAGGTGTAATTTACCTCAAAGTTTCATTATAAGATGTTGCATTTAGTTTTATCAAATTGCATACAGCAACAGTGCGTAGTTAGTACATTTAAGGACTGTCTCAAACCAGTCTGAGAAATGGGAATGGGGTTGCGATGACGAACCCGCTGCAATTAATGTAATTGGCTCAGTTAATGTTTAATTTATTTTAATGTTTAACTTTTCCCGATTGGTGGCGTTACCACCCGTTTCAGTGCCCTCTGGTGAACAAAGGATGTTTAAATGGAGCAACCAACTAATAGGGATGCCAGGCGTCTCGTACTGTGCGTGATGTCCTTATTTTGTGTGTTCAGACAGAATCCCGTATCAACATGGGCGCAAATCGCTACCCAAAAGTGGGGGGGGGGGGGGGGGGTACATTTAGATATAAAAATTAATGGATTTTTAGTACATGTATTTAAAATATCGTAAAAAAAGAAATGAAATGATAATATCGCTGTGGATCACGTGAGAACTACCTAATGAAAACAACTGAAACCAATAACAAGCAATATTATTGCTTGTTATTAGTTTCTTGGGACTCACTCGGGACGTCAATTTTTATGAATGGTGGCCACAACCGCGCAAAAATTTATATACTCGTCGCGGAAATCGTCTCGAAACTAAACATCACATATTGGTCATGGGTCTCAATACGATATAATATAATTAATAATAAATAATAATATTTATTCATGTATTATAATTCCTCTTATTACTTTGAAATACCGTGAGCCTACTAAGAGGTCCTAATAGTTCCAAATAGTGGGGGGTACAACTGATGCTATGTTCCCAGCCTTCAAAAAGTCCCATAGGGATTTGCTTCCATGCGTATCAGTACGGGACACAATGGAAAGAACTCAAATAACTGCAAATTTGAACTACTACTACTACTACAGGGTGATAGTAGTGACATTTTTTGAAGTGAAGAAGTGCAAGTAGCTAAGAGTAGATTCGTTGAGTGTGAACAAATTGAGTGAGTCATAGCCACTTCTCCAATTATACTTTTTTTTTTACCATGATATTGCGTAAAAACAATCGCAGATTTGGTAACTGGACCCACTCCAACATCGAAGGAGGTGGAAGTCGAATCCGGAATCTTCGCAATTTCAGTCCAATTTTCAACATGTTGATCTACAGTAAGAAATATAAAAAACAAAAGACAAACGTATCGAAGAAGCAACATAAGTTGATCTACAGTAAGAAATATAAAAAACAAAAGACAAACGTATCGAAGAAGCAACATAAGTTGATCTACAGTAAGAAATATAAAAAACAAAAGACAAACGTATCGAAGAAACAACATAAGTTGATCTACAGTAAGAAATATAAAAAACAAAAGACAAACGTATCGAAGAAACAACATAAGTTGATCTACAGTAAGAAATATAAAAAACAAAAGACAAACGTATCGAAGAAGCAACATAAGTTGATCTACAGTAAGAAATATAAAAAACAAAAGACAAACGTATCGAAGAAACAACATAAGTTGATCTACAGTAAGAAATATAAAAACAAAAGACAAACGTATCGAAGAAGCAACATAAGTTGATCTACAGTAAGAAATATAAAAAACAAAAGACAAACGTATCGAAGAAACAACATAAGTTGATCTACAGTAAGAAATATAAAAAACAAAAGACAAACGTATCGAAGAAACAACATAAGTTGATCTACAGTAAGAAATATAAAAAACAAAAGACAAACGTATCGAAGAAGCAACATAAGTTGATCTACAGTAAGAAATATAAAAAACAAAAGACAAACGTATCGAAGAAACAACATAAGTTGATCTACAGTAAGAAATATAAAAAACAAAAGACAAACGTATCGAAGAAACAACATAAGTTGATCTACAGTAAGAAATATAAAAAACAAAAGACAAACGTATCGAAGAAGCAACATAAGTTGATCTACAGTAAGAAATATAAAAAACAAAAGACAAACGTATCGAAGAAGCAACATAAGTTGATCTACAGTAAGAAATATAAAAAACAAAAGACAAACGTATCGAAGAAACAACATAAGTTGATCTACAGTAAGAAATATAAAAAACAAAAGACAAACGTATCGAAGAAACAACATAAGTTGATCTACAGTAAGAAATATAAAAAACAAAAGACAAACGTATCGAAGAAACAACATAAGTTGATCTACAGTAAGAAATATAAAAAACAAAAGACAAACGTATCGAAGAAGCAACATAAGTTGATCTACAGTAAGAAATATAAAAAACAAAAGACAAACGTATCGAAGAAACAAATAAGTTGATCTACAGTAAGAAATATAAAAAACAAAAGACAAACGTATCGAAGAAACAACATAAGTTGATCTACAGTAAGAAATATAAAAAACAAAAGACAAACGTATCGAAGAAGCAACATAAGTTGATCTACAGTAAGAAATATAAAAAAAAAACAAAAGACAAACGTATCGAAGAAACAACATAAGTTGATCTACAGTAAGAAATATAAAAAACAAAAGACAAACGTATCGAAGAAACAACATAAGTTGATCTACAGTAAGAAATATAAAAAACAAAAGACAAACGTATCGAAGAAACAACATAAGTTGATCTACAGTAAGAAATATAAAAAACAAAAGACAAACGTATCGAAGAAACAACATAAGTTGATCTACAGTAAGAAATAAAAAAACAAAAGACAAACGTATCGAAGAAACAACATAAGTTGATCTACAGTAAGAAATATAAAAAACAAAAGACAAACGTATCGAAGAAGCAACATAAGTTGATCTACAGTAAGAAATATAAAAAACAAAAGACAAACGTATCGAAGAAACAACATAAGTTGATCTACAGTAAGAAATATAAAAAACAAAAGACAAACGTATCGAAGAAACAACATAAGTTGATCTACAGTAAGAAATATAAAAAACAAAAGACAAACGTATCGAAGAAGCAACATAAGTTGATCTACAGTAAGAAATATAAAAAACAAAAGACAAACGTATCGAAGAAACAACATAAGTTGATCTACAGTAAGAAATATAAAAAACAAAAGACAAACGTATCGAAGAAACAACATAAGTTGATCTACAGTAAGAAATATAAAAAACAAAAGACAAACGTATCGAAGAAACAACATAAGTTGATCTACAGTAAGAAATATAAAAAACAAAAGACAAACGTATCGAAGAAACAACATAAGTTGATCTACAGTAAGAAATATAAAAAACAAAAGACAAACGTATCGAAGAAACAACATAAGTTGATCTACAGTAAGAAATATAAAAAACAAAAGACAAACGTATCGAAGAAGCAACATAAGTTGATCTACAGTAAGAAATATAAAAAACAAAAGACAAACGTATCGAAGAAACAACATAAGTTGATCTACAGTAAGAAATATAAAAAACAAAAGACAAACGTATCGAAGAAACAACATAAGTTGATCTACAGTAAGAAATATAAAAAACAAAGACAAACGTATCGAAGAAGCAACATAAGTTGATCTACAGTAAGAAATATAAAAAACAAAAGACAAACGTATCGAAGAAACAACATAAGTTGATCTACAGTAAGAAATATAAAAAACAAAAGACAAACGTATCGAAGAAACAACATAAGTTGATCTACAGTAAGAAATATAAAAAACAAAAGACAAACGTATCGAAGAAACAACATAAGTTGATCTACAGTAAGAAATATAAAAAACAAAAGACAAACGTATCGAAGAAACAACATAAGTTGATCTACAGTAAGAAATATAAAAAACAAAAGACAAACGTATCGAAGAAACAACATAAGTTGATCTACAGTAAGAAATATAAAAAACAAAAGACAAACGTATCGAAGAAGCAACATAAGTTGATCTACAGTAAGAAATATAAAAAACAAAAGACAAACGTATCGAAGAAACAACATAAGTTGATCTACAGTAAGAAATATAAAAAACAAAAGACAAACGTATCGAAGAAACAACATAAGTTGATCTACAGTAAGAAATATAAAAAACAAAAGACAAACGTATCGAAGAAGCAACATAAGTTGATCTACAGTAAGAAATATAAAAAACAAAAGACAAACGTATCGAAGAGGCAACATAAGTTTTAACGACTCAAATTCAAAATTGATTTTTAAAACTTTTATTTTTTTTACATCTGTCGAAATTTGCAGGAAAAAAATGGAAAAAACTAAATAGAGTTAGATCACTAGGTCACGAGGTCACTAGGTCACTAGGTCACTAATTAGAGTTAGATTATACGTAGCAATCCGACGTTGTTAGGGACATACCTTAGAAATAATTACTGTACTGTTTAGTCTATGCAGAAATCAAATTTGTCGTAGTTGTATGACAGTTGTACTAATGACAGGATTCAATGCAAATAACCTGACCACTCTTTTCAGGGGTTCTTAACAACTGCTGATTGATAGAAAATTAGTTATTATGTAAATGACCCATCTGGTTATTAGGTAATCTGTGGTCACACCTACCTTGCGGCCCATTGGATCAAAACTTTGGTAATTGAAAAAATTTCGGAAATAATTGGATATATGTTGTACATTGAGATTGTGGTTGTATCCTGTGCAGACCTTTCTTAAACTCGTATAAGTTGGTATATATATATATATATATATATATATATATATATATATATATATATATATATATATATGGGAATGAACTCAGAATGGTCCCCTGAGTTTTTTATGATACACACAGACCGTGCATGGAACAAGGAACTCTTCTGGGATAATTAAATCCACTATAGTCCGAATAAGTAATGGTAAATGACAAATACCATAGTTTTTCTTTTTCATGATGCTAGCCCGACGTGGGCAACGGGTCACTCGCAAAGAGGTCCCATAAATATAGCTTCCCTCACCAGCTATCTGCAAAACAGACAGGATCCAGCTTTGGGACATGGATCTAGATCTAGATCCATGTCCCAAAGCTGGATCCTGTCTGCTTTGCAGATAGCTGGTGAGGGAAGCTATATTTATGGGACCTCTTTGCGAGTGACCCGTTGCCCACGTCGGGCTAGCATCATGAAAAAGAAAAACTATGGTATTTGTCATTTACCATTACTTATTCGGACTATAGTGGATTTAATTATCCCAGAAGAGTTCCTTGTTCCATGCACGGTCTGTGTGTATCATATATATATATATATAGTGGACCTAGTTTTAACCGTTTAAGGTGATAATGATTTAATTGTATGCAATGATTAATTGATGCAATGACTGATTGCTTATTAATGAAAGGCTGGGTTAATAATTTATATTGTCATACAGTATCACCGATTGGAATAAATGGTTATTTGATTAGGCCCACCATACTATTGGAAGTGACCGAAATGGCAGCGAGGGTCACCAGCTTGGATTACACCCAAGCAAATTAATATTAAGGTTATAAAAGACACCTTATGGGTTTTGTAGTTTATTATGAAAATAAAGCCGTTATTTATTCACTGTGATATAACAAAGAATTGACAGTAATTAATTGGTAGTTATACGTTATGCTTATGACATAGACTTAGCTAATAAGATGAAATGTTAATAGCTTAATTGACACCGTAATAAGTAATGTAAACGTTGATGGTATGTAAATGGCATGGAACATTGAATGGGCCTAGTAAATGATATAAAGAATGCACGTGCGTTTGGTACATTGAATTGAATACGTGACACTGATTAAGTAGGCTAAATGATTGCATGGATGCACATAGAATAATTGATGCGGCCTAATTATATATAAGACCATTATGTAATGTTAAGTGATTACGTCAAGAGAATATTTAGTTAACACATAAATATATGAATTGAACATAATAACGGATGATACGCGGAATTACGGTACTGAAATGACACTTGAATTGGATGACAGGCCTACTGCGTTCTTTCGCGAGAGTCAGTTGGAACGCTTGATTACACACTTTGGGAGTATAGCCTACCGTTCGGCGGTAGGCTACTGTAGGCTTCACAAGAGTACTTAGAATAGGAAGTACTTATCTTAGGACGATGTAAACTCTTGAAGGCGGGTTGAAGAAAGATCTATTACCGAAAACTCGAGTTGTCGTTGTCCGTTAAGCCTCTTGAGATGATGGATGTAGGCTTCGTTCGGAAGCCTGAGGTGATGTTACTTCTCGAGGTGCAGGACGGTTTTCAATGATCTTGCAGGCGCAGGCCCGTGGTGCTGAATATATCTCGAGGAATGTGGAGAAACTTGAAGGCCGACCCGGCAAACCGCAGGCCCGAAGCGATTCCGGTTGGGCCTCGAAGGATTGCTTCTGCAGGCAGTCTGTAGATCTTACTTGATGATAAATTGTAGGCCTTGAAGGAAGCAGCAGGCCTCGCCTCCGGCCGAAACCGGAAGGCGGTTGAAGAGATGATATCGTACAGAGTAGTCTAACGAAATGGAAACGCTAACGAAGTGAGAAGGAGTGAGAGTGGGTGCTCGCTTTTATACGTAGTTCCTGTGACGTAGGACTTCGCACCAAATCTTAAGACGCTTTGTGCGCGCGTCCTTTAGTTGATAAGGGTTTGCGTTCGCGCCCTTTGGGAAGACAAGACGTTCATTGTTCTGAATCCGTGTCCACGTGTGTCTTCCAAGACTCTTTGATGATAGCGTGGAAGGAAAGGATTTCTGTCTATTTGTTGGTCTATTTCTTGTCGATCCGCTACATATATATATATATATATATATATATATATATATATATATATATATATATGTTTTATGTGTATATATAAAACACAACCATAGGTTAAATTTCTCATCTGATTTGCAACTTGTGTAATTTAGAAACAACTTAAAATGAGTAATCATGTGTGATTTCTATAAAAAACTGCACGACTTTATCTACATGAAATGGGATGAGAAGAAAATATCCCTTGTGTCGAACGCCAAACAAGTCATTGGGATCAAATTTCTGTGTGATGCATGCACCGAGACCGGAAATTCATTTGCGCTACTTAAAGAAATGGAGAACACGAATACGAATACGATAGAAAAGGAGATAATAATTGGGGAAAAGAGAACTGAAATGTCCCAAAGCAAAACGATGTGGATGAGAGAGGAACAAATGAAAATATAACACGGAAAGACACTACCACAAAAGAAAGAAAAGAAACGAGTAAAATCTGCGATATGATAAAATTGCCTTACGAGGATAATGGGGAAAAAAGGACAAAACTAAAAACAGAGAAAATAAATGGCCAACAAGAACCGGAAAAGTAGAAAATGTTAATGATAATAATAAAAATAATGATAATAACGATAAAATGACGACCAAAACTAAAAACAGAAAATAAACGGACAAGAACTAGAAACGTAGAAAATATCGTACGTAAATATTATGCAAAAGGGCACTGCAGATACCGGGATGGGCATTGGGCAATGCATCTATGCACATTCCACTTTATGTAGCTCCCATTACATCAATGGATATTGCAAAGTTGAAAAAGAAATCCAAGTTCCAGCATCTTACCTATCTACAAAATCTATGCAAGATATGGGAGGTGCAACTATGGGCAAAAATGCCGTTACCACCACCCTCAAAGGAGCGCGACAGATGCGCAGGCAAAACCAGCAACCAGGGCCTATCAGAGGGGGGCTAGGAGGGCCATTTGGCCTGGGCCTCAAGCTTAAGGGGGGCCTCAAATTTAGAAACTTTCAGGTTTGAACATAATGTTTTGCAGTGAAAGTAATAATTGGGTTTAGCTATGGGCCTCTAAAGCTGGAAGTGGCCCGGGCCTCTCTGGACCTCTGAGAGGGCCTGCCAGCAACAAACAGGGTTACCAATTTTTTAGATGTAGCCAACACAATTCAGCTATTAAATAACATCCAGCAAATACACAGCCAACTGACAAATATAGAGATCCGAGAGCCGTACAAAATAAATACAGAAAAGCATTCCATGCGATATTGGGACAAGAGGTATTGAAAAAGATAAGAGAAAATTCTCGGAGGATCACAAGGCAACGAAACATGCACCACTACTAATCGAAACTACATAAATGGAAAAACAAAGCGAAAAAATAAAAATAATCCTAGCCAACATTCAGGGCCTTAAACCAAACCATTCCCTGGAGAAAATCTTATACCTGAAAGGACTCATGCAAGAAATCAGAGCAGACTTTGCATGCCTCACGGAAACCCATATAAAGGACTGCCAGGCGAACTGTGAAAACTGAGTTTTGTGTTGACACAAAATAATACATATTGATAACTATAACATACTCCGAGCCGACAGAATAGTAAGGCGTAAAGGGGGATGTGCTATTTATACACGCGAAAAACATATGGTAGAAATGACTATAAGTACTTCAAGCAACTAAGTAGAATGTGTAGCGGCAAAAGTCGAAAAAGTAAGTATGGTACTAATTGTAATATATAGACCCTCGAACACACCAACTTCAAAATTCTCAGATTCCATTACAGAGGTAAGAAACTGGGAAAAAAGATCTACACTCTCCAGCCCTAAATATTTTTCTTTGTGGTGATTTTAATTTTCCATTCATGAACTATAAAAGGAGAGGAAAAAATATATGTATACACCAAGACAAAGGGGGCACACAGGAAGACCAGGAGCAGGCAAACATGCTCCTAGCTCTAGCCGGTGAATTTATGTTAACACAAGAAATAACAGAAAATACAAGAAAAAACAACTGCCTAGATTTGGTTTTCACAAAAAACAGCAACCTAATTTATAACAGAAATATCCCCACAACGTTATTGAAATAATAATAACCAATATAAAAGCAACAGGAAAGGAAAGCGCACACACACTAGAGAAAGAAGCAAATTCGAAATTTTTAATTTTCAGTCCAAAGTTATAAACTGGTAAGGTATTGCATCCAGCATGGCAGCAATAGACTAGAAAACCATCTTTAATGTCAAGACAACGGAAGAGATGCTAATGACCTTACAGGAGAAGACGCTGGAAATTGTGGAAAGACATGCCCCAAAAGTGTAACAAAGGGGAAAGAGAAGCAGGTTCGAGAGACAAAAGAAATCAATGTTCCACAAGAGAAAAAGAGTGACTGTAAAATTAAGAAACTGCAAAGACATCACTATCAAAAAAATATTAAACGATAAACTGCAGGGTATAGATTGCATCATACAGGACCTAATTGAGAAGCATACAGAGAAAAAAGATGACGTTTAACTCAAAGTACTTCTATGATTTTGCAAAAAGGAAGTCGAAAAATCACTCGACTATCGGACCTTTGAATAATGAAGACAATGCTTTATCTGATGATCTAACAGATATATCTGAACTATTAAAAGCTCAGTATGAATCACCTTTTAGTATCCCCAAAACTGATAAGCTGATATGCAATAGAAACGCGTTCTTTGAAGAAGAACTACAAGAGGAAAGTATAACGGACTTCGACTTTACAACAGATGATATTACACAAACTATAGGGAAACTAAAAGCACACTTGGCTCCAGGACCAGAGAAGTGGAATGCCACACTAATCAAAAACTACAAGAATGCAATCACTAAGCCCCTATATTGGATATTAAGACGATTATTCGCACGGGAGAAAACCGAGCATCCTGAAGAGAGCGAACATAGTTCCAATATATAAAGGAGATCGATCCGAGGCCAAAACTATAGGCCAGTGTCGCTTACATCTCATCTCACTAAAATATTTTAAAGAATAGTTAGAGAAAAAATCTATGACTTTTTGAAAACTCGGAAAAAATTAAATGATAACCAACATGGATTCCGGTCTTGGATTGCCTATCACAAACTATAGTGAATAATATCATAATATAATGAATAATATCATTAATGCACTTGAAAGTAACGAATACTGTGATGTAATATACACAGACTTTGCCAAGGCGTTCGGCAAATGTGACCAAGGAATCATAGCACATAAACTGAAATATATGGGAATAAGAGGAAAAGTAGGAAAATGGATATACAATTTCCTCAGTGAGCGGCAGCAAGTCGTTACAGTTCAAGGAGTATCTTCATCAGAATCAGAAGTCCTTAGCTCAGTGCCACAAGAAACAGTATTAGCTCCATTACTCTTCATAATCATGTTAACTGACATAGAGGAGGACGTTACAAGTGACATCACAGTAATTTTGCCGATGACACAAAGATTAATCGAAAAATAAGAAACCCAGAGGATATAGGATCCCTATAAACAAACATGAACAGAATCTACAATTGGTCGGAAGGCAACAATATGAAATTTAACAGAGAAATTTCAGCTGTTAAAATCCAGAAGAAAGGAGGACCTAAAATCCATGGCATACTATATCCCAAATGGACACGAAATTCGGAAATTCAGAGAAATTCTAAAGCAAAAGATTTAGGTGTTGTAATGACTGATAGCGCGAAATTTGAAACACAAAATAAAATAGAAGTAAGCAGCAAAAAGAATAACTGGACAGATACTGGGAACCTTTAAAGGAAGGGATAGGAATATAATGATTCCTCTATTGAAAACAGTGATCATACGAAAGTTGGAATACTGCTCCATCCTAACATCCCCATATAAAAAAGAAAACATTTTTCAGGTAGAAGGGATTCAGAGAAGCTTCACAGCCAAGATCAATGGATGCAAAGAACTAAATCACTGGGAAAGGTTACGTGAATTAAGCTTATATTCGCCGGAAAGAGGAAAAGAGAGGTACACATTACTTACACTTCGAAAATAATGGAGGAACTAGCCCTTAATAGGCTTAATCTAACTATGAACCCTATAACCCGCAAAACAAGAGTAAATTAGGAAAGGAAGAATGTGTCGTGTTCCCAAATTAAAGGCTGACAGGGCATCCTCAACCCTGAAGGAAAATAGTTTTGTTGTGAGAGGACCAAGACTGTTTAACCAGTTAATCAAGGAACTAAGGTCCACGAGTGGTGTTGTGGTGGATATGTTCAAAAGAAAATTAGACGTCTGGCTCAGAACAATCCCAGATGAGCCGGGCGTACCTGCTATGTGAGGTGGAGAGCACACGAAACCAACTCTCTACTTCATACTTCACCAGGCCAACTCAAGAGGAGGGGCGACAAGCTTGACCTTCGTGAAATGAGGAATTATCACACGGACATTTGAAAGGTTGAAAGGAAAGGGGTATATAACAACTCTGAATGGTCCCCTGAGAAACTTGCATGTTAAACACAGACCGTGCATGGAACAAGGAACTCTTCTGGGAAATTACATCCACTATAGTTCGAATAAGTAATGATAAATGACAAATACTATAGTTTTTTCTTTTTCATGATGGAAAGCCCAACGTGGGCACCGGGTTACTCGCAAAGAGGCCCCAAAATATAGCTTCCCTCACCAGTTATCTGCAAAGCAGATAGGATCCTAGGTGGTGTAGTGGTTAGCGTCGTTGACTACGAATCCATCGGCCCCGGGTTCGAGACCCGGTGACGGCAGCCGGCGCGCAGCAAAACACAGTGTTCATCCTTCCACATAATAAAGAAAGTGGTTGGTAGATAAATGGGTACCCTGGGTGGCCTAGTGGTTAAGACGCTGCTGCTGGTGGGGCGTGGTTCGGATTTCACGTTAAACTGTAGGTCTGAGGTGGAGTGAAAAGCTTGGCCTTCGTCAGAATGAACAATTCTGACTGAAGCTAACCAAAGGTTATATCCGAATACAAAAATTTCCTCCGTCGGATTTTATTTTAAACACTTTCTCAAGTCGTATCGAAGGTCATCACAATAGGTCAACCTTGTGATAGCTACGGGGCTCGTATAAACGCCTTAATTGCTATGAACGCCTTTAGTTTATCATAGAGCCCGTTCTCAGCGATACAGCTTCGTCAGCAGAAGCTTGCACCTGCCTTAGAAAACATTACAAATATCTTTGTTCTCGACCTCATAGATGGAGTTTCTCTGTTTACCCGTCCAAGATAACTACTCAAACGCTGACGAAGGCATTCTTTCGCCTACGTAATTTATTTCGTGAGAGCTTTTAAAACATTTTAACGGATTTTTATTCCTCGAGCCGTTAACGGGTAAAGTTTAAAAGATAATAATCCATCTTCAAATACTTTCGCATAAACATCTTTGCTTTGCGCCCTACTCAGTGTTTATAACCCTTTACATAAGCCAAATTCATTTGGCCACAAACTCTCAGCTTAACTGAATAGGCTCTCTGAAGTGTTTACAATATCGCATATCGGACTTAACATCACCTACCGCATGTAGGCATAATTTTA
Source organism: Bathynomus jamesi (assembly GCA_023014485.1). Classification (NCBI taxonomy): domain Eukaryota; kingdom Metazoa; phylum Arthropoda; class Malacostraca; order Isopoda; family Cirolanidae; genus Bathynomus; species Bathynomus jamesi. The sequence goes on along the minus strand of JAJOZX010001240.1, from coordinate 761,879 downwards.
TCATCCCAATTATTGCATCTTAATACCAATGAATCATTGTACTTTTGTCGTACATGTAATAACTCTTTTATTTTCCGCATTCACTAATTGCATAGGCGTTGTAGGCGAGGGGTCAATTAACCCCCCAAATTCAACCCGACTGAATTTTTTCGGGGTCATCTCTTTGCCAGAAATCTATGTCTTTAGATCTTGAACCAGGTAATATTTTACTACAGAAAGGAAAACCTGTCGCAGAATGGCAGTATTTAAGTACTCCATTTGATATAACCTGTTACAACTTACTCTACTGTTGCAACTTGTTTGATGTTCAGCCTTTGTACAATTGTGTATACCTACAATTAGTGTTTAATAAAAATATGACTTAAAAATCGCTTTTCAGTTTCGCTTATTTTTTTTCGGGTAAAACTTGCTTACCAGCCCGGAAAAAATCGAGCCCCTACGCCTATGACTAATTGTAATATTTGCACATTTGGCTATAAAGTCTAATTGTTAATCACAAGTAATTATTTTTTAATTTTGCTTATTAAAATGAAAACCAATGAAATATTTGATAAACAACATAATTCGTTAAGGCATGAAACGTTTAAAAAAGGTTAGCGCAAGAGGGGTACAGAAAGGGGACTCGGGATTTCACCAGATTTCCATATCATTCTTAAAACAGTTAAAAAAAAAATAAAGGAAGATTCGCATTTTCTATAATTTTTCTTCTCATTTTGAACAAAATTCTATGGATAACACTTTTTTAGATAAGAATAAAAACTTTCAACGGATAGACGAGGGTTGTTCAAAAAGTAAGTTTACAAGGTGTTTTGTAGAAACTGCTTTATTACAAGTATTTCAACAACAACTTATTACTACCTTTCTACATAATCACCAAACAGATTCAAACATTTGTCGTAGCGTGGGACAAGCTTTCCGATGCCGGTCGAGTAAAATGTCGAGTCCTTAATTTTTAACCACTTTCGTATAGCCGCTTCTGCATCAGGATCGTTTTGAAATTGTTCACCTGCGAAGTGTTTCTTTAGGGCTGAAAACAGATGGAAGTCGCTTGATGTAATGTCAGGACTATGGGGGAGATGATCCATGACTTCTCAGTGGAACAATTCCAAAAGTTGGCGTGTTTGATTTACAGTGTGAGGGCGTGCATTGTCATGCAAGACCACCACACCTCAGTAAGCAACCCGGAACATTTTCTTCTGATAGCCGTGCGGAGTTGCTGTAAAGTTTCACAATAAGAAATGGCATTTATTGTCGTCCCTTTTTGCATGACTTCAACATGCAAAACGCCTTGATGGTCCCAAAGAATCGTTGCCATCATCTTACCAGCTGATGGTGCAATCTTGAACCTTTTGGTTCGTGGTGACCCGGGATGTTGCCACACATGTCTAACAAAATATTCTACTACCAACAGCATTATTGTACTATGCATAATGCACCGGTAATTAACCTTGTAAACTTACTTTTTGAACAATCCTCGTATTAACACTCGGCACAATTCTCATACTGAAGTTCGCATTTGTAATTCGATAAATATCATAGTATGAGCAGGTTAGTGCAATCCAAAATCCCCTCAAAATTCTTTCACCCACCTACCCACCCTCAGCAGTCTATTGATTAAAACGCTAGTTTGCTGATGGGGAGGTCGTGAGATCGAGTTCGAGCGAGGACTCGGTGATTTTGTGGGTCGTGTCTCGGACTGCACTATAACTTGTGGGTCCAAGGTGGGGCGTTTGTCGGGATGAATAATTCGGACGGAAGCAAAACCAGATCTAACTAAGAAGAGGTCTATATATAAACAAAAATGCCACCGCCAGGATTAGAACCCAGCACTAAGTAAAAGTTAGTAGAACTTGGCGTGTTAAGTACTGTTCAGCGTCCTCACCTACTCAACAGGTGGGTGGAGACATTTTTGCATTACGCAAAATCGTGCGTTTTCATGCGTGATATTCCATACGAGTAAACCGGTATATAATTCAGACGTTGTTAAGTACCAAAGTTATTTTAATCTGATGCCGAAACGTCTTACGTCAGAAGCAGCTCGAATCGATGGTAATGAAACATTCCGTTTATTTATTGCTTCGCGAAGGTCACTCCCATGTGATTCGATTTATAAATGCTAATTTAACAGCCGTTTCTTTTAACAAAATGTTAAAATATACATGATGTCTTGAACTCTAAATCCAGAAAATAGAGAAATAGAGAAATTATTGCATTATTATTAATAACCTATTTTCCATACCTTCTTGCAAACCAATTATTTCCAGACTAAAGAGAAATTGAAATAATTACAGTGCTTCAGCGATTCATTTTGGTTGTTGTTGTTGTTTCCCCGCACGCTTCTGCGCGGAAAATATTGACGGACTCGGAGAAATTTTATCAGTTTTAATTTTAGAGCTTATTTTCAGCATACCACTGTTATTGTGGGTATATGCGCGAACGTGGAATACGAGGTGTAACCCTAGTCACGAGTCCTTCCGTGCTTCCCTAAAGAACAAGGGGGTTCTAAGCCCTGGCGGACAATTGTCACAGCACGGTGTCACTTGGGCGCAAGGCGCACGAATCCTTTTCTTCGGGTGAGGTCGACTGGAGAAAGGTTAAACCATTAACAAACCAACTTAAGCTTCACTCAAAAATACACGAGTACGGTTTGGCTCTAGGGTATGCCAACACGGACTAGTTTTCAATGTTAACTTTAACCCTAGATTCCGATTGTGACTGAGCAATGAGCATGCAAGTGCTCATAAAAATTTAATTTTATATCTGGTCAAAATTGTGGAGCGAGGGAAAGACCTGTAGCATACACAGTATATTAATGAACATTAATAAGTAGTGCAAACCCTAGAATAAATTAATTATATAGCCAACCCCCAATTCATAATGACAAAAATGTTACAAGTTATGTGGAAATACAATTGGATTTATACGATTAGATTTTTACAATATAAAAAAAATACTTAGCCTGGCTGCTCGAGGCTACTGAACAAGGTATCAGGATACCAAAAAAGTATGATTCCAGAGCGGGCAAGATTTAATTCCGCGTACCATAAACTAATAGCCCGTCCCGTCGATGCTTGAAGAGTCCAGTCCCACTTTGAAACCTATGGATTCGATACAGATTTTAATATACAGCCTAAATTATAATGATCATATAAATATACACAGTACATGTACAAATTAAACAATATATGCATTGTTCTTGACTGAAAACTTAAATGTGACAAACACTAATTAACCCTACCTCTGCGCAGAGAGGTTTCTTAAGCGTTATTCTTCAAGCGAAAAGGAATGCCTTGAATCTCGTTCAACTTGTCAAAACTCTTTCATTAACTTGTATACACTTACTCACGAAATAATTCAATCTATAATCTGTTACCTTTAACCAATAATATACATTACTTTTAAACACTACAATAAATATAAGGTTGTAACATATATTTTGCTCGATTTTTTAGTTCATTCAGAACAAAAAATAAAGGACTTATAAGGACAAATTTGCTCGAATTTTTAGCTTATTCACAACAAACATTAAATGACAATGACAAATTAATCATCAATATAGTTCCCTTCTTTTTTTATAACCTCCTCCCACCAGTAGAAAAGTTTTTTATACCACGTTCGAAGAAATCCCTTGGTTTCGAGTTAAAAAAAAAGCGATCACTTCCTTGGATTGCAACTTTTGTCCATCTAGGTGGTGTTGCAGACTTCTGAATAAATGGTAGTCTGAAGGTGCGATGTCCGGAGAATAAGGTGGATGAGGCATTTTTTCCCAACCAAATGCCTTCAATTGGGCAGTGGTGATTCGAGCAGTGTGAGGGCGAGCGTTATCCTAGTGGAATAGAATACCTCTGCGATTAATTAATGCAGGACGTTTTTCTTGTAATGCCATCTTCAATCGTTGGAGTTGTTGAGAGTAGACTTCAGTTGTGATTGTTTGGTTATCTGGCAGAAGCTCAAAATGAATAATTCCTTGCATATTCCACCAAACGCAAAGCAAAATTTTCTTTGGATGAGGTCCATTTCTTGGCTGAGGTTCAGGCTTTGTTTCACGGCTAAGCCACTGATGTCGACACTTAATATTGTTATAGAGGACCCATTTTTCATCCCCAGTAACGATCCAATTAAAAAACGGTGCCTGCAGTTGCCGAGAATGCAGTGATGTGCAAATATCGATTCGATGTTGAAGATTCGCTTGTGACAAATCATGCGGAACCCATTTTCCAACCTTCATTACTTTTCCTAACAGCGTCAAATGACGATGAATGGTCATATGGCTAACGCCAAGTTGCAGGCTAAGTTCTCTTACAGTTACCGTTGGGTTTTGCTCCACTGTTGCTTTCAGCAACTCTTCATCAAACTCATTTGGTCGTCCTGTTCGTTGATAATCTTTCAGACTGAAGTCTCCATTTCTGAACTTCTCAAACCATCTCCTACACATTCATTCGCTCACATCATTTCCATGAACTCTGAATGTTTCTTGCGGATTCACTAGCGTTAGATCCTTTATGGAACTCATAGAGCATCACATGTCGAATACGTATGCTCTTTCGTGGGCTCCATGTATTTTTAGTTACTGTAATATCGTAGGGGTGGTGTTGTAACTGTATGAAAAACACCAGAGAAAATATTCATTAGCCTAATCCTACACTAGCCTAAGCCTACACTAGCCTAAGTCATTCTGCATCGTGATAAAACCTGTGCGAACTTGTCGCCGCGTGTATTTTGCAACATTTCTAAAACTATATCACATTATCTTGAGGTTATTCTATTATCTATCGTCCGTTTTCTAATCGAGCAGAATTTATGTTACAACCTGTTACAAAAATATCTAAAACAATTTACCTTTTATTCAGCCACAATATTCACTAGTTTAGAATTCGAACAAACTTTCACATTTTCAAATACAGAGCAAGAAGGTCAACTTTCATCGCCGGTCACAACCAATAGAATACCCACACATTCGCCATTCAAACCTCACGCTCTCACGCACACAAAACAAAAGACAATCGCATATCCAAGACATATTCGCATGTTCTGTTACACCACCTCACGTGGTGGTAGATTTAGTGAAAAAATTCGAAATTTGTTTCACATAATCCTTTTAAATCTAACTCAGTTGTTATTTTATTGCTTCAGATTTAATGTTTGTATCGTGTCATGTATTATACTGTATTGTATTTTATGTTGTATTCTATTATGTTGTATTTTTGTCATGTCAAATAGGTGCAGTGTGTGAAAAGTAGATGTAGTGAATTTTAGCATGAAATCTGGTGTATGGCAAAACTGATTTGGAGCATGATACAAAATAAATAAAAAAATTCCTTCATTCTGCCATGGGACTGAGCGTTGCGCCACTCATTTGGAAGTGCTGTTTGGACTTTGGACACATCATAAAGCAGAATCAGTGGAGGCATTAAACAGCTTGTTGGTCTGCCGGTAACTCCAGTTTGGACGGGTGTAGAGGACATAAGGAGCCCATCTACCCACAAACAAGTGAGAAATAGCCAGACAGGAGGAATTCCTAGTCCATTCGCACTTGACGCTATCATTTGTTACCATTGAAGCCATGCCTACAACTACACCCACAGTACTAATTTCTTAGACTTGACTAGTTATATTAGATCAGAAGGAGTTGTATTATATGATGACTGGACATGCGTTTTTTGCTCGGAAGCGAGGAAATACAGTTTTTATTCTTACAATTTTCAATAAAAAAAATACCAAAATATTTCATGAGATAACAAACTAAACAAATTTCACTTATCGGTTTTTCCAAAACATTTGTCACTTAGCGGCGGGTCTGAAAGGGATAGTGAGTACTGGAAAAAGTTGCAAACTGGCACAAATATAAAGTTGCGAAGGCAAAAGCACTGGATGCTTCTCTGGAGTATCCGCAAGTAGAACAATTTGTTTCAGTTGTTGGTTGCCCAGTAAGAAAAAACTAATTTATTTGGAAACTAATCCCAAGGGCTTTGATATTCAGAAATAAGGCTCATACATTTAGTGTGGTATTCTAAAAGGAATAAATCTCTGGTGCATGAAGTGTTAAAAAAAGTGAGAATGGACAATACTCAAAGCTAATGCTAACATTGGTATGGCCCGCATCATGATGGCCCAATAGGGTGTTTTTAGATCATGGTAATGAGTACAAGTCATGGAGTATTACGGTTTAATGCAGAAAATTAATCAATTTTAGTCCTCAACATTTATTTCATTGGTCTGTGTAAATTTATTAAGAAATTGTGTACGCATCTAAAACAGGTATAATCATTCCCAAAGTAAAGTTAAATTGGCAAGCTTGCGTAATATTTGAATCTTGTTAGTATTAAGGCTATTTTGTCATATAAAGTTAAATGTATTAATTTGGGTGTTTCGTTAGCCTGGGGTAGCATTGGGGGGGTCACATCAACTTCATGGGGTCAGAATTCTAGTTGATTAGAACAACATAGTCATAAACCTGTAACAATTTTTATGTTGAATTTGTTGTATTCTAAAGTATTCTGTCTAGTCTGTCCATTAATTTAAAGTAATGTAACAGTGAGTAGCAATGAGCTGGGAAGGGTTAACTGCGCAATTTTAAATTGTTACTTGTCGTAAATTTAAGAAGGGCAAGAAAACATGGACTGGTGACTCAAAAGTTAGTACACAGGTTTGACGGACTGTGGTTTTGCGTCGCGGTTGCACCTGTTATACAGAATTCGACATTCAGAAAATAATTTATACAATTTAATTACAGATACACGTATAAACTAGGCCCCACTGTTTATGTATGAAAGAAATGAAGTTGTAAAATGGTACCTCGTTTAACAGAATGGAGCTGAAGTTGCTCGTCAGTACAAGAAACATTGTGGCGGGACTTCTCGAACACGTAAGAACATTTTGAACCTTGTACAGAATTTCGACAAAACTGGAAATGTTTATAATGCACCCAAAACCACACTACCTTAACCTGCTAGATTTGATGAGAACAGAATTCTTTCTTTTCTCTTTTTGAACAAACCCCGAAAAACCATCAAGAGGAGAAGCTGACTTTGGGTACAACCAACGTTTGACAGCTGATCAAAGTTCTAGGACTGAATCTATCGCCTTCACTTTCTTTCTGCATGTCTTGAGCGATGATGGCCCCGATCGACTTCGTGAACCGGCGGAACTCTTCCTGATCTTGGTTGCTGATGATCCGTTTTTGTTTTGCTTGAGTGAATTGTTTGAACTGATATAGCTACGCTCAAGTTGAATGAGCATCATAACCTGCATAACTGCGTTTGCTGTGCCCTTGAGAATCTCCATATGGTGAATAGACAAAAGCTAAATGCCCGGGGGTTAGTTTATGGGCTAGAATTTAGGCATCATCGGATCGTTCTTCTTTCGTGACATGCTGTCACTGCAGACAGCGATCTTGAAAAGCTAAATAAGGAAATTATTCATACCGTCATACCATAACACTACAAATGAAATCAAAGACCATCATTATGGTCTTGGGGCCTACTATGCTTACCGCGTTCGCGACCTTTTTGAATGAAAAGTTTCCTGGTCGGTGAATCGGTGGTATGAGCCAGTTGACTCGTTAGTGTAGTTTCCAGATTTGAATACAGATGAAGTCTTTTCATGGGACACACAATCATAGAGACTATACGACGAAACTTCGGTCTCTTCCAGCACTCGAGGATGCTATCAATGCTTCAGTACATAGTTTGCCAATAAAAATTATGCGTACGAGTTTATCGAGCAGTACCAGTAAGACTGCAGTTGCGCAAAGAATTAAAAACAGCGAACGACAAACCTGAGTTTGCCTCTGATAAAATTCCACGTGAAAACTGTCACAATGTTTATATTGGAAAAACTAATAATTTTGCTGACAGAAATTATAAACATAAGTACAGTCTTAGAATCGGCGACCCTAATTCGGACCTTCAATTACATATAAAAGATAAAAATAAGAAGAAATTGACCGAATCCTTTTTAATTGAAAATGTTGATAATTTTAACAATGATAAAGGGAACTTTTACATCGATCCACTTTTAAATCATATTTTAGCTCGAGACGCTCTTTTTAAATTTTTCTTGCATCTTTTCATCTGCCAGATACACGAGGTTCATGTACCATTTTCTCGCTGTAACTTTTATTTCAAGTTATGTAGTTTTCGTGCCTAAACGGAGAGCAGTAGATTTCCTCGAAAAGCTTGTAATTTTTAGTTTATTTTTTTTAAATACTTTTAATTGGGATTTTTAAGATATATATATATATATATATATATATATTAGTGATGTAGCGGATGTCATTTTTTTCACATCCGCGGATGCGCTACATTTTCGTTATTTTTTAGGATATATTCGAGATTTGTTGTGTTTAACGTATATAATAAGTTATTATATAGAGAGAGCTGTAGCTATAATGTAGTATAATTGATTAATTGTACAATAATTGCTGTACTTTTCTCTGAACATATAAAGTTATATCAAGCATCTAACTAATATAGAAATCAATTAGTGAATTCGTCTGCAAATAAATTCGTTATATTTTGTTGAGTTTCAGCCACAATTAGAAACCATAATTGTGTTACCAGGATGCGGGACGTGAACCCAACTCAAATGCACCCCACCGATCTCTTTCCCCAACCTCCACCCTTATAGAAAGAGATCTTTAATTAGCTTGATAACTATTTATATTAAGTTTAAAGTTTTATTAGGCATATTTATAAATGAGTAATTAAAATAAAGTAAACTAAGATGTTCATCGTTTAATGTTCAAACTTAATTATAGGAAGGTTATGCTTAAGGAACATTAATTTTTCTGCCTTTTCTGCTGCCAGTCTGTTTCTCTTTTCATCATATATTAATCCAGCACTGCTAAATAATCTCTCGCTTGGTACGTTTGTTAGAGGACAGGCTAAATGTTTCCTTGCAAGTTTACTCAAGTATGGATAGATATTCTGCGTATTTTTCCACCAACTAATAGGATTGTCACATGCAGCCAGGCGTTTTTCTTGGTGATAGCTCTCGATCATTTTTACTACATCTTTTGACATCGCGTAGGTCTCGTCATTGCTGCTTGACTCAAGAAACTGAGAGACAGATTCTGTGATAGATTTGCTTGTTGAAGGTGTTGGTTCTGTCACTGAAACTTTTATTCTTTTGGTGGGTGGCGAAGCGACAGATTCAAGAGATTGAAGCTCTTCAACTGCTTTGCCAAGTGATGCTTTAACTCGTTCTAATGTACTAGGTGAAAATAACTTAGCTTTGTAACGTGGATCTAAGTAGGTTGCAAGAGAGTAACTTCATACAAGAACAGCCTCTCGTCTTGTCGCTTGCATCACTTTTGCGCACAATGAACTAGTTCTATTAATATAGTAGAATTTGATAATTTCCGCTTATTAATGACATTTTATCTCAACGGTCCACATCCGCACGACATTCGCAGTCCAAAGTGCGGATGCGAGAAAATGTGCGGATGTTCCGCGGATGCGGATGCGGATGTGACCTACATCACTAATATATATATATATATACACGCACACACACACGTGTGTGTGTGTGTGTGTGTGCACGCGCTGTTACGACCGTTCTAGAATTGATTCCAGTTTCAATTCTTCCGTTATATTTGGCATCAGTTCCATTTTTGATTCTCATTTCATAAAATTGTGAATTTTGCATAAAATATTAAACATTAAAAGTTAATTAATAAAGAGTTTACCGTTCTTTATTTTAAGTCAGCAATAATTATTTAAAGGCAAACTATATTCTAATACACCTTTTCAAGGGTTACAAATTAAAACTAGCATTTGAGCCATTTTATCTTTTGAACAAAGTATGATACAATTTATTCTTAAGGTTTTGTACAGTAGCCTAATTATTTTGTGCGTAACGTGTTCGCTTTCCACAAAAACTTTAAAATTTATCAAACTGCGCAATAAGATTAATTTATTGCAGCATACTCTATCATCCAACTTCAGTCGGCTCTATATATATATATATATATATATATATATATATATATATATACAGGGTGTTCAAGAAAGGACTGACTATTTTTATTTTTTAATAACTATTTCTGTGTGAGTAACAACAACCATTTTTATGCAAATAAATATACAATTTATAAAATCTTTGAATGAAAAACATTTTCAATATGATAACCAGTGACGGTATGACCTTAATAATTTGATTTAAACGTACTCTGGAATTTTGAGTAGTCCGTACTAAAGTAACTTGGCCTTGGCACCGATACTCCCTCGACCTTAATTTTAGCATTTATTTTTTGTGGTGTTATTTGAAAGACAAAGTCTACAGGAACGACTGAAGAGAGTTTATTTACCTACAAAATATCAGAACTGGGATCACCTGAAGATCAGGGCCCCCAGCCTTCGTTAGTTAGCCTTATAAGGCTAACTAACGAAAATATCAAGACTTAACCTAACCAATCGTCAAGGGCGTACAGATGACCTAACGATTGGTTAGGATAAGTCGTGATATTTTCGTTAGTTAGCCTTATGAGGCTAACTAAAGAAGGCTGGGGGTCCTGATCTTCAGGTGATCCCAGAACTGTAAGAAATGGAATTGGAGAAGATATTTTAGCTCGAATTGTTCATACTTTCAGAAATTATTTAACTCAAATTATTGAGGTCAATGATGACACTAGGGAACAACATTTTTGTTTCTTGAAAACTATTTGGTGTTTCTTATAGAACGTTTGATGCTGATTCCAAATATGGTTTCAGAATTTTTCTATCACCCATAGTTTTCGAGAAAATAATATTTCCATTTACTCAGAGTTTTCCCAAAATATCAGTTAAAATTAAGTGTACTAATTTAATTTTACTTTCTTTTTTTTCCAGGTTAATTATATTTAATAGTATTTTTTGCATTAAAAAAATATAGCTATTTAAACAAACAGATTTTTAATAAAAAGAAAGAAATTTTTTTCAAGTTTTGCTCAAATTTTAAAATTTTTCATAGTAGAAAAAATTGGTTTTTCATTCCAAAAAGTTTTCCGTGATTTCAATAATTTTCCGCCAGCATGAATCGAAACTGTATTAATCCCAGAGATACATTTTGCTACGTATGTGGAGAACTGACCATAATGGCACAGAGGAAGACGATGACCCCACTCGTGAAGAAGGCTTACGAACTTTATTTTGGATGTAAGGTAGGCGACCAAGACAAATCCTGGGCACCTCATATCTCATGCATTTCCTGTGCCGTCACTCTTAGGGGTTGGATTAAAGGTACCCGCAAATCTATGCCATTTGCCATACCAATGATTTGGAGAGAGCCCAAGGATCACCTAACGGATTGCTATTTTTGTATGACTAACGTTTCAGGATTCTCTGCCAAAAATAAACATAAAATTCAATACCCAAATCTTGCATCTGCCATGAGACCAGTACTACATGACGATGATAACCCAATTCCAACTCCCCCAAAGTCATGGACACTGGATGAAGAGTCTGAAGTTGAACCAATGGAAATTGATGACACTAAAGATACAGACTTTCAGCAACCTGAATCAAATAAACCACGTATGATAACGCAGGTTATGCTGAATGATCTCGTGAGAGATTTGGACCTTCCGAAAAAGAAAGCGGAATTATTGGGCTCCAGGTTACGTGAATGGAATTTGCTGGCAAAAGATACAAGCATATCGGCGTTCCGCACTCGCCAAAAAGATCTGATGCAGTATTTCTCCTCGTCAGGTGGTTTATGCTACTGTAATAATGTAAATGGACTGCTGTTAGCTCTCGGTCATGAGCACAAATCTGAAGATTGGCGTTTATTTATTGACTCTTCGAAGCTAAGCCTCAAGGTTGTACTACTTCACAATGGAAATAAATACCCTTCCATTCCTGTAGGGCACGCTGTCCACATGAAGGAATCTTACGAAAATATGAAACTCATCCTTCAGCAGATTAATTATGACCAGTTTCGTTGGTATATATGTGGGGATTTAAAAGTCGTCGCGCTTCTTCTGGGAATGCAGCTCGGTTATACGAAGTTCTGCTGCTTCCTTTGTGAATGGGCACAGAGCCAGAGATTCGCATTATTTTGCAAAGGATTGGCCACTTCGTCAAAAATGTATCCCAGGACTGAAGAATGTGTCTCATGAACCCTTAGTTGACCCCAAGAAAATATACTTACCGCCACTTCACATCAAACTTGGCATCATGAAAAATTTTGTCAAAGCAATGAACAAGGAAGATGAGGCATTCAAATATTTGAAGAAAAAGTTTTCACGACTTAGCGATGCAAAGATAAAAGAAAGGATCTTTGTTGGTCCCCAAATCAGAGAGCTCATGAAAGATAAAAAGTTTGATGATGCCTTGAGAGGAAAAGAAAAAGTGGCATGGGAGGCCATGAAGAATGTTGTCACAAATTTTCTAGGGAACATCAAAGCCTCTAACTATGAAAAAATAGTGCAGGACATGATTGAAGCATATAGGTTATTGGGATGTAATATGTCACTAAAAATCCATTTCTTGCACTCCCATTTAGAATTCTTCCCTGAAAACCTCGGCGACGTAAGCGATGAGCATGGAGAAAGGTTCCACCAAGATATAGCTACTATGGAGAAACGCTACCAAGGGAGGTGGGATCCGGCAATGTTAGTTGATTACTGCTGGACATTGATGCGAGAAGCTCCTAATGAAAACTACAAGAGAAAATCAGTGACAAAGAAGTTTTAAGAAGAATATTTTAAATGCCAATCTGCCACTAATATAATTTTTTATGAAGTATTTTTACTAACTTCTATGCACTTTTTGAATAAATATTAAAATACAATTTCTCAGTAACCTTGGGTGATAGAGAAATTCTACGGCTATATTCGAAATCAGCGGAAAAAATCCTATAAGACCGACCTGTTCACGTCCAAGAAACAAAAAAAAGTTAAAATTTGTTCCCCAGTGATCAGACTGGAAAAGGTTTTCAATTATTTTTTTAACTGTATACTTTATTTACATAAAAAAAGGTTATTGAAATTCGTATACAAAAATAATTAAAAAAATAAGACCAGTCGCTCTTTTATTGACATTTTATAAGTCTTTTCTTGTATTTGTAAAAATATAAAATAAAAAATAAAAAGAAAATAGAATCTCAATTTTTTCCTTGATTTTTTATAATCTTTGTTTTAAAATTAAATTGTCCATCACAGTTGGAGACAATGGGAATTTCGTGGCTCTCCTTAAACGTGTTTCTCCATTTTATAAAATGATTTTTTTTCCTCTTTTTATGAATGTAACTATGCAAAAAAGTACATGATAATATCAAAGGATGTCGACAACAATTCGACTACAGCTCGACTACAACTCCGCAATAATTCAACGAATTGTCGTAGACATGTTTACTAAAGACTTTCGGAACAGTTGATAATGTTCTACATTTTTTGTTAGAATTCTATTTCGTTTCATTGTGAAATACATTTATTCGGCCTTCAAACAATACCCTTGGGATTAATTCTTATTTCAGTTTCGACCATAAAAATGCTTCGGTTCCAATTCCAATTCCGATTCCAACTAAAAAACAGCAATTCCGGAATTAGAATTACTCGTATATTATATATATGGTGTCCCATAAGTCCAGTCTCAGAAAAATTTATTTTAAATTAAGTTTACAAAGTTCACTCGCTGGTAGCCCCAGAGTATCATATTAGCGATACTCTGGCTACCAGCGAGTGAATAACCCTGTACCTGCAACCCCCCCCCCCCCATAAAAAAAATGGTCCCAAAACAAGACATCATTTTGAACATTTGTTTTAGTTCTAATTTAAAATAAATTTTCCTACGAGACCAGACTTATGGTACACCATGTACATATATATACACCTCTTAACCTCGTAGTAGTTCCATGCGTTGGCCTCTCTTCACACGAAGGTCAAGCTGGTGGACCCGCCTCTAGGCCTGGCTTGGTGGAGCGAGTTGCTCTCTTGCGCTTTCCACCGCACATAGCCAAGTACACCCGGATCATCTGGTACTGTCCTGAGCCAGGCATCGAGCCTTCTTTTGAAGACTTCAACTTTGACCCCTGTAACCTTTCCTGAGGTCCTTTGGAAGCTGGTTGAAAAGTCTTGACCTTTGACAACCAAGCTATTTTCCTTCAGTGTTGAAGAGATCCCTTGTCGGGCCTTTAATTTGGGAACACTACACATTCTGCGTTTCCTATTTTCCAGTGTTGTTTGAATGGTAATTGGATTTAGTTTGAGGTTTGGTACTAGTTTTTCGATCATTTTCCATGTGTAGATTATGGTGTCCTTCTCTTTTTTTCTTTCCAGGGAGTACAGATTTAGTTTACGTAGTCTTTCCCAGTACTTTATTTCTTTGCAGCCATCGATCTTGGCTGTGAAATGTCTGTGTTTCTTCTAGTTTATTAATTTCCCCCTTTTTTACGGAGATGTATTTAGGGAATTTGTGTAACTAGGGATTTCATGAAATCCCTAAAATGTTCAGGGGTTTCATGTAAGGTTAAGTAGTTATATTTTCGTTAGTTTTAACGAAAATATCACGACTTAGCCTAACTAATCATCAAGGGCGTACAGTTGACCTAATCGGGCATTCAATAATTTTCCCGTAGGTTTAACGAAAATATCACGACTTAACCTTACAGGAAATCCCTAGTTACACAGATTCCCCTGTAACACACACACACACACACACACACACACACACACACACACACACACACACTAGCCCTGTTCAAAAATCAACTTTTTCTTATTTTCATAGGTTTCTGTACTTTTTCCCATGCTTTTTGACCTGGAAAGGCCGAAAATTACAACCATTTTGACCTAGGTTGTTGGGAAGCATTGCCGCATGGAGCTTTAAGTTTTCTGCCTTGAAATCGGCCAAAAGCACCAGTTCCGGGGTCCCTTGAATCATGTTTTGCACTATAACTTTTTATCTAAACAAGATAGAGCAACAAAATAGGCACCAAATTAAAGTGTTTTTAATCCTCTTTCTAACTTATACAATTATGATAATCTTGGAACAAGAAATGGCACATTGGTACATACAAAGACTTCAGAAATATCACAAAATTCGTTTTCTCACACTCAAGGCAGACAAGGCGCCTTATTCATGACACAAATTTGAGATTAACATTTTGTCACAAGTCTAATCGATCAAGAAGTGAAAGCATTACATGATGATTAATTTCATAATGACATTTACACAGTCAGTTGTTGAGAGTTTGTTTCTTGAAGCTGTCAAAGCGGCGTCTGTTGAACTCCACAGCTTGAAGGAGATAGTCCCTTTGCTTAGCATCTGTTGTTATGACATTTGCAAAGTCGCTCATCATCTTGACACCACGTTCAGCAATGTCATTCACCGCTTTCAGATTCTTAACATAGTCCAACGCTTTTCTGTAGTCCTCATTCTGTGGCCAAGACGTGACAGGTTCCAGAAGCCACTCGGATCCAATGTTCAGTGTGTCCAGCAGGAAATGTGATTCTGGGCCAATGAGATCAACCAGGGTGGTCTTAGCTGTGACTCTCTGGAATAGAGGCTTTCCTGTTCTGAAGCTGTCTGCTTCTCAGTGGCATGTAACTGGGCAGCAATGTCGTGCTTCAATGTGTCACTCAATCTACTGCTGAACAGGGCAAATGGCACGACTTCCTGCGTCAGGTACCATTTGTGGTTTTCCATCTTATTAAGTACTGCATCAGCAAGCTCTGGGTCAGTTTTCTTGTACTTCAACATGTCCTGGATTAGACTTAGATCATTCACGGGAGCATCTGCAGCAGACATTGACATCATCCATACAGGAGTGTAGAACAGCGCAAGGAAGGTGTTGAGTCTTTCCAGCTTTGATACAGTGTCTTCGTCGTACTCAAGTTGATCTGCAAACATCAGCATTTTCATGGAGTACAGGTTTCTGGCCATCCATCTGGCCTGATGAATGGCGCCTGGTCGACTCCAGTGAATACCTCGAGGAGGCGTTCCTCCAAGAACAATGACTGTCAGTTCAGCCATTTCCCTGTAGTCGGCTCTTGGAAGCCTTTCTGCTGTTAGAATGTCTTGGAGTATTTCTTCACTGTTCTTCTTCTTTTCCTTCAGCCATTTGCTGTTGATAGCCAGCATCTTTGGGTTTTCCTTGGACAAGTCCGTCCAAACATCCTTCAGATGCTCAAACCAGGGATTATCTGGCCCCTTCACCTTCCCAAACAGCTTCTCCCAAACTGCTCCTACTAGGATTTCCAGGATGTGATGTCGACAGGCCAGATAAAACACCTTTTTGTTCAGCATTTTCTCTAGCAGTTTGGCAGCTCCTCTGTGAACTCCACTGTTACTGGATGTAGTGTCAAAAACAAGGGCAGTAACATTATCCGTAAGTTCCCATGTCTCCAGTAAATCCATTGAAGCCTCAGCCTGAGCTGTGCCAGAAGAATTGTCGATGACAGGTACTCCCAATAACTTTCCTTCAGTGTATGAAGGTGGACCAGACACTAGCACAGCTAAAGTCTCTGAGGTACTTCCAGGTTCACTGCCCAAGACATCTTTGAGCAACTTTCCATCCCAGTGTAAGGCAGCGTACTGTGGGGGGTTTTCACAAAACTTGGACATGTGACTCTGGCTGATATTATACCTGGACAGCATTCTGTTGCGACGTGTTGTTGAGGTTGAGATGACGAAGTTATCCAGATCAGCCCCTCCAGCTTTCAAGGTGGCAGAAACCATGGCAGTAACTTGATTGTCTGATAAACCAAGACGATCAGCTGTATTGCAGATGACATCACATTCCATGACCTTCCTTGGAAACGTCAAAGTCACACTAGTCACAGTGTCTTGATGGTGAGAACATTCAGGACGAGGCTGATGGTAATCCATGTCCTCTGTGTTAGCGTCGTTGTCAGTTGAGTCACCCCAGGTAATGTCATCCACATGAACAACTGTCTCTTGTTCTGCTGCAGCTGTAAAATAGTACAACATGTTAAGACAGTAATTGTTAAGTACATGCTAAATATCGCAATGGAGTAAAACTTAAAACTTTTTGTAACGTTCAAAGTAATTAGTTTTACCTTGTTCTTGTCTATGCTGCAGTCTTTCATTCCTCGCTGCTTGCTGCAGGGATCTTGTCTCAAAAATCTTGTCATGACCAGACATATGACCTTTCCTCTCAGTCTTTTGGTCTTCGTAGAACCTGATATCCTCATCTTTCTTCTCTCTGGATAACAGTCTGTTGTTCTGTATTTCCTGGATTGCATCTGGAGCTCCTATATCGAACAGGCTGTCTAATTCCAGCACAAATGCTCCTCTTTTTCCTCCAGGGTTACTTGCTCTTCCTTTGCTTTTCACCAGAGCACGATGTTTCTCATGTAGTTTCATGAAGAGCTTCATTGCGTTGTACTTGGTCATTGTCTTGATCCTAGCCATCTGCCAGAATGGGATGATAGATTCAACTGTTTCATATGCAAGGTCTTGAACCATGGGCCTCCCTGCATTTTCCGGTAAATTCTGAAGATTAAGGAAATACTGGAACGCCTGTCTGTTGGTGGGAAGCTGGGAACCACTGATAAAAGCTGAAGGGTATCCAACCAGGAAAGTTTCAGTGAGAGATCTGGTAGATGGCCCAGTTGACACCTGCCTGTGGACAGTACGTGGAGGTTCTGAGATATCAACTGTGCGCCCACGGAGCTCCCTCAGCTCCTTGCTTAATGCCATTGTGAAGTTGTAACTTGTAGATGGTTTTCTAGATTCTGATTGAGTTTCTGTTGTTTCCTGAAAAATGATAGATAATTATTATTATTATTATTATTAATTATTATTTATTTATTATTATTATTATTATTATTATTATTATTATTATTATTATATTAATTTTATACTCTTTCATTTGATACCTAATTTGTTGCTCTATCTTGTTTCTAAAGATCAAAAGTTAAAGTGCAAAACAATTCAAGGGACCCCGGAATTGGCGCTTTGGCCGATTTCAAGGCAGAAAATTTAAAGCTCCATGCGGCAATGCTTCCCAACATCCTAGGTCAAAATAGTTGTGATTTTCGGCTTTTTCAGGTGAAAAAGCATGGGAAAATGTACAGAAACCTATGAAAATAAGAAAAAGTTGATTTTTGAACAGGCCTACGTGACACACACACACACACACACACACACACACATATATATATATATATATATATATATATATATATATATGTATAGAAACGACGTAAGTATAGAGGAGTGTTCTGCACACGAGGAAGAGAAATAACAAACAAATGAAAAATAAGGCACCCGCCCGGGAATCGAACCCAGGATCTTCCGATTGCCGGTCAGACGTGCTAACCACTACGGCAATCGGAAGATCCTGGGTTCGATTCCCGGGCGGGTGCCTTATTTTTCATTTGTTTGTTATTTCTCTTCCTCGTGTGCAGAACACTCCTCTATACTTACGTCGTTTCTATACGTTAATATACTGCGCGGTCATTGCAGTTAAATGTATATATATATATGCGAAAAAGAAAGAGAAAAAATAAAAATAATCCTAGCCAACATACAGGGCCTCAAATCAAACCACTCCACAAACAAAGTTTTATACCTGAAAGGACTCATGCAAGAAGCCGGAGCAGACTTTACATGCCTCACGGAAACTCAGCTAAAGGACTGCCAGGCGAACTGTGAAAATTGTGAGTCCTGTATTGACAAAAAAGAAATACAAATTGACAAATATAACATCCTCCGAGCCGACAGAACAGTGAGACGTAAAGGAGGATGTGCTATTTACACACACGAAAGGCACATAGCAGAAATGGCTCTAAGTACCTCAAACAACTACGTAGAATGTGTGGCAGCAAAAATTGAAAAATTAAATATGGTACTAATTGTAATGTACAGACCCCCAAACACGCCAACCTCAAAATTTTCAGATTCCATTACAGAGGTAAGAAACTTGGTAAAAGATCTACACTCTCCAACCCCAAATATTTTTCTCTGTGGTGATTTTAATTTCCCATTCATGAAATATAAAAGGATAGGAAAAAATATATGTATACACCAGGACAAAGGGGGCACACGAGAAGACCAGGAGCAGGTAAAAATGCTAGTAGCTTTAGCTGATGGATTTATGTTAACGCAAGAAATAACAGAAAACACAAGAAAAAACAACTGCCTAGATTTGGTATTCACAAACAACAGTAATCTAATTGATAATGTGGAAATATCCCCAACTAGGATATCAGACCACAACATCATTGAAATAACAACTAATATAAAGGCAACAGGAAAGGAAAGAACACGCACAACAGAAAGAAGCAAATTCGAAATTTTTAATTTTCACTTCAAAGCTATAAACTGGGAAGATGTGACATCCAGCATGGAAGTAATAGATTGGAAAACCATTTTCGAGGCCAAGACAACGGAAGAGATGCTAATGACGTTAGAGGAGAAGACGTTAGAAATTGTGGAAAAACATGTCCCAAAGATACAACAAAGAGGAAAGAGAAGCAGGTTCGAAAGACAAAAGAGGGCATTGTTCCGAAAGAGAAAAAGAGTGATTGTAAAGTTCAGTAATTGTAAAGATAACAACATCAGAAAAATATTAAATGATAAACTGCAAAGTATCGATGTCGTCATACAGGAACTAATCGAGAAGCATACAGAAAAAGAAGAAGATGACGCTATAGAAGCGATAAAGGCTAACTCAAAGTACTTCTATAATTTCGCAAAAAGAAAGTCGAAAAACTATGCGACTATCGGGTCTTTAAAAAATGAGAACAGTGTTTTATCTGATGATCTAACAGAAGTATCTGAAATATTAAAAGCTCAGTACGAATCATCTTTCAGTATCCCAAAAACTGACAAACTGATATGCGATAGAAACGCGTTCTTTGAAGAAGAACCACAAGGGGAAAGTATAACGGATTTCGACTTTACGACGGAGGATATTGCACAAGTCATAGGGAAACTAAAAACACACTCAGCGGCAGGACCGGATAAATGGAATGCCACACTGATCAAAAACTGCAAGAATGCAATCGCTGAGCCCCTATACTGGATATAGAGACGATCATTAAACACGGGAGAAATACCGGGCATCCTGAGGAGCGCGAACATAGTCCCAATATATAAAGGAGGAGATCGATCCGAGGCCAAAAACTATAGGCCAGTGTCGCTTACATCTCATCTCACCAAAATATTTGAAAGAATTGTTAGACAGAAAATCTATGACTTTTTGGAAACTCAGAAAAAATTCAATGATAACCAACACGGGTTTCGGTCAGGCAGATCATGCCTGTCACAACTAATGGAACACTACAACAACATTATTGATTCACTTGAAAGTAATGAAAACTATGATGTACTATACACAGACTTTGCTAAAGCGTTCGACAAGTGTGACCATGGAATCATAATACATAAACTGAAATATATGGGAATAACAGGAAAAGTAGGGAAATGGATATATAATTTCCTTAGTGAGCGGAGGCAAGTCGTTACAGTACAAGGAGTATCTTCATCAGAATCAGAGGTCCTCAGCTCAGTACCACAAGGAACGGTATTAGCTCCACTACTCTTCATAATCATGCTAACTGACATAGATGAGGACGTTACCAGAGACAGCACAGTAACATCCTTTGCGGATGACACAAAGATCAGTAGAAAAATACGAAAACCAGAAGACATAGGATCTCTACAAACCGACATAAACAAAATTTACAAGTGGACGGAAGACAACAATATGAAGTTTAACACCGAGAAATTTCAGCTATTACGGTACGGAAAAAGAGAAGACCTAAAGTCCATGGAATATTATACCCCAAATGGACAGGAAGTCCAGAGAAATTCCAGAGCAAAAGATTTAGGGGTTGTAATGACAGATGATGCGAAATTTGAAACACAAAATAAGATAGCAGTAAACAGAGCAAAGAGAATAACGGGTTAGATATTGAGAACTTTGAAACGAAGGGATAGGAATGTAATGATCCCTCTACTGAAAACCCTGATAATACCCAAACTGGAATACTGCTCGGTCCTAACATCCCCATATAAAAAAGAAAACATTAGACAGCTGGAGGGGATTCAAAGAAGTTTCACAGCCAAGATCAATGGGTGCAAAGAACTAAATTACTGGGAAAGGTTACGAGAACTAGACCTATATTCACTGGAAAGGAGAAGAGAGAGATACACCATTATTTACACTTGGAAAATAATGGAGAAACTAGTCCCTAATCTTACTCTGAATCCCATAACTCCCCAAACAACGGTGGAAGGTAGAAACGGTAGACTGTGTCGTATTCCCAAATTGAAGGCGAGAGGACCAAAACTATTTAATCAGCTGCCCAAAGACCTAAGAAACACGAAGGGAGTTGCAGTGGAAATCTTCAAAAGAAGACTTGACGCCTGGCTCAGAACAATCCCCGATGAGCCGGGCGTACCTGGCTATGTGAGGTGGAGAGTGCAAGAATCCAACTCACTACTTCACCAGGCCAACTCGAGAGGAGGGGCGACACGCTTGACCTTCGCGAAATGAGAAATCATCACGTGGAACCTTTGTAAGGTTGTAAGGTAAGGTAAGGTATATATATATATATATATATATATAATGTCCTGTAGCAGTAAACTATACGGCCCAAACGAGTTCGTCTTTGATGAATTACGTTCTAATGTTAAACCAAAATATCTTAGTCAAATCATCACAGAGTGTCGCAGTGTTTAGTAACCTCACGTATCCTCTTGTAACGTCTTGTAACCCCATGTAACCTCTCAACCTCTATCAATGCGATTACGTGTATGAAAACACACATATCGCACACCAATGAAAGAAGGCATTTATAAACAACTTTATTATAATAAATCACTTAGACAAGGTTCTCTCAACCATAGAATTCAGGTGCACTCTATATTTTCCTGTCCCCTCTGTGGGGACTAGTCCTATGAAAATGCCGCCATTCGGGCGCCCCTAGACAGAAACGATGATGATTTATACCCCGAAAGAAAACATCCAGGCTGGCAGGGAATATTTAATTTTTTGAGTGGGTTACCCCCTTGAATATAATGCCACTAGGTCATGGTTCTGATTTATAAGTTAATCAGTTAATCATCGTTTCGAATTTAATCATTAATTAATCAAAAAATATTTTTAGAAAATGATGGGAAATGATTAATTTTCATCATAATTTCACCATCATTTTACCTTAAATTTTGTAATGTATCATTTGAATTTTGCAACTTTTTTGCATGTATAAACTGTCTAATCCGCCCATTCCTGATTTCTTGAACTAAAGCAAACTTAATGTTTGAGCAACGCACGCAACAGAAACAATAAAGCTCTTTCTTACTCTTTTCAGAAGTATTTAATCGTTAATAATTTTTTATCAGTTAATCACTGATTAATTAGAAAATTTCATTATTCATTACTTTTTCCTAAAAAGGATTAATTAACCATGCCCTAAATGCCACCCAAATTTTGATGTGAAGCACTCTCATAGGTGCTTGCTGTTAAACCTCTCCCGAAAACCCCCTAAAAAGGTGGCACTTACTCCACCTCGACCCCGCCTACCCAGAGGCTATAAAAGCCGAGAGAGAGTCGACGGTGAGGAAACAAAAGAGGTAGAAGACCCAAACTCTAAGCAAACAAAAAACAAAACAAGCACCTCACAAAAGCTTGAACATGCAAGGGAGGTGAATCACCTTTCACCTCACCTTACCCATTTAAAAAAAAAAAACCTGCGCATCCTTGGTGAGCCCGAGGCCATATCAACTGTTCACCTATATATTCCCCTTTTCCCCACTTTCTAACATCATTCCTACAACTCTAACTTAACCTCTTATAACGTCAAACAACAACAACAACAACAGACGGTTGATATTGTTTCTACTTTTGGATATTGCCGATAAATTTACTGTTGGAAAGTTCTGAATTTTATATACTTGCATTTATATTCACAATGTTATAGTTAAGTAACTGAATATTTGCGGTTTTTAGTGATTTAGAAGTTTTCAAAGCGTGCCGGCTTAATTTAATTTAAGGCGCGATGCCGGTCCAGAAAGCGTCGTGTGCTAGGTGTGGGGTTAATCGGTGGTATACTGATTTTATAAATTACAACGGCGGTCCTACGGCGATTACCGAGAGATCGGTTTGTTTCTTTCGCGAGCTGAGTGAAGAGATAGTGGATTTAATACGTAGTGTACGCGAGGTGATGGGACGACTTGCAACGCTTGATGAGGGCAGGGGTAGGCTTACGGTTGACGAAGGTCGAACCTATACTAACGTTGAAGACGTTAGTAAGTTGAAGGGTGAGGTTAGGAACCTAGTTTCTAGTATAGGTAGCTTATCGGGAAGGTTAGATACAGTTGAGGAAGGGGTTAAGGTAGGCCCGCGATTGGTAGATGGGGAGGGATTTAGAATAGTTAAGGGTGGAGCTAGGCCACTTATGTTAGGTGATAGGATTCCCCCCCCCCACCTATCGAGGTTTCGAACCCTTTCGGCCAGTTGGATAGGGATGTGAACGAGGGGGAAACGATTTTAATTGGGGACTCCTTAGTGGGTCATATGGATAAGGAGTTCGTTGAACGGAATCCAACCAAGAGGAGGAGGATCTGTCTACCAGGGGACAGGGTTGACAGAATTAGAGACGAAGTAGATAGGATTAATGGTGCACCCCGTCACTCGAGTGACGATGGTAGGGGGCAACGACTCGTATAGGTCCGATACGAGAGTACCTGACCTTTTGGAGAGATACAGGGGGTTAATTAGGTCCCTGAAGGCAACGTCAGACAGGTCTTTAGTTCTAGGTATTACCCCTAGGCACGGTTTAGGACTCAGTGGTGGCCAACCGCGGCGCATTGCGCCAAAGGTGGCGCATCAAGTACTTTGAAGTGGCGCATCGAGGTCTAGTATGAATTGTGCTAAATTTTCACTTCTAACATTAAATATTAAAAATCAAAGATTTAAGCAGTTAAGATGTAGTTAAGCAGTTAAGATGTAATCTCATTAAGGTAAATATTTTTCACATTATATTTCTATTTAAGGTAAATATTATATATTTTATTAGTAATTTTTTCACAAATTTTTTTTTGGCGCATCCGAATTAAACCTAACCTAAAAATGGCACGCATCAAAAAATGGTTGGCCACCACTGGTTTAGGTCTTAGGATTACGTAAAAAACAATATTTTTGAACACAAAGCTAAAAGAGATTTGTGCTCAGGAAAATGTACCCTTCGTAAAGCTGTCGTCAGAATTTAGTAATCCTAGCCTTTTTATAAACGATGGGGGTGCATTTCAATGAAATAGGGAATGCTAGGCTAGGTAGGTTAATCGATGAGAGCGTTCGAAAGCTGTATAGGTCGAAGCCCTCTTTAAACGTTGTGGGTCCGGGAAACGCCTGCCCGACGTGAAAAATAGTTTAAAACTCCGATCAGTGGTAAAAAATAATTTAAACGTCTTTTATTGTAACGCACATAGTATTAGAAATAAATTGAACGAATTTAAGGTGATAATTTATTCCGGGAACTACGATATAGTTGCTATAACCGAAACGTGGTTAAATACCGTGACTCGGGACTTGTTGGGGGAACGTGATCAGACATGGGCAGTAATGTATTTGAAAATACTTAAATACATATTTAAATACAAATGTATTTAAATACATGTATTTATAAATACTTTTTGGAGAGTATATTTAATTACATACTTAAATACTTTCGAAAAGTATTTAGTATTTGTAAATACCTGTTTTTAATACATTTTTAAAATACTTTTTTGTAAACTGTTCAATTTTGCAAGGATGTACAGTACTAACCACCCAATATTTAACTAGTACCACAGAACACAGTAAAACATTTTTCAAGGTGCTTGTGCTTCAAGAAAGTTCCAGGCTCAGCAGGCTGGAACTTTCTGGAAGCACCTTGAAAAATGGAACTTCCAGTCTGCTCTAGTGGCGATTGTCACAGACTCACAGCTGCAGTGCGGCAGCCGGCAGTCTGTCCTGAGGCATCGTCATATGTGGTTGTGTAAAGTTCAGCGCTAACTGTGCAATTAGCCTTAGCCTACAGTATTGATCATATTAGACGAGGACAACATTTGTAACATGGCTGCAGTGATTTTATGTGCTTTTTGAGAAGTATCTAAATTGTATTTGGAATGTATTTGAATACATTTTAGGAGTAATGTATTTAGTACTTAAGTACTTTCTGAAAACCTGTATTTTATTTAGTATTTAATTACTTTTATTTTCAAGTAATGTATTTATTATTTAAATACATCTAAAATATTTACTGCCCATGTCTGAACGTGATATAGCGGGTTTTAAACTTTTTAATAATGATAGGCTACATAGGATTGGTGGCGGCGTTTTGTTGTACAGTCGTAATTCCCTTAGGGCTATCGAGGTTAAGGTAGATTTCCAATTAATGCGATATGCGTTGCGCGTAGCATTAGATTTTACTGGTGATGACGAGGGTTTGAGACTGATTGAGTTCATGGAAGATAATTTTTTTCGACAGATGGTTATCGAACCAACGCGCGGTGACAATATTTTAGACGTGGTGATGACGAACGACGAAAATATAGTCGAAAGTTTGGAAGTAGATGAGAGTTTGGGATGTAGTGATCACCAAATTATTAGGTTTAAGCTATTAATAGAAAACAGTAATGATATTAACGTAATAGAAGTCCCTGATTTTCGTAGGGCTAATTTTTATAGTGTTGCGGATAGGATGAGAGTAGTGGACAGGGATAATTTATTTATGGGTATTGACGCAAATTTTCATTGGGAGGCGTTTAAAGAAAGTTTTTACCGCGTAGGCCCAAGCGCGCTAGTAATCATGGTAGGCCCAAGTGGTGGATAAAATAAGGGAAATATGTGAGTTCATAAACGAGCGTAACAGAGCGTATAGACTTAATGAGCGCAATGGCACGGTAGCTAACTTTAATAGATATATCGAGCTTAGACGTCAGGTTAAAAGATGTGTGAGGAATGCTAAGCGTAATTTAGAGATACTTGTAGCTGCGGATAGTAAACATAATCCGAAGAAGTTTTTTGATTACGTCAATAATCGTAAGCTGATAAAGGATAATATAGGCCCTCTAGTGGACGCTAATGGCGCTTTGGCTTCCGACGCTCAGGCGATGGTGGATGTTTTTAACAACTTTTTTGCGACAGTTTTTACCGTAGAAGACGTAACTAATGTTCCCGACGTGGACGATATCGTTCCATTTAGTAGCGAGACTATTTTGATGAAATAACTGTTTACGAGGGTGAGATTGCGCATTATATCGATAAGTTAAAAGTTAGCAAGACTCCAGGCCCTGACGCACTTTATCCTAGACATTTAAGAGATCTGAAAGACGTTATCGTAGGCCCCTTAACAAAAATTTTTAATAAGTCGCTGGAAGCGGGGGTTATTCCTGAAGACTTCAAATTATCTAATGTTACGCCCATTTTTTAAAAATGCGACCGCACAGTAGCTAGCAATTATAGGCCTATTAGCTTAATGTCAATTGTCGGTAAACTTTTGGAATCCGTAGTTAGGGATCGTATCATCGAACACTTAGAAAGTCGCGATTTGATTAATAGTAGTCAGCATGGGTTTCGACACAATAGATCTTGTTTAACTAATTTGTTAGAATTTTATAACGAAATAGTGCGCGAATACGATAGGCATAGAGTGGCTGACGTTATTTATTTAGATTTTAAAAAGGCGTTCGATACAGTTCCGCATAGAAGATTAAGTGCGAAGGTTAAAACGCACGGTATACGCGGTCAGGTAGCTAACTGGATAGAGGAATGGCTTCGTGCTAGGAGACAGAGGGTCGTTGTTAATGGTAGTGAATCGGGGTGGTTGGATGTAGGTAGCGGTGTCCCACAGGGTTCAGTGTTAGGCCCATTGCTATTCGTAATTTACATTAATGACATAGATGTAGGTTTGACTAGTAACGTGTCAAAATTCGCGGACGAAACTAAAATAGGCGGTAAGGTTGTTAACGAGAACGATAGAAATAGGCTCCAAGACGATGTAAAATAGGATTATGGAGTGGACGGATAAGTGGCAGATGCAATTCAACGTAGACAAACGTAAAGTTTTGCATATAGGTTCTCGTAACAATAATTACACGTACACGATGGATGACAGAGAGTTAGCGAGCGTTGACGAAGAAGTAGATTTAGGCGTACGCGTATCTAAGGATTTGAAAGTTAGGAACCTGTGCCTGGAGTCTTGCGCTAAAGCTAATAGGATGTTAGGATTCATAGCCCGTAATTTCGAATTTAAATCGAAGAATATTATATTGCCCCTTTACAAGTCCCTAGTCAGGCCTCATTTAGAATATGCCGTTCAGTTTTGGTGCCCGTATTTGCGTAAGGATATTAATAGGTTAGAAAGGGTTCAGCGTCGTGCCACGAAACTAATTCCGTCATTGCGCAACAAGCCTTATGAAGATAGAATTAAAGAGTTAGACTTGCATTCACTCGAAACTAGGAGATTAAGGGGGGAGCTTATTGAAGTTTTCAAAATCGTTAATAGCATCGATAACGTAAATTTTGACAAACTGTTCACTTTCGATAATAGCAATACTTGTAATAACGGATTTAAGTTGCGTGGCAGGCGTTTCATTACTAATATCGCTAAAAACCTCTTTACATTTAAAGTAATTGATAAATGGAATAATATTCCCGCGTCCGTGGTGAACTCTACCAGCGTTAACCCTCTAACTCCCAGAAAATTTTCAAACAATTTTTACCACGGGGGTACATTTGGACCCCTAAGTCGGAAATGTAATAAAGGATGCAAGAAACATTAATTATACATTATTTATTATACATATTAACATATAATACATTATAACCGAAAAAAAGCCCCTATATGCCGTTTGCAAGTTCAAAAAAAAAAAAAAGTTTAAATGGGCCCTATTACAGATACAAAAAAAAAATGAAAAATACAAAAATTCTTTGTGATATAGAACTAACACTTTTGAGATGTGATTAACACAAGCGAACTTTTGACACTTTACGTACTTGTCCCGAGATTTTTTATCACTAGTTCGTGGACAAAACGTGCATCGTCCCCATTTCCTTGAGTCTACTGAAGTACTAGGATTTGGTGTATCATATTCATTTCCTGTATTGGAAGGAGGACATTGTGGTGCTACTTGAGTTTCATTACTTATTCGCTGATTGCCTAGTTCAACTAGAAAAAGTCGCCTTTTGTGACTTTTTCCATTTTTGTAATTTTTATTTACATGCATCCAAATGATGAAGCTATTTAGAGCGCTGATATCAAGCGTGTTATAAAATACCACCATGGGCCATCTTCTGCATTTTCGCTTGGTTGAATACTTCCGGACCATTTGATCAGCTGTGTCAACGCCACCTTTGGTCAGATTGTAATCTAAAATCATAATGGGCTTTTTGTCATTACGTGTTGTATCAATCTTGGGCTGGTCGTGAGTGGTGCTAAGCAATGTTACAACTTTTCCCTTTTTTGGTGTGTATGAGACTAAAGTTCCATCTGTGTGAAAGCAAACATAGATGAATATGTTTGGCGTCCTTTGGTTGTGAGAAGTTGAGTTGGAATTTCTTTCATATTCTTTCTTATGGTTCCTAATAATGTTAAGTCCATTTGCTTCAATTTTTTCCCTAAATCTAATGAAGTGAAAAAGTTATCACATGTTACATTTCGACAACTTTTTTCCATTCCTTTCACCATGTCCATCACTACTCTTGCTCCTTGATTCTGTTCCCTCTCTTGGCCTACCTCTCTGCCAGTATATAATTGAATGTTAGAAACGTAAGATGTTGGGCTGTCACGGCAAACCCAAAATTTCGAACCATATTTTCCCGGTTTACTGGGAATATATTGTCTGAAAGGACATCTTCCCCAAAATATAACCAATTGCTCATCAATTGTAAGATTGTCAATAGGTTGTAAATTATCTACCCATTCTTGAAATACCTGTCTGATAGGACACATTTTATCAGTGGACCTTTGCTGACGTCGTCTCGACGCATCATCAAATCGTAAAACCCTTGACAACATTTGAAACCTGTTTCTCGACATGGTTTTCGAGAATACTGGTCGGCCATTATTTGTACTCCATAGCTCACAGATTGGTTCATTATTT
This sequence comes from Bathynomus jamesi, assembly GCA_023014485.1. NCBI lineage: Eukaryota > Metazoa > Arthropoda > Malacostraca > Isopoda > Cirolanidae > Bathynomus > Bathynomus jamesi. The sequence continues at coordinate 732,840 of JAJOZX010001240.1, read as the reverse complement.
GATTTGTAAACACCAGTAAGTATTAGAAGACCTAAAAAAAACGTTCAAATTCATTCATAGTAAGTGCAACCCACCTTTCTTTGTACACTCGCTCACCTTCCTGATTCGTATATTTCACAATAGTACTTGTAACACTATTTTTGAAGATAAACTCAAAAGCTGAAACAACCGTATTAATATTTCTTATTACATACCTTGTTGGACCAGGTTTTGATCGTATAATATTTGCCAAAGTTCTTCTTCCTGTTGATTGCCGCAGAGGTTGGCCAGACCAAAGCATCTTTCCATCTTTTGAAGTCAAACACTGTACTTGTCGACAGTGTTGATTTTGACTAGATTCTGACGATGAACCAATAACAGATGCAACTGAAAATTCAGAAACAATATGTAATTATTATGGAATAAAAATTAAACCTAGGAACCAAAAAAATTAATATGGAAATGACAATCTATATAATAGTGATCTGAAAATCCAGAAACATTACAAAATACTTTGGAGTAAAAAAGATATGAATCAGGAAAAAAATTGTGACAATGATAAGCTAATTGAGAGATCCAAAAGCACTACAATTATGGAGCAGCAAAGTCACACACACACACACACACAATTATTATTATTATCATCATCACTATTATTATTATTATTATTATTATTATTATCATGGGCATTATCATACCTGACAAATGGTCATCTTCACTTTCGTCCTCTGATGGCTCTAATAAATCATCTGGGGAATCACTGTCTTCTTCACCTGTACTATCTTCCATAAGTAATTGCCTGAGTATATTTTCATCCATGGCTTTGTAACAATTGGAGAGAAAGGAGCATTCGATTGCCACCAGTTTTACACGATCAGTGCGGAAATATCGAACTCCGTTTACTTACACTACCTGATTTTGGGATTGCGCAACGTTATGACGAAATTTCAGTCCAATATTGCATCATCTTTCAAAAGTAATATATATATATATATATATATATATATATATATAACTGCAATGACCGCGCAGTATATAAATGAATAGAAACGACATAAGTATTAAGGAACGTTTCTGCACACGAGGAGGAGAGATAACGAATAAATGAAAAATGAGGCGAACCGCCCGGGAATCGAACCCAGGGCCTTCCAATTGCCGGTTGGACGCGCTACCATTATGCTACGGACCTCACTTAATCACAAATCGAAATTCTCCCACATAGGGCAGAAACCAATGCCCTGAGAAGGCACCCTCGCAAATCGTGAATATGCGCATATAACTGCAATGACCTCCTCGTGTGCAGAAACGTTCCTTAATACTTATGTCGTTTCTATTCATTTATATACTGCGCGGTCATTGCAGTTATATGCGCATATTCACGATTTGCGAGGGTGCCTTCTCAGGGCATTGGTTTCTGCCCTATGTGGGAGAATTTCGATTTGTGATTAAGTGAGGTCCGTAGCATAATGGTAGCGCGTCCAACCGGCAATTGGAAGGCCCTGGGTTCGATTCCCGGGCGGTTCGCCTCATTTTTCATTTATTCGTTATCTCTCCTCCTCGTGTGCAGAAACGTTCCTTAATACTTACGTCGTTTCTATTCATTTATATACTGCGCGGTCATTGCAGTTATATGCGCATATTCACGATTTGCGAGGGTACCTTCTCAGGGCATTGGTTTCTGCCCTATGTGGGAGAATTTCGATTTGTGATTAAGTGAGGTCCGTAGCATAATGGTAGCGCGTCCAACCGGCAATTGGAAGGCCTGGGTTCGATTCCCGGGCGGTTCGCCTCATTTTTCATTTATTCGTTATCTCTCCTCCTCGTGTGCAGAAACGTTCCTTAATACTTATGTCGTTTCTATTCATATATATATATATATATATATATATAATTAGGTAGGGGTACATATGGACCACCATGGTAATAACTGTTATATATTAATGTTTTTGTAATAAAAAAACAAATGCATTTTATTAATACATACTATGTCAAAACAACTCAATAAAACGTACAAAGTCTTGCAACCATAGGCTCTTCAGTAAATTATTTAAAAATCTGCAGCTTCATAAAAACCTACTGGGGTCCATATGGACCCCGTTGGGAGTTTGAGGGTTAATATGTTTAAGAACTGTTTAGATAGGCATTTTAAAAATATTAACGTTGTTTAATATAACAATAAAACAATCACCCTTCTCCCTCTGAGCCTCCCCCTTTTCCCTCTGGGCCTCCCCCTTTTCCCTCTGGGCCTCCCCCTTTTCCCTCTGGGCCTCCCCCTTTTTCCTCTGGGCCTCCCCCTTTTCCCTCTGAGCCTCCCCCTTTTCCCTCTGAGCCTCACCCTTTTCCCTCTGAGCCTCACCCTTTTCCCTCTCCCTCGCTAAAATTATTAACGTTGTTTGATATAATAAAACAATTAGCAACAGGAGCTCTGGGGGTAATGGTCGAGGTTTGAGCCTGTTGACGATTCATAATGCCAGCTTGTGACATGCCGGCGTGTGATATGCCCGCAATAAAATTATATTAAAAAAAAATAGACTAACACGAAGTTAGATGTAGCTCGTAGCGTAAACTAACTCCCTTTTAGTTAAACTCTTCATACTTTTTTTTTTGGTTCTTTTCTCATCCTCTCTTTACTTGCATGTCTTTAGTTTGCATGGTATGACAGTGTTTGAGTTAAGGCTGTGTTTGTATGGTTTGTAAGTGTTCTTATTTTACTTCTTTTAATCTTTCATCCCTTTCCTATTCTCTTCGACTATTTTTCCGACTTGTCGGCAGTGGCCGGCGGATGATGATGGAGTCTTTCTCTCTTTTTCTGAATGAATGTTAACCCACGAATGATAGGTTTTGTTACTTAACCCCTCATTATCTTCTTTTAACCTCCTACTCTCTTCTTTCTCTTGGGCTAACCTTAGAGTGGATCTTTGGGTCTTTGTTAGCCTTAGCTTCTGTAGATCTGTAGGTTATTTGCCTTTTTTCCGCTCCCCCGTAACTGTGCCTTTGACTGCAGACTCTGTGAGAGATTTGTGTAGTGACGCTACCTCGCCTTATAAATATTTACCTCTACTGTAGCCTGTAAATTTAAGGAATTAACCAGAATTTAGTTGTCCTCTTAAGCGCATTAGTGAAATAATAAACGGAGAAAAGTGAACGTTATTGTTTTCATTCACCGTGAAATTTACTTAAACAGTTTATCGCAATTATACGCCTTACTTCACGAAGGGATTAGTTATTCGATGGTGATCTTCCAAGACGACGTAGCTAACCGAGATAAGAGTGAGGAATGAGAGTTAACATTTATTGCGGAGAGTTGTGTATGCTCACGAGTGTTGACGTTAAACGTGATCGAAAGTAGAGTTCTTCTGGATCCCCATCACTCCAAGATTGACATGGTCGAAAGCTCTACGATACAATTCCGTCTACCAAACGAGGAGACCACTTACCAGATTCAGTCCATCGTCAATTCTTACATTCGAGCGGAGAGTCCGCACGACATTGGAAGCGTCCCACCACCATATTTTAGTTTCCATCGCAAGATCCGTCGTCGATCTTCATCACTCCGAGCAACCTCACCTCAATGCCCTTCGTCTGCAACTTCGCCTGGAGTTAATTCACTGTTAGTATTTTCTTCAAGTCAACCTCATCGAACGTTGTTCATCGACCGTCTTCCCGTAGAAGATCTTCCTTCAAACGTTTGTGTGCTCAGTGAGTGTTAGGCTGCCTCAGCCCTTCAGTTTTCTCTCAATGACGTCATGGTTGTAGATGACGTCACCGCTTTCCCCTTGCCGCACGCCTAAGACCAACGACGACCTTCAAAATCAAGAGAAGGCATCAACTGTGAATCTGGTTATTTCCTTTGTTTCTCTTCTCAGTCACCGAAACACACGTTCTTTGACGTTTACACGATTGAGTTATGTAATTATAAATTACAGTTAGCCTAATTATAATATTAAATTGTAACATTGGTGAAACTTTGATAAATCATTAATACTCCGTTCACAGTAATAATTTACGGTTGAATGGTACGAGACTAAAATATTTTTTGGATCACCTGAAGATCAGGGCCCCCAGCCTCAATTACCAAATGATATCTTCGTTAAAACTAACGGAAATATCGCGACTTAACCTAACCAATCGTCAAGGGCGTACAGTTGACCTAACCGGGCATTCAATTTAATTTATTATATTTGGTACTGTAAAGCAAAAAACAAGAATACATGGGGGCCCTGATCTTCAGGTAATCTGTGTAATATAGTAGTAATTAGACGTTCAGGTTATTAATTAAGAGCATTTTAGGCTTTGTTATTGGAAATGGAAGCGATCAGTCATAATACTGGTATATATATATATATATATATATATATATACATAATTTACATTTTTATTTATTAGTACCCTGACTTAGGTTTTGTTTTGTTTTACAATTTAAACTTTTTCATTACCTAATTTTTGTGCAAATTTTTTGTATTTTCGTTTTCTAATAGCCCTTTTTCGTTAACTCGTAAATATAAAGATATGTTTCATTATCTCATTTTTGCTTAATTATGTTTATTCGAAATACTTAGAATTTGTTTCATTTTTTCTTTCCTCATTTCTTGTCTCTTTTTGTTTATTTGTTTTATTTATTATTTTTTCTTATACACCCACACTTTCGTGGTAACGACACATGTTATGATCAGTGCCGTATTAAGGATTTTTGGGCTCTGGGGCCAAAATATTCTTCCGGCCCCTCAACAAGACAAGTCTTCGAGTCATGTAAATTAATAAAACCATCTATTTCTAAATCAAATAATGCAAGTTTTACACAAATACCAAGCTGCTACAATTACACCAAACCAATTACACAACTACAAGTCTACTACTAATCTACCAAAGTTGGTCACAAAATCATCCACCACCAGTATACAAAAGTTTTTTGAGCTGCTTCATATCACTAAATTTTCCAATCACAAGCTCAGTATTTAAATTCTGCAAAATATTCGGTGCTACTATAGTATGTGGTCTACCTACGATTGGTTAGGTTTAGTCACGATATTTTCGTTAAAACTAACGAAAATATCATGACTAAACCTAACCAATCGTCAAGGGCGATGGACATTGGAATGTAAACAAGCAATTAGTAAAGAAGGTAAGAAGCTATAATTAAAAGGTAGACCGCCGAATCGAGGTAGACCACATACTATAGTAGCACCAAATACTCTTTTCTATGCATAACAATGACAGACTTTGCAATTTCTTTTAGGTTAGCATTTGACGTTTAACATTTTTAATCATGCTCAAATGAGAAAAAGAACGCTCCGCAGTTGCATTTGACATCATCAAACACAAATAAATGCTATAAACAATGAAAACATTTGGGAAAATAGCCCTCAATTTGTGAATTTCTTGTAGTACTCCTAATGGGCGAGTGTCAGCTAAAGCGTTTTGTTTGACAAACGTTACAAAATGCTGAAACTCAAATGGGAAGCTGTCCTCAAAATCATTTGGGTAATGGACTAGCCAGATTTTTTGTTGCTTTTGATGCTTCCTCTGAAGTTAGTTGAGAGATATTGTTGAGCATTCCAAATTTATCAATGATATCATTATAAACATCGGCCCCTAAAACAGCTGGGCCCTGGGGTCCTGGCCCCCATTAATACGCCACTGGTTATGATTAGCCATGGCTATACCATTACCCCCTGTGAAATACACTAACATTGATCTTTTAACTCCCTCTCTGATTTTTAAACGTACAATTGCTGTCCTTCATTTTCGTGGTTACGTTAATAATGAAATTGTAGAACCCTCTCTTGAGTGGTTCAGTAAAATTGAAGAGTCATTTCGTGGTTGTCAGGCTTCAGAGGCCGATAAAATCAGTTTTGCTTTTGAGACTTACGATCGCACTTTCAGGGACGCCGCGCGCCTCAGTAATTTTCTCGCTAATTGGTCAAATCGACAAGTATATAGATGGTCTTGGTTAGAGTTCAAAAGGTTCTGCCATTTAATATATAAAAGTCCGTATCTACTCACGAAGCGTTGTGGCAGGCAGGAACCCGTCAAGTGTTTCATTGACGTTAAACTTGTAAAAGATGGAGCAACATGCCAGTTATAGACTTTCTTTCACTCCCTTGTTCATGAGTCACTTCGCTCTCCTTCAGTGTTGCGCGAAAACGCATGTCCAGATAATGTTGTTCCTGTAGAGAATCGGAGTAATTCCACTGGCCCTTCTGGTCTGAGTAAGAAGACGTTTATGTACCTTATTCTCCCCCACTTTCCCACTCTACAATACTTCCTCTGAGTTCTGTACATTCGGAATCTTGCAAAAGTTATTATTTTATCCTTGAAATCGCTGACAGTCTCCGTTCCCCAAAGGAGACCCTTGTAGGTCGTTTTGATCCTAAATCTTCGTATAGTCTTGCTTCTGCGTGTATAATGGATAAATGGCTGTATCCTCTCTTTGAAGAGCCGCCATCCGTTTCACACATTCGGGATGCCGATTGTAACCTTATTCCCGTCTTTGCGGAAATCATACTTCCCATGTTTCAATAATTGTCTTTTCTGTAAAGGTTTCTTGTTAGTTCCTTCGGAATATTGTCCCGGTTATGATTTAGTTATCGGCGCGAAATTCCTACGAGATAAGCATTTCGATTTTTCGACTCGATCCTTCCTCGATAAATGGGACAAAACACGTTATTTCCCTCTCTGGTGCAATGCACCCGAGCAGGACCTTTCTTGTGACGATGAAACCTCACCCTTAGAAAATATGGGTAATTCTAACACAACTCTTTTTCCTAACTCAGTTGTCTCTGAACAGTTTGTTTCGGCTTGTTCTTCAAATGCATTTCCTTCAAGGCTAGAACTCTCAGCCTCTCCTGAGGATTATTTTTGTAATGCATCTTGTGACAGTGTTTGTGATTTTAATGTTGATAACAGTAACAAACAGAAAGAAATTGTTGATTTGCATAATTATAAAGGTACTTTTGTTGAAAGTTTTTCTGACTAAAATTTTGTTGAAAATAAGTGTAATACCTAGGATAATGATTCTTTAGATGTACTTGTACATGGGGATGTGACCAGTCTTTTCCCAGATGTGAATTCAGACTACGGGAATGATTGCTGTATAAATTATGTTGGTAATAGCAATCTATTTTCTTCTCACCATGGTTAGGACGACCACGCTGGTCCCGATGGCAAGGATTTGTATAATGATTTAGACATTGCTCCTCAATTGGTTGGAATTTTTAGTCATTCGAACCTTGATTCAGTTCTACAGATCTACAGAAGCTAAGGCTAACAAAGACCCTAAGATCCACTCTAAGGTTAGCCCGAGAGAAAGGAAAGAGGAGAGGGTTAAGAGAAGAGAATAAGGGGTTAAGTAAGTAGCAACACCTATCACTTGTGGGCTAACATTCATTCAGAAAAAGAGAAAAAAAGACTCACCATCATCATCCGCCGGCTACTGCCGACAAGTCAGAAAAATAGTCGAAGAGAACAGGAGAGGGGTGAAAGATGAAAAGAAGTAAAATAAGAACGCTTACAAACCATGCAAACACAGTCTTAACTCACTGTCATAACATGCAAACTACAGACATGCAAGTAGTTACAGACATGCAAGGGAAAAAAAAAAAGGTAGAGTATAACAAAAAGTGGGTTAGTTTACGTTACGAGCTACATCTACGTTCGTGTTAGTTTAATTTTTTTTTTAAATTTTATTGCTGGCATCACACGCTGGCATGTCACAAGCTGGTATTAATCGTCAACAGACTCATCCTCGACCACCACCCCCAGAGCTCCTGTCACTAATTGTTTTTTATTTTAAACAACGTTAATATTTCTAAAATGCCTATCTAAACGTTCTTAAACATATTAACGCTGGTAGAGTTAACGACTGACGCGGGAAGATTATTCCATTTATCAATTACTTTAAGCGTAAAGAGGTTTTTAGCGATATTAGTAATGAAACGTCTGCCACGCAACTTAAATCCGTTATTACGAGTATTGCTATTATAGAAAGTGAACAGTTTGTCAAAATTTACGTTATCGATGTTATTAACGATTTTGAAAACTTCAATAAGCTCCCCCCTTAATCTCCTAGTTTCGAGTGAATGCAAGTCTAACTCTTTAATCCTATCTTCATAAGGCTTGTTGCGCAATACCGGAATTAGTTTCGTGGCACGACGCTGAACCCTTTCTAACCTATCAATATCCTCACGCAAATACGGGCACGAAAACTGCACGGCATATTCTAAATGAGGCCTGACTAGGGACTTGTAAAGGGGGAATATAATATCCTTCGATTTAAATTCGAAATTACGCGCTATGAAGCCTAACATCCTATTAGCTTTTGCGCAAGACTCCAGGCACTGGTTCCTAACTTTTAAATCCGTAGATACGCGTACGCCTAAATCTACTTCCTCGTCAACGCTTGCTAACTCTCTGTCATCCATTGTGTACGTGTAATTATTGTTACGAGAACCTATATGCAAAACTTTACATTTGTCTACGTTAAATTGCATCTGCCACTTATACGTCCACTCCATACGGTAATCCTATTTACATCGTCTTGGAGCCTATTTCTATCGTCCTCGTTAACAATCCTACCGCCTATTTTAGTATCGTCCGCGAATTTTGACACGTTACTAGTCAATCCTACATCTATGTCGTTAATGTAAATTACGAATAGCAATGGGCCTAACACTGAACCCTGTGGGACACCGCTACCTACATCCAACCACCCCGATTCACTACCATTAACAACGACCCTCTGTCTCCTAGCACGAAGCCATTCCTCTAACCAGTTAGCTACCTGACCGCGTATACCGTGCGCTTTAACCTTCGCAATTAATCTTCTATGCGGAACTGTATTGTTTTCGCGCACTATTTCGTTATAAAATTCTAACAAATTAGTTAAAGAAGATCTATGGCGTCGAAATCCATGCTGACTACTATTAATGAAATCTCTACTTTCTAAGTGATCGATGATACGATCCCTAACTACATATTCCGAAAGTTTGCCGACTATTGACATTAAGCTGATAAGCCTATAATTGCTAGGTACTATGCGGTCGCCTTTTTTAAAAATGGGCGTGACGTTAGCTAACTTGAAGTCTTCAGGAATAATCCCCGTTTCGAGTGACTGATTAAAAATCTTCGTTAAGGGGCCTACAATAACGTCTTTCAAATCTTTCAAATGTGTGGGATAAAAAGTGTCAGGGCCTGGAGCCTTGCTAACTTTTAGCCTATCGATATAATGCGCAATCTCACCCTCGTAAACAGTTATTTCATCCAAAATAGTCTCGCTACTAAATGGAACGATATCGTCCACGTCGGGAACATTATTTACGTCTTCTACGGTAAAAACTGTCGCAAAAAAATTATTGAAAATACCCGCCATCGCCGGAGCGTCAGAAGCCAAAGCGCCGTTAATATCCACTAGAGGGCCTATGTTATCTTTCATCGGCTTACGATTATTGTCGTATTCAAAAAACTTTTTTGGATTATGTTTACTATCCGCAGCTACAAGTATCTCTAAATTACGCTTAGCATTCCTAACTGATCTTTTAACCTGACGTCTAAGCTCGATATATCTATTAAAGTTAGCTGCCGTGCGATTGCGCTTATTAAGTCTATACGCTCTGTTACGCTCTCGATTATGAACTCGCCTATTTCCCTAGTCCACCACTCAGGCCTACCATGATTTCTAGCGCGTTTCGGGTTACGAGGAATAAACTCCCTTTCAATATTCATAAAACTTTCTTTAAACGCCTTCCAATGCAAATTTGTGTCATTACCCATAAATAAGTTATCCCAGTCCACTACTCTCATCCTATTCGCAAAACTATCAAAATTAGCCCTAAGAAAATCAGGGACTTCTATTACGTTACTATCCTTAGTGTTTTCTATCAATAACTTAAACCTAAGAATTTGATGATCACTACCTCCTAAACTCTCGCCTACATCTAAACCTTCGGCTATATTTTCGCCGCTAGTCATCACGAAATCTAAAATATTGTCACCGCGCGTTGGTTCGGTAAACATCTGTCGTAAAAAATTATCTTCCATGAACTCAATCAATCTCAAACCCTCCTCATTACCAGTAAAAGTCTCGTTATTAACATTAGGGCAGTTAAAGTCTCCGACAATTATACTATTCCGATTGTCAATAAAATTACCAAGAAGTGAGTAAAATCTACTATCAGGTATCGAGGGGTTGAACGGGAGGTCTATAAACAAAAACAAAATTAAAACTAATACTACGCGCTCTAACTTCAACGCATATCGCATTAATTGCTACCGGAAAATCTATCTTAACCTCGATAGCCCTAAGGGAATTACGAATGTACAGCAAAACGCCGCCACCAATCCTATGTAACCTATCATTAGTAAAGAGTTTAAAACCCGGTATATCAAGTTCCCCCAACAAGTCCCGAGTCACGGTATTTAACCACGTTTCAGTGATAGCAACTATATTGTAGTTGCCGGAATAAATTATCGCCTTAAATTCGTTTAATTTATTTCTAATACTACGCGAGTTACAATAAAAGACGTTTAAGTTATTTTTTACCACGGGCTGCAGCCTAGCATTACCTATTTTGTTAAAATGCACCCCATCTTTTATAAAAGCATAGGATCACTGAATTCTGACCACAGCTTTACGAAGGGTACATTTTTCTGAGCTCAAATCTCTTCTAATTTATTATTAAAAAATATTGTTTTTGACGTAATCCTAAGACCCAAACCGTGCCTAGGGGTAATACCTAGAACTAAAGACCTATCTGACCTACGAGGTCTGACCAAAAGGTCAGGCACCCTCGTATCGGGCCTATACGAGTCGTTGCCTCCTACCATCGTCACCAACATCGAGTGACGGGAGGCAACATCAATCCTATCCACTTCGTCTCTAATTCTGTCAACCCTGGCCCCTGGGAGACAGACCCTCCTCCTCTTGGTTGGATACCCGTTCAACAAAATCTTTGTCCATATGGCGCACTAAAGAGTCCCCAATTAAAATAGTTTCCCCCTCATTCACGTCTCTTTCCAAATGGGTGAAAGGGTTCGAAACCTCGATAGGGGGGGATTCCTATCACCTAACGTACGCGGCCTAGCTCCACCCTTAACTTCTCTAAATCCCTCCCCATCTACTAATCTCGGACCAACCTTAACCCCTTCCTCAACTCTATCTAACCTTCCCGACAAGCTACCTAAACTAGAAACTAGGTTACGCACCTCACCCTTCAAATTAATAATGTCTTCAACGTTAGTATTGGTTCGGTTTTCGTCAACCGTAGCCCTACCCCTGCCCTCATCAAGAGTTGCAAGTCTTTCCGTTACCTCACGTACACTGCGTTTTGTGTCAACTATTTCCTCCATTAACTCGCAAAAGAAACAAACTGATCTCTCGGTAATCGCCATAGAACCGTCGTTATAATCTTTAAATTCCGAATACCACCGGTTTACCCCACACCTAACACACGACGCTTTCTGCGACGGCATCGCACAGTTAAAAATTACTTTATAACCGTCACAAATTTAAATTAAATTAAGCCGGCACGCTATGAAAACTTCTAAATCGCTAAAATCCACTAATATTCAATTACTTAGCTATAACAATGTGGATATAAACGCAAGTATATAAAATTCAAAACTTTCCAAAAGTAAAATTCTTAGCAACATGCAAAAGTAGATGTAATATCAGAGAGCTCAGGAAATGCGTTCAGTTGATATAGTTGATATAGTTCAGTTGATATATTTGATATTGTTCATTCAGTGAATTTTGGTCAAGAAGACCTTGTTTGTGGTTCAGATGGATCAGATATCCATGCATGTCATAAAGAGGACGCGAATTTTGTTACTGATGTTGTTTTAGGTGGTCAGGATGACCATGTTTCTGATAACTTTTCTCCACAGGACCCTAATTGTTTTGAGTTTACTTCGGCCATGCCGCCTGGTGTAATTGGTCATAAGGATGACCCTGTTTGTGGTTCTTTTGGTCATGATGAGCGACCTTTTGTTTCAGATAACGTTTGTTTTGCTTCAGCATCAGTTGGGCCAGATGCCGTGCTCCTGTAGGCGAGTACGTTTTTAAGAGTGTTTGTGATAATTTTGATAATTATTGTGAGGTCTATGATGACAGTCATAGAGTAGTAACTAATCAGTCATGACCCACTGACTTCTTTTTTGATTACTATGGTGAGGACCATGCCGTCCCTCCGTTTTGTTTTAACTCCTTTAAGTTTTGTTCTGAGCAGTGTGACAAACAATCTTTTCCTAACGAGCAAAGTGCTCCCGTAAAAACGTATTGTCAATGTGAGACATCATGTCTCCCCGATTGGTCACCCGATTGCCCTGATTGCAGTATTCCAAATTTTGTTTTTTTCCAATACCCCAACCCCAGTTGAACCCAGTGTCAACCAGGGAAATGGTTCAACTATGGTTGACTCGTCTTTGGCTCCAGTCAAACCACAGTTTCACCATCTGTTTTCTTTCACTCAAGTTGGACCAGAAGCCAACCAGGAGCCTCTTTAGGTACTGCGGAACATTCCTCAGTATCATAACGTGATCGTTTCAACGATCACTCTGGCCTTTCTTCCTCAAACTCATGTTTTCTTCCTTCTTGCCTTCTGCTTTGTGGATTTTTCCCTTTGGCTCTTCCTGGACCCTCTTCTGAAACCAGTAAAAGTTATTCTTCTTAATCCCGATACGCCACCTCAGTAGTATGATGGCATTTGGGTAGAGGAATTTGGGTGCTTTGAAACTTGCCCCTGGAGGCCTTCGCCTCCGTTATAAGGGGCCCCCCCTTCCTTATGTTCCTAACCCATTTATGGGGCCTCACAGATCTTAACGAAGGGCACTTGCCCCTGGAGGGCCCCTCTGAAGGCCTTCGTCTCCGTTATGAAGGCCCCCCTTTCCTTAACTTCTTAACCCATTTATGGGGGCCTCACAGGTCTTAATGAAGGGCACTTGCCCCTTGAGGGAGCCACCCTCCTCCTTGTGTGGGAAAAAAAAAAGGATTCATCCTGGCCTTCCTCCACGAGAAAAAAAATCCTCCCGTCTGTGGGATTCTTTCACGGTCTTTCATGAACAAACAAAAACAAACAAACACAGACAAACAGACAAAGACAGAGTTTGACACTCAATTTTGAACTTATACCCTTAAACATTAGAAATGAAAACTTAAATAAATATCTGAAAAAGGGTTTGATAGACATAACGAGAGTGTGCATCGACCTCAAAGCATATTATTATATTGTAATACCATATTACCTACTCAAATGTAATTCCATTTTCGTATGTTAACAAATTGCGAACATCACAAAAACAAAATCAGGTTGAACATATTGTTAGAAAATCTAGAAGAGGAAGAGCCATTGTTGTCCCAAGGCGATATGATGACTAAGCTGATTGATGCAGCATTGCTTGTATATATTAAGTTAAGGTGTATATATATTAGTGATGGGACGATTGTCATATTTCATACAATCGCTGTTGCGATTGCGATTCTCAGAATTTGAAAAGCGCGCAATTGCGATTGCGATGTTTTAGCTTTAGCCTCACATAACTCTCATTTATGCTTTAAATATACCTAAACGCGTTACCTACCTCAGTCAGGGAGTTAAGTATTGATGTAGCTCCTGCTTCAGTCTGTGAGGAAAGTCTAGTTTCAACCAATGGCTTCACCAACTCCATCCGTGATTTTTTTGATACTGGTACTGAATCCTTCATTACTTTATCAACTAAGAAATGAGAGACAATATACCTAAACGCGTTTCAGCCACACATGATCATAATGTGCGTTTCCAGGATGCGGGAACGAGGACCCAACGCGTTATGCACCCCACCAACCACTTACTTTCCCCAACCTCCTCCCTTTTAGAAAGTGATTTTACTGTTTTCTTATTATTTTTTTAATATTTGAACTGTATACATGGTAGACAATATTTTAAAAACAGCAGTTTCTCCGCCGTCTCACCATGTAAGCGATTCCGTTCTTCATCGTAGATGATTGCTGCTCCACTGAATAAACGTTCACTTGGAACACTTGTTGGAGGACAAGAGAGATAGGATCTCGCTAACATGCTAAGGTGGTGATATTTTGATTGATTGGCGTTCCACCACAACAGAGAATTATCTCCTTGCCCGATCCTCTTTTCTTTGTGGTAGCACTCGATGATATCCTTAGACGTCTTGCTTATGAAAGAGCAGCTTTCATAGCAACTTTTGTAGAGATTTAAATCTTTTGTTCACAATCGCAACAATCGCACTCATTAAATGCGATTGCAATTGCGATTGCGATTGTAAAAAATGTGCGATTGTATCACGATTGCGATTGCGATGCATCGTCCCATCACTAATATATATCCATCTCATAATTGTAAGGTTAGTGAAAAATTCACTTAATTTAGAGCTAGCATTTTTGGGCTCTTGTGGCATCATTTTTGGGGGGGGGCACTGCGCGTCCTTCTTACTCGTTTGTTGAATGTGGCACTTACAGGGCGTGGTCTTATAGCTAGCCCTCTTGCAATTCAGTTTGGTGCAATGGTGCAGGTTGTGTTGTTGTTGCAAGGTTTAGAAAGAAGACCATAAATAGTGCCCCTTTTGTTTTTTATCTTAATTTTATGCAACTGAGGCCTAAGGTAGACCCACATCGAGTCAGCAACCCTGAGGTAGGACCTAATAGGACCTCCAAGTCCGTAAGTTTTTAGTCTAGCTTAACTTGGGCTGTAGGTTGAACTGGCCCTTCTGTTAGAAAATCTAGAAGAGGAAGAACCATTGTTGTCCCAAGGCGATATGATGACTAAGCTGATTGATGCAGCATTGCTTGTATATATTAAGTTAAGGTGTATATATATCCATCTCATGATTGTAAGGTTAGTGAAAAATTCACTTAATTTAGAGCTAGCATTTTTGGGCTCTTGTGGCATCATTGTTTGGGCACTCTGGTGGCATCATTTTGGGGCGCTGCGCGTCCTTTCTACTCGTTTGTGGAATGCCGTACTTACAGGGTGTGGTCTTATAGAGAGCTCTCTTGCAATTCAGTTTGGTTGTTTAGATACAAGATTGTTGCATCGTGCAATAGTCCAGGTTGTGTTGTTGTTGCAAGGTTGAGAAAGAAGACCATAAATAGTGCCCCTTTTGTTTTTATCTTAAATTCATGCAATTGAGGCCTAAGGTAGGCCCACATCGAGTCAGCAACCCTGCGGTAGGACCTAATAGGACCTCAAGTCCGTAAGTTTTTAATTTTAGCTTAACTTGGGCTGTAGGTTGAACTGGCCCTTTAGAACTTGGCCGTTCACGGCTCAGCTGGGATTTTGAACCCAACAAATAAATAAATAACACCTTCAGAGCTTGGCCGTTCACGGCTCAGCTGGGATTCTGAACCCAATAAAAAAAAAAATAACATGGTCCTTCGGAACCGGATTCTAGCCCAAGACTGAGTCAGTGACTATTTTTCGGCAAAGTTCTGATTGTCCAAATTGTAGCCCAAGTTAGGCCTGGACGGGTTGAGCATAATTGAGTTGGGGTCCTAGGGTAGAAAGTTTGGTCGCCCAATTGCGAAACTTGGCCACTAGTCTGTCGTTGTTTTGGGCCTACATTTTACCGGTTTGGTTAATTTTGGTTTATTGTTCGTAGGCGAAGGTTGCAGACTTCAGTGGGCCAGTTACTTGGGTAGAAAATTTGGTATTCCATACTGGTGGTTGGTCAGTACCCCAACCAAGCAATTCAATTTATTTGAAAAAAAGCAAAATTTGAATTTGATCAGTTTGGTGAAGTATTTTTGCCAATTCAGCTTATTTGGAATTGAGCCCAATTGTTGTTTGCATTGAAGATGAGTGCAGTTCAATCGAACAAGTTTAAAAAAAGGAAAAGCGCCTACAAAGGTCTAATTACAAAGGTCATTGCCACTATAGATTCTGCCATAGAGCAAGAGGATTTAAGCATTAGTGACTGCGCAGCTTTCCATATTAGAAACTAAAAAGGTTGTTTTAAGCGAAGTAAATGTTAAAATTGAAGCTCTTATAGAAGAGGATGAAATAGAAAATAACATAATTTACTTTGAAGAGATTATTGATGATATAATTAAAGTATACCACAGAGCAAAAGAGTTTAGCAGCTCAGTTCAGTTAGAGACCAGGTCTAATAATGAGACACAACCCTCAACAAATGGTGTTTGTGAAGTTAAGGTTAACAGATCTGCAGTTCAATTACCGAGGCTTGTACTCAAAACATTTTCTGGGAGTATTCAGGAATGGCAAGGATGGGCAGACAGTTTTCAATCAGCAGTTTATTCTAGTCAAGTGTTAAGTGTGGTGGAGAAGTTTAATTATCTGCAGTCCCTCTTGGAAGGGGAGGCAGCAAAGACAATAGCAGGATTAGCATTAACAGAGGCTAATTATAATGTGGCTTAGGATATATTAAAGAAACGGTTTGGTAAGCCAGAGATCTTAATTAAAAGCCACCTCCGTGAACTTTTAGCTATACCTCCTGGTAATAATCCCAATAGTGTCAAGGAGTTACGGCAGTTATATGATGAATTTGAAGTTAGAACTAGGTCCCTGGACAACTTGGGTGTAGGAATGGAAAGGTATGGTATAATGTTGGTTACTATACTGGAGTCTAAATTGCCTAGCTCAATTTTGCTTGAATTAAGTAGAGGACACTCTACAGAACATGTGTACATCCCCCTTCAGCAGATGTTAAGTCTTTTAGGCACAGAATTAGCAAGACGAGAGGGAATTGAGTTTGCACAGTGGGATGTTAAACAAGGGGACAAAGGCAGGCACAGCACCAAGGTTTCTACAAAAAAGAATAGCCCAGGTACAGTGTCAGCTCTACATGCATCATCTGAGAATAAATTAAAGGGAATCAAGGAATGCATATTTTGCGAAGGCAACCACAAGTCATATAAGTCACAAGGAGAGAAAGGATAGGCTAACTTAGGCCACAACATGTTTTAAATGTTTTTTGAAAGGTCACAGAGCAAGGTTTTGTAAGTTTAAAATTTTGTGCAAAAAATGCCATGCCCGGCATCAGCCATTATTGTGTGAAAACACTCCTAGTAGGCCTACCCCAGAAGTAGACACATCAGTGGCACATGCCACTGCTATGAAAGGGAGTAAAAGTAAAGGGGGATTATTGCAAACAGCTGCAGCATTATTAATTGGGAATGATGTAGAAGTTACTTTAAGAGTGTTGTTTGATAGTGGTAGCCAGTGTAGTTTTATTAAGACCAGAATTTCCAGAAAATTGAAGTTTAAAGAACTTAAGAGGGAAAATTTAAGAATTTCTGGGTTTCGGGGTTCCGTTCAAAATCGAACGAAAGTTAAGAAGGTAGAAGTTCTGGTTAAGGGGTTGTTACCACAAGGTCCCACTATCAAGGTCCAAGCTGTAGAGATTGAGGAACTTTGTGCTCCAGTCACTACTTGTTTAGATATGGCATGTGTCCAAGAATTGCAAGTTAAAGGAATTAATTTGGGCGATAATAAGTTTGAAGGAACAGAAGATATTAGTCTTTTGATTGGAGCTGACTATTACTGGGACTTCTTCACTGGTAATATTGTCCACACATCTCGAGGTCCGGCAGCTATTGAAAGTAAGCTAGGCTGGATACTACATTGTAGGTATTGCAATGAAGCGCTTTTTGTTAAGATTGCGGAGAACAGCCATGGTTAGAAAGGCATTTGAAAGCCTTTTGGGAAGTTGAATCCATTGGCATAAAGGACAAACAGGAGAAGCAGGCAAGTACAGTGAACACTGAACAGTGATGTTTTAGAGCAATTTGAAAAAGGGATTGGGTTTAGAGATGGTTGCTATGAAGTTGGCCTCCCTTGGAAAGATTCTTGCAAACCCAGTTCATACCTTCAGCTAGCTAATAGGAGGTTGGAGACTTTATTGCACAGGCTAAGAAAAAATGAGTTGTTAATTGAATACAATGAGGCCATCCTAAGCTATGTAAAGGAGGGCTATGCTGAAAGGGTGCAAGGTGAGCTGGTGAGCCAGGAGGCACATTATCTGCCATACCATGCAGTGGTACGGCGAGACAAAACTACCACCAAACTGAGGGTAGTTTTTGATGGCTCAGCCAAAGACAAAGGTGGTGTGTCCTTGAATGACTGTTTGGATGCTGTGCCAAATTTAAATGCAGATTTATTTTCCTTGTTACTGAGATTCAGGTTTGGTAGAGTAGCACTGACTGCAGATGTGAAGCAAGCCTTTTTGCGGATAAAGTTAAAACCAGAGGACAGAGATGCAGTAGGGTATCTGTGGGTGGATACGAAAGACTTGTTGGAAAATGAACCCAAGGTTCAAGCATATAGAATGAAGTCAGTGTTGTTTGGCCTCAGTTTTAGTCCATTTCTGTTGGCAGCTACTATGCAGTACCATTTTAAGAATATTCTGAAGTCTATCCTAACACTATGAACACATAAGGAAAAATTTTTATGTTGATGATTTGCTGTGTTCCGTGGATAATACAGAAATGGCTAAACAGATATTCGTGGAGGCTAGAGCTATAATGAGGGAGGCTGACATGGAGCTTAGAAAATGGCAGACCAATCATTCTCAGTTACAACAGTTTATGAGTCAGTCCGTGTAGTACCTGATGCAGCAGAAAGTATGAGGATTCTGGTATTAAGGAGTTGTGGGCAATAGACACAAAGGTGCTGGCATTGTTTGGCAGCAAGGAGGATTTGTTTACCTTCAATGGGAAATCTTTAGTAGAGCTGGCTGAGAATGAGACAAGGTGGACAAAACGTATAGCTCTTAGTTTGGCTTCGAAGGTCTTTGATCCTCTTGGATTCCTGGCTCCATTTGTGATAAAGTAAAAAATTTGGTTTCAGAGCCTCTGGGAAATTGAACTTGGTTGGGACCAAGAGTTACCTGATCATATGGTGGTAAGGTGGAAATATTGGTTCAAAGAATTAGCACATCTTGGAGACATTGAAATCCCATGATGGTACTTTGGAGAGTTGAACAATAGTCCAGACATTTTGGAGCTGCACATCTTTTGTGATGCAAGTGAGGAAGCCTATGCAACTTGTATTTATATAAGAGGCACATTGAAAGAAGAAGTAAGTTGCAGGTTGATTGCTGCAAAGAGCAGAGTAGCACCTTTGAAAAGGCTTTCTATTCCAAGGTTGGAATTGATGGGTGCAGTTATTACTAGTCGGCTTGCAGTTACAGTGCAAAAGTCTTTGGCCCTTTATGAAATTCCAAGCTATTATTGGACATGCTCCCCTATAGGCTGCCTTAACTCGAACGGTCCCAGCGTAAATTCCATAAATTTCCACTGCGCTCTCGAAGGTGTCGCAATTACAAACAATTTGAAGGTTCTATCCTTAAATGCTTGTAGCCTACGAAATAAAAGAAACGAATTTTTTTCTTTAATTGCTTGTAAAGACTATGATATGATTGCGATAAATGAATCGTGGCTTAGCACTGAAACTCGTGACTTTGTAGGGGAGTATCAAATTAAAGGTTATAGACTTTTTGTTAAAAACAGAATAGGTAGGCGAGGAGGCGGTGTTATGTTGTATATCAAAGATATATAGCGAACGTTATAGAAGTAAAGCACACAATTCCAGAACCGATAGATTCGACTATAGCAGAACTTAAATTGAACGATTTCAAACTTGTTGTTGCGGTTATATATAGGCCCCCTAATCAAACAGCTGATACGGACGAAGCGTTATATCGTGAACTAAAGAGAATAATCGGTAGTGAGCAGGCTTTAGTTATGGGTGACTTTAATTGCGCTAACGTAAATTACGATACAATGCAGGGAGACGCGGAAGGTAATCGTTTAGTTAATTTTCTCGAGGATAGCTTTCTTATTCAAAAGGTTGGGGAACCTACGAGGTTGGACAGTATTTTAGATTTAGTAATAACTACGGATGACAGGCTAATTACTGATCTTCAAGTAATAGAACCCCGTTAAGCAATAGCGATCACAATATGGTAGAGTTTGTCCTCTCAGTAAGTCACTCGAAACCAGCTAACTCGACTAAAATTCCTAACTTCCAGCACGCAGACTTTAGTAAATTTCGAAATAAATTGTCACGTCAATTGGGAAAACATAATGGGAAATTCCAACGCAAAACTAATGTGGGAATCGTTCGAAACAGTATTTAGGACTATAAATGAGGAATGTGTACCGTACAAAATTAAGCGTGCGAAAGTAAACAATAAGCCCTTGTGGTTTACTTCTAGAGTAGGAGACATTATTAAGAGTAGAGATAGGGCTTATAGGCTACATAAGTGCGATAAAGACATTTTGTGGTTACGAAACAACTACATATCTCTAAGGCGTGAAGCGAAAAGTGTAATAAAAAAGTCCAAGCGCGAATAATCTCCATAGCTCGTGACGGTAAAGAAAACCCCAAGCGATTCTTTCAATACGTCAATAATAGAAATCCAGTAAAAAGCGTCTTGGGGCCTTTGAGAAATGTAAACGGAGATCTAGTTTATGAAAACAAGGAAATGGCTACCTTGCTAAACGAGTTTTTTACGTCAGTCTTTACTATAGAAGATGTAACGAATATTCCTACGGTCATAGACATAATACCTTTTGATAATGGTAATATTTTGGATAATATAGTGGTTAGTGAAGGGGAAGTAATGCGCTATATTGATAAAATGAAAACGCGTAAATCACCGGGGCCGGATTCCATATATCCCATACAACTAAAAGAATTAAAAGATAGCATTGTTGTGCCGCTAACAAAGATTTTTAATGCGTCTATTTCTGAGGGGTGCGTACCAGATAATTTCAAGTTAGCAAACGTAACACCTATCTTTAAGAAAGGCGATAAAGGTGCGGCGGGAAATTATAGGCCAATCAGTTTAACGTCTGTTGTAGGTAAGCTTTTGGAATCAATAATTAGGGATCGTATAGTCGAACACTTAGAATTCCATAAACTAGTTAGAAATACGCAGCACGGACTTAGGCGAAACAAATCTTGCTTAACTAATCTTTTAGAATTTTTCCAAAGCGTGGTTGACGTTTACGATAGACATCGGGCGGTTGATGTAGTGTATTTAGATTTTCAAAAAGCGTTGGACACCGTGCCGCACAAAAGACTCATTGAAAAAACTAAGGCTCATGGAATCAGGAGTGTAGTAATAAATTGGCTAGAAGAGTGGTTGCGAGGTAGGAAACAGAGGGTGGTCGTTGATGGAGCGGAGTCGTGTTGGGCTAATGTAGCGAGTGGCGTTCCTCAGGGTTCTGTATTGGGCCCCTTGCTTTTTCTTATATATATATTAAAGATTTAGATGTCGGCCTAGTCAGTACAGTTTCAAAGTTTGCGGATGACACGAAGCTGGGTGGTAGGGCGATTAATGACGAAGATAGAGGTAAAATCCAGGAAGATCTGAATAAAATCGTTGATTGGTCAGTCACATGGCAAATGAGATTTAACGTTGATAAGTGCAAAATTTTGCATATAGGTTCGCGTAACGGAAAGATTTAACAAGCGTAGAGCAGGAAAAAGATTTAGGAGTTATAGTCACTGGTGATTTAAAAGTAGCGAAACAAAGTACAGCAGCGGTCAATAAGGCGAACAAAATGTTAGGTTTTATAGCTCGAAATTTTGAGTACAAATCGCGCGATATTATAGTTCCTCTTTATAAATCATTAGTTAGACCCCATTTGGAGTACGCGGTCCAATTTTGGAATCCGCATATGCGCAAAGATATAGACAAAATCGAAAGAGTTCAAAGACGAGCAACTAAGATGATTCCGTCGCTTAGGTCATAGTCGTACGAGGATAGGCTTAAGGAGTTAAAATTGACAACACTCGAGACTAGGAGGCTAAGGGGTGATCTAATCCAGGTTTTCAAAATTATGAATGGGTTCGATAACGTAGATAGAGATAGCTTTTCGAAATCTCAATATAATAGGACTAGAAATAACGGGTGTAAGTTGACAAGTAGAAGGTTCGAAACAGCAGTTGCGAAAAACTTTTTTACGCATAGAATAGTAAATAGCTGGAATAGTTTGCCGGTAGAAGTAATTAGTAGCACTTCTATAAACATGTTTAAAAATCGATTAGACAAATATGTTGATAGATTGGGTATAGGTTAAGGTAGTAAAATTAAGGCTTTGTGGTGATAGATCCCACAGCTCAACACAAGTGTTGTGGGATATAGGGAGGCAGCATCTTGGGAGAGGGGATGCTCTCTGTCCTTACACACCCCATTTAAAGAGATTCCTCTGCCGAGCGGTGCCCCCCATAGTACTGTGAGGTATTGAAAAACTCATGATCTTCACTTGCCGCACAAACACCTTGAAATGGGAGACCCAAAATGGGTCACACCTACACCTTTCCTCCTAATTATATATATTGTAATGTATATGGTTGTAAATTTTGACTTGGTCCGCAATCGATATGGACCGTGACTTATATTTCGTTGGCAAGGTACTAGTATTGATGGATACCGTAATAAATTGACTGGATTCTTTATATCTGATATATTTGCATGTCGGTTATAAATAGATATAGAGTGTAACATATTTGTGGATAGTAGTCTATTTGAGTTGATCCTCTGGATCCAGAGATTCTATCTTTAGTTTTAAATCGATAATTAATTAGTTTTAAATTGATAATTATTTAGTTTTGTAAAAATTGGTCGTTGCCAATGTACAGGCAGTTTTTGCATAAATTTCTTATGTTCTTGTGGTTCGGAACCCACGTAAAATTGTAGGTCCCTTCTGCCACCACGGAGGACATACACAATGCACAATTACGAACACAGTTAGGTAGACCAGCCATGAGTGGATCCTAGGGTCTTTGTTGGTCTGAAACATTATAACATTATATATATTATATATATATATATATATATACACACTACTTCTCTACGCCTTCTAAGCCAACTTCAAATTAGCTAACGTTACGCCCATTTTTAAAAAAGGCGACCGCACAGTATCTAGCAATTACATTGTCGGTAAACTATTGGAATCCGTCGTTAGGGATCGTATCATCGATCACTTAGAAAGTCGCGATTTGATTAATAATAGTCAGCATGGGTTTCGACGCCATAGATCTTGTTTAACTAATTTGTTAGAATTTTATAACGAAATAGTGCGCGAATACGATAGGCATAGAGCGGCTGACGTTATTTATTTAGATTTTAAAAAGGCGTTCGATACAGTCCCGCGTAGAAGATTAATTGCGAAGGTTAAAGCGCACGGTATACGCGGTCAGGTAGCTAATTGGTTAGAGGAATGGCTTCGTGCTAGGAGACAGAGGGTCATTGTTAATGGTAGTGAATCGGGGTGGTTCGATGTAGGTAGCGGTGTCCCACAGGGTTCAGTGTTAGGCCCATTGCTATTCGTAATTTACATTAACGACATAGATGTAGGATTGACTACTAACGTGTTAAAATTCGCGGACGATACTAAAATAGGCGGTAAGGTTGTTAACGAGGACGATAGAAATGGGCTCCAAGACGATGTAAATAGGATTATGGAGTGGACGGATAAGTGGCAGATGCAATTTAACGTAGACAAATGTAAAGTTTTGCATATAGGTTCTCGTAACAATAATTACACGTACACGATGGATGATAGAGAGTTAGCGAGCGTTGACGAGGAAGTAGATTTAGGTGTACGCGTATCTACGGATTTAAAAGTTAGGAACCAGTGCCTGGAGTCTTGCGCAAAAGCTAATAGGATGTTAGGCTTCATAGCGCGTAATTTCGAATTTAAATCGAAGGATATTACATTGCCCCTTTACAAGTCCCAAGTCAGGCCTCATTTAGAATATGCCGTTCAGTTATGGTGCCCGTATTTGCGTGAGGATATTGATAGGTTAGAAAGGGTTCAACGTCGTGCCACGAAACTAATTCAGTCATTGCGCAACAAGCCTTATGAAGATAGGATTAAAGAGTTAGACTTACATTCACTCGAAACTAGGAGATTAAGGGGGGAGCTTATTGAAGTTTTCAAAATCGTTAATAACATCGATAACGTAAATTTTGACAAACTCTTCACTTTCGATAATAGCAATACTCGTAATAACGGATTTAAGTTGCGTGGCAGACATTTCATTACTAATATCGCTAAAAACCTCTTTACGTTTAAAGTAATTGATAAATGGAATAATCTTCCCGCGCTCGTCATGAACTCTACCAGCGTTAATGTGTTTAAAAACCGTCTAGATAGACATTTTAAAAATATTAACGTTGTTTAAAATAGAAAAACAATTGGCAACAGGAGCTCTGGGGTTCGTAATCGGGGATGAGTCTGTTGACGTCTAATACCAGCTTGTGACATGCCAGCGTGTGATATGCTAGCAAAAAAAAAAAAAAAAAAAAAATTTAGACTAACACGAACTTGGTTGTAATTTGTTGAGTAAATTAACCCACTTTTAGTTATTCTTTATACTTATTTTTCTTCTCTTTATTGCATGTTTGCATGGTATGATAGTGTTTGAGTTAAGAATGTGTTGTAATGCGTTCTTATTTTACTTCTTTTCATCTTTCACGCCTTTCCAGCCTAGTGGGCTGCATCCTCTACCTCCCTATGGAGTGGAGGATTAGTCTGCAACAGTTGGAAGAACGTGTTGCTTTGAGTTAAGAATGTGTTGTTCTTGAGTTCTACAGATCTACAGAAGCTAAGGCTAACAAAGACCCTAAGATCCACTCTAAGGCTAGCCCGAGAGAAAGGAAAGAGTAGGGGGTTAAGAGAAGAGAAGAGAATAAGGGGTTAAGTAAGGAGCAACACCTATCATTCGTGGGTTAACATTCATTCAGAAAAAGAGGAAAAAGTCTCACCATCATCATCCGCCGGCCACTGCCGACAAGTCAGAAAAATAGTCGGAGAAAATAGGAGAGGGGTGAAAGATGAAAAGAAGTAAAATAAGAACGCTTACAAACCATGCAAACACAGTCTTAACTCACTGTCATACCATGCAAACTACAAACATGCAAGTAAAGAGAGTTACAGACATGCAAAGAAAGGAGATAAGAAAAAAAAAAAAGTAGGTAAAGTTAAACAAAAGTGGGTTAGTTTACGCTACGAGCTACATCTACGTTCGTGTTTGTCTAATTTTTTTTTTTTTTTTTTATTGCTGGCATCACACGCTGGCATGTCACAAGCTGGCATTCATCGTCAACAGACTCATCCTCGAGCACCACCACCAGAGCTCCTGTTGTTAACTTTCTTATTTAATTTTAAACAACGTTAACATTTTTAAAATGTCTGTCAAGACGGTTCTTAAACATATTAACGCTGGTAGAATGAACGACTGACGCGGGAAGATTATTCCATTTATCAATTACTTTAAACGTAAATAAGTTTTTAGCGATATTAGTAATGAAACGTCTGCCACGCAACTTAAATCCGTTATAAGAATGTATTGCATGGTTTGTAGGCGTTCTTATTTTACTTCTTTTCATCTTTTTTTGGTAGAGTGGGCTCTACCTCCGTATGGAGTAGAGGACCGTTCTGCAATCTTTCCTATTCTCTCCGACTATTTTTCTGACTTGTCGGCAGTGGCCGGCTGATGATGATGGTGAGTCTTTTTTCTCTTTTTCCGAATGAATGTTAACCCACGAGTGATAGGTGTTGCTACTTACTTAACCCCTTATTCTCTTCTCTTAACCCCCTACTGTTTCCTTTCTCTCGGGCTAACCTTAGAGTGGATCTTAGGGTCTTTGTTAGCCTTAGTTTCTGTAGATCTGTAGAACTTCAGTGTGCGACGAGACATGCCAGCGAGAATATCTCCTCCTTCTCCTCTCTCTTAGGTTACCTTCTTAGGTTAGGGTTAGGTTAGGTTACCCTTTTGGGGGAAGGTCATTGTCTCGAGTCTCCCCTCAAACCCCATCTCCTCCCTTTATGCAACTTGGGGAAATAAACCCCCTCCCCCAATCCCCCTCCCCCCTTTGCAACATTGACCATTTTGCATAACCAGTGATTTGCACTCTACATTTTTTCGGGCATACTACTTGTTTCCAAGAATGATCACGAGAAAAGGAAACGCCAAGAAAATTAAGAGAAGAGGAAGGATTGAATTGCGTGTTGTTGAAGGTAAGGGGATAGTCGTATGGAAGATTGTGACGAGTAGACAGATGGAGGAACCGAGTTTTTGAGGCATTAAATGCCTCAAGGTTTTCTCTGCCCCAATCAGAAAAAGCAGAAAGATCAGAGGTCAGGTATCCCATAGCCGTCCTACGCAAATCATGAAGTGACTGCTGTGAGGGACGCTTTGTGAAGCGGGTGGAGAAGTGAAGAGTGGAATCATCGGCATCGGAGTGAATAGGACAGGCAGTGCGAATTAAAAGATAATTATTAAATCAAAGGAAAAGAGTGGGTGATAGGACAGAACAGTACAGACAGATCCAGACCCGCTGCCCGGGTCTGCGTTCCAGGTATCGGCAGGGGGGGGAAGCCAGAAGTGGGGACATTTATGGTCCTCTTCCCAGGGAACTCCGAGACTCTTGAAGTTCATGCCATTTATTTTAATTTTGAAAAGATTATGTAGTGTGTAAGATGTATGTACTATATAGTGAAGAATAGGGAGAGAAGTGTGTGTATGAGAGCATGCTGGACTGCTCACAGGGTAGATGAGACACGGAAAAAGATTAGCTTAGGAGGACAGTGACAGGAGAAACGGGAGTTCCAGCACTCCCTATCTTCTGTCTGGTCGATTGGTGTCTACAATCTCCTCCTTGATATTGTGGATTTGATACGCTGTACATGACTTTTGAAATTTAGCTTATCGTCTAAATTAATGCCAAGTACTTCCCAATTTTTATTTGACACTTTGTATTAATATGCTTCCTGGTAATAATCATATAAGATGACTAAGTCAGGTTCAATAAAAGTTTATTAGCACACATTCATTTATACACATTTTCTAATTCTCTGTTCGTTTCATTAATCAGAAAGTCTACGTTATGATGGGAAGAAATAAGTGTGGTATCGTCTGCGTATTGTACGCAATTTAATGTGGTAGAAAATGAAAATCGTTGACGTGAATTGGAAATAGTAATGACCCAAGAATAGATCCTTGTGGGACTTCACTAGCTAGTATTGCCTTCTTGCATAAATTGTCTTTTAATTTGATGTACTGATAGCGATTTTACAGATATGATTTAAACCAATCGAAGATATTTCCTCTTTTTCCATATATGTGAAGTTTATTCAACAAGACTTCTTGCGAAAGTGTATCAAATGCTTTTCACAGGTCAAGGAAGATCAAAGTAGTGTTTTTTTAGTTAATTTCTGATACATATTTTCTAATAGCATGTTTATTGTATCTTCCGTTGTATGTCCACCTTTAAACCCAAATTGTGTTTTAGTTAAAATATCATATTTATTAAGAATTTATTAAGTTTACTGTGCACGATTTTTTCAAATATTTTACTTAAAGTTGGCAATATGGAAATGGGACGATAATTGGATGGAGTGTTTGGGTTTCCCGACTTAAATACAGGGCATACTCTGGCTTCCTTTCGACTGTCAGGGAATATACTTAGTGTTACTGATTTATTCAATAGCTTACTGCAGGAGCGGATTTAGGAGGGGCGGGGATCGATCGCCCCCCAAACCATGAGGCCTCTAAACCTTAAAGGTAAAGAAAGTGAAAAAAAGGAGATCGGAAACATAAAGAAGAGATAATATAAAATTATAGTTTTCTTTAATTGCCCTTAATGATGATGTTTAATAAACTAGTAATGTAAATGTTGTTGCGCTAATTTTATGTCTCACTGGAGCTTACTGTCATCTTAAGGAATTGACTTTTTTGACCAAAAACAGATACCTTCTTGCATTCTTTATAGGTAGAATGAATATGTGATAATCGTTGGCAATTCTATCACACCAGTTGCCTGCCAATATATTATAACCTCAGATTCTAGAAGGTGACCCCCCACCATTCCGCAAAAAAAAAATTTGTGCTCTGGATCCGACCCTGGCTTATTGAGCGGTATTGCAATTTCATCGGATACTAATTTGTATATTTTTACCGGGATCGTATTGATGTCAGAATCTTTATTTTTTAGATTTTTTATTGCCAGAGATATATCATATGGTAGAATTGGATCAAAGAAAAATGAGTTTGGATTTGGTTGTGGCATATATTGTCGATAGTGAATGTTTGTAATTGGGATTGAGGCTGCAGTATTGGAGCCGATTTTGCAAAGTTGTTTAATAAATTGGGTGTCTTTCGGGTCACTGTAAGAATTTCCGCTTTGTGTGAGGGAGGACAAGAGATTTGTTTTAACCTTCTTTGTGTTAATTCACTCTTTCAGTGTTATTTGAATTTGGTTTGTGTTCATCAATTTTTGAAGAATAATGATTTGCTTTTGCGTTTTTAAAATGACTGCATTAAGTCTGTTACAGTAATTTTTGTGTCTGTTCAGTAATAACGTGAGTTTTCCATAGTTTAAAGAGAGTGTGTTTCCGTTTAATACTCACAATGAGTGCTGTTGTGATCAGTGGCGTATTAAGGGGGGACCAAGGGGGTCCAGGCTCCAGGGTCCAGCTGGTTTAGGGGCCGATGTTTATAATGATATCAACGATAAATTTGGAATGCTCAACAATATCTCTCAACTGACTTCAGAGGAAGCATCAAAAGGAACAAAAAAATCTGGCTAGTCCATTACCCAAATGATTTTGAGGGCTGCTTCCCATTTGAGTTTCAGCATTTTGTACTGTTTGTCAAACAAAACGCTTTAGCTGACATTCGCCCATTAGCTCTATATGGACAACTTTTACAAATTTCTAACCTTTCATATACACGCATTTATAACTTAACCCTACAGAAAATTCTGTCCATAGAGGGTTAGGAGTACTACAGGAAATTCACAAATTGAGGGCTGTTTTCCCAAATGCTTTCATTGCTTATCGCATTTATTTGTGTTTGATGATGTCAAATGCAACTGCGGAGCGTTCTTTTTCTCATTTGAGCATGATTAAAAATGTTAAATGTCAAATGTTAACTTAAAAGAAATTGCAAAGTCTGTCATTGTTATGCATAGAAAAGGATATTTTGCAGAATTTAAGTACTGAGCTTGTGATTGGAAAATTTAGTGATACGAAGCAGCGCAAAAAACCCTTGTAGACTGATGGTGGATGATTTTGTGATCAACTTTTGTACAGTAGATTAGTAGTGGACTGGTAGTTGTGTAATTGGTTTGATGTAATTGTAGCAGCTTGATATATGTGTAAAACTTGCATTATTTGATTTAGAAATAAATGGTTTTATTAATTTACATGACTCGAAGATTTGTCTTGTTGAGGGACCCCAAGAATATTTTGGCCCCAGGGCCCAAAAATCCTTAATACACCACTGGGTGTGATCCATTGGTTGTTGTTTTAGATATTACTTTTGATTTAAGAGGAAAGTTTATATTGAATACAGCCATTAGTTTGTCTGAGAATGCTTGAAATTTTGTTCCAATGTCAGGGTTATTTTCGGTTGTTCTAGCCCAGTCAAAAACTGTTATTTCTCAAAAGAACTTTAATTTGTTGTTATACAGTAGCTATAAGATTAATAGTCAACGTTTATAGTTTCCTGTGCTGAGAAAAGGGTGATTAGCATGATGTACGTAGGCAAGTGATCTGTAATATTTAATATAATAACACCCGAGATGCATTCAAGCTGGGACCACACCCAGGTCTGATCTAGCACAGCCGAATTTCTAATGCCATTGTGAAGTTTAGTTGGTTTTGTAATAGCTAATTTAAAACCACTTGCAGTCATGATGTTGTGAAGTAAGCTTGCGTTATTATTTGAATGTTCTTTTGTGAGATCAATACTTAAATTTCGTGCAATAACGCAACTGTGACAAATACAATTGGAGGTTAGAATTCTATCGATATTTGTAATAAAAGTTGTTACATGATCGGTGGTCGGTACCTGCCTAAAATTGAATAGTGGGTGTTATCAGAGGCGGATTAAGACACCTCGGGGCCTCGGGGCAATGAAGAATATGAGGGCCCTTTTCTATAGCTTTTTATTAACAATACGTGTACATGTACAGTACATAGTACATTTACACGAATTATATGTACGGTGCTCAGGCTAATTGAGAAACAAACTTAAAAGAACCTTAACACAGTGTATTTTCCGTTTGCCAAAACCAAACAGTATTAAACAAACTTTACTTTAGGGCCTATAAAACATAAATAAAACAGGGAATTTGTCAGTTTGCTTACTCTGTCATATTTAATCAAAGAAGTTTGCAAAATCTCGAATTATATCATCGAAACTCAGTTGAATGGGGGGCCCCTCAAGCACAGAAGCCTGAGGCTTCAGCCTCAATAGCCTCAGTGATAATCCACCACTGGGTGTTATGAATAAACATTTCAATTGCATGTGTTCTTGAAGTATTGTTTATGCTTGTCAGTTCTTCGATATTTTAACTCTTGTAGTTTGATTCAACAAATATACTTACACCTCCCCTAGTGTTCGCCCTACGTACATGGCAGCTTGTGTACCCTGGAATGTTAAAAAAGATATTATTATTTTCATTTCACCAAGTTTCAGTTAATATAATGCACGTAAATTTTTGTTGTAATAATTTTAGGTTAGCTGTCAATTCGTCAAAGTGGTTTGGGAAACTGCGAATGTTTAAGTTTAGGAAAGACAGGTTGCCATTATTGTATTTCTTGTTTAAGAAGTTGTCTGCTAAGATATAGTCGGAGTTGACTACGTTTTCAGATTCAGTAATTTCATGTAGAGTATGAGACTATTTAAAGTGATGATCATGATATGAAGATTAGGGTAATACGGTAACAGAAATGATAACAGTTAGGAGAAATATTACAGCACAAATACAGACATACAGTATGATATATACGAGTATACGAGTGGCGGTCAGAAAATAAGTTTACACGGCGTATAATTTCGTAACTAAAGGACCTACATTGATTATGTTTGTACACTGCACGTCGATTCGACTGCCATCTACCGTACATTGGTTATATGAGTCAGTTGAACATGGCTGCTCGACTGGAACAGCGCCGGCCCTTCGGAGCAGTCCAGGACGTTTACGTTTAATGGCCGCTCGTAAACGTTCCAGTGTGGAACAATATGCAGCTGCATTGATTGTTGTGCCTTTTTGCATGAAGTCTGCGAGCAAAACGCCTTTGAGGTTCCAAAACACGGTACACCACTTTGCCAGTGGACCTCACAATCTTGAACTTCTTGGTCGCGAGGACCCAGGGTGTTCCATTCCATGCTGGCACGTTCTGTTTCGGAGTACAGGATGAACCATGTCTCGTCTCCTGTGACAATGCGCTAGAGAAATCTTGACCACTGACTGACTCGGAATCGTTGCAGAAATGACAGGGTACTGTCCAGTCGAGCCGCCATGTTCAGTTGATTCATATAGCCAATGTACGGTAGATGCAGCCGAATCGACATGCATGTTACCAACAATGATTAACGAATTCACCGTACAAAATAATTAATCAATGTAGGTCCTTTAGCTACGAAATTATACGCCGTGTAAATTTATTTTCTGACCGCCTCTCGTGTGTGGTATATATATATATTATATATATATATATATATATATATATGAGGAGATTCTAAACACCAATGTACCAGGAGGTACTGGGGTGACGGTAGACAGAAGACCTGGAGGGGTGGAACTGCCGTTTCTCCTGTCGCGCTCCTCCTTAGCTGATTTTTTACCGTGTCTCATCTACCCTGTGAGCAGTCCAGCATGCTCTCAAACACACGCTTCTTTCCCTATTCTTCACTACGCATATATGCATCTTACACACTACATAATCTTTTCAAAATTAAAAAAAAAAGAAAATGGCTAGAACTTCAAGAGCCTCGGATTCCAGTGGGCAGGGAACCATAAATGTTCCCACTTCTGGCTCCCACGCTGCCGATACTGGGAACACAGACCCGGCAGCGGGGCTGGATCTGCATCTTCCCATTCAAGATGTTCTGGGCCTCTGCCTTATTCACTTTTCTAAACGTCTGCAACATTCGTGGCTTTTCCGCATATCCATTGAACACCACCTCTCCTCTAAACCTCACCTTCTTTTCCTCAGTGAATCTAAAGTGTTTGGAACAACTGACAACAACCCCTTTTCTGTACCTTCCTACTTTCTCTATATTAAATTTCACTCCAAAGGTGGATGTTGCGTATATGTACGCAATAACCTAACTTATTCTCGTATTCCCGAACTCGAATTCTCCGAATTCTATACACCTGGCTTCGCCTCACATTCCAATCTCAAACTAAATAAATCTGCGCTGTCTACCTCTCCTAATTCTTCTCGCTCTCCAAAACTGTTTGACTACTTCACTTCCAAAGTGGAATACATTCTATTCCACTCTCGTTTTGCTAATGTTCACCACCACCTTTGGCTTTCCTCCCATTTCACTAACATTCCTAGTGAACTAGCTTACAATTTTTCTATCCTGACTGACATAAAGCAGATTGTACAGCACCCAACTCGTATCCCCGATCGCCTTGGAGATAGGTCTAATATTCTGGAATTATTTCTCACCTCTCATCCTTCTTCTTACTCTGTGAAACTTTTTCTCCGTTGGGCTCATCCAATAGGGCGGGTCATACTATGCATTTTTTTTAAATCAATGGAGAGGGGTGTTCAAATGACATATTTTGGTGTATAGAATACAATTCTGAAGAAAATATTTAATTCTGATAACCCTAACCTACATCATTTTGCAGTTGATTATTATTAAATTGTTGATTATTTTACTATTGTAGTTACCCCAGAATATGTCTTCTCACGTTTTCTATCATGGCTGCTCACGTTATCTCTCATAGAGCATTGTTCTAACTAATTCATATAAACACATATAATGTAATTCATATAATAATAATAACACTAATCAACAGCCAAAATGTATCTTCGATGAAACCATCATTTCTTTAGTAATTCGACGTCGCTGAATCCGAAAATGACCTTCATTTTGCATGATTGGTTCGCGTTTAGAAGATACACGGGTGCCCTGTTTTCAATTTTTCCCAATTGAAATGAATATATCATTGAAGCATAACATATGCCAACACTGTAGAATGTGCTCGTTTGGCAACCTCGTTGTCTGGCGCCATCTTGAGTACATCGTAAATCCCTTTAGCTCAGTTCTAGAGTGACGCTTGTTGTGGTGACACGTTATTTCACATTTTGACATAGTGCTTTTGTAGTGTTTCCTCGTAATTTGCACCTGTGGTTAGTTCATGACATATAGAGTGTAGTGCGTGTTAAAGCGTAATCTTGCGATCAGTTTCTCATTGACGTTATAAGCAAAATGCCACGTAAATGCGTTAATGACTCAAATAACTTTTGCTATATTTGCGGCAAAGTAACATTAAAATCGCAAAAGAAGACGTTAACACCTGCCATCAAGAAAGCGTACCACCTTTATTTTAAGTGCAAATTAGGAGATCAGGACAAAACGTGGGCGCCGCATATATGCTGCATTACATGTGCAACTACATTACTTGAGTGGTACAATGGGAAACCGAGGTCAATGGGCTTCGGCATCCCCGTCGTGTGGAGGAAACAAAGTAACCACGTGGATGACTGTTTATTCTGCATGGTTTCGCCATTACGTGGAATTAGTAAGAAGAAAAAATGGACCCTCAAGTATCCTAATGTTCCATCCGCCATTCGACCTGTGCCCCATAACGAAGACATACCTGTGCCCAATCCTCCTACCTCCTCAGACACCCTCGATTTGGATGACGAAGAGCATCCTGTAACGAGTACAGATGAAGACATTGCACATCCCACAACATCACAAGATACCGACTTTGTGCCCAGTGAACTGTCCACAGAACCGCATAAAATCACCCAACACGAACTGAATGACCTCATCAGAGATTTGGACTTACCGAAGTCTAAGGCAGAATTGCTCGCCTCACGCCTTCAACAGTGGCATCTTCTTCATGATGATGTCCAAATATCCATGTACCGCACTAGGCAATCCACGTTGGAGACTTTCTTCATCAAACATGGTGACTTCGTGGTGTGTACAGATGTTGTTGGTTTAATGAATGCTCTAAATATAACATACAGAGATGACGAATGGAAGTTGTTCATTGATGCCTCTAAGCTAAGCCTTAAGGCTGTACTACTTCATAACAAAAACGAAAAAGCTGCCATTCCAATTGGATATTCTGTCCACATGAAGGAGACATGAAAATATGCAATATCTGCTTCACCACATAAACTACAACGCTCACAAATGGAGCATATGTGGTGATTTGAAAGTGGTCGGCATGTTACTTGGTCTCCAGCAGGGTTACACGAAGTACTGCTGCTTCCTTTGCGAGTGGGACAGCCGTGCTAGGTCACAGCATTATGAAAGGAAGGAATGGCCTCTAAGAGAACGTTTAGTGCCAGGTGTGAAAAACGTTTCGTGCGAGCCATTAGTAGAGCCAAGCAAAATACTTCTACCACCGTTACATATTAAGTTAGGGCTTATGAAAAATTTTGTGAAGGCATTCAATAAGGATGGAAAGGCATTTAAGTATCTTTTCCAGAAGTTCCCTCGACTCAGTGAGGCAAAAATCAAGGAAGGCATATTTGTTGGTCCTCATATACGAAATCTGATGAAAGATGAACATTTCGAGACACTTTTGGAGGGCGCAGAAAAAGAAGCTTGGGTCTCGTTCAAGTCAGTGTCGCAAAATTTCCTTGGAAACAACAGAGCTCCAAATGCAGATGAATTGGTGGATAATATGTTGAAGGCGTACCAAAGAATGGGATGTAACATGTCTCTAAAAATTCATTTCCTCCATTTCCATTTCGACTTTTTCCCGGCAAACCTTGGTGAAGTAAGTGACGAACATGGGGAACGTTTTCATCAGCAGATTTCAGCTCTTGAGAAACGTTACCAGGGCAAGTGGAATTCATCTATGCTGGCTGATTTCTGCTGGTCAGTAATAAGAGACACTACACAGTCAGAGTACAAGAGACAGGCCAAGAGGAAACGACATTGAAGTAAGTGTGCTCCTTAAAATACATATATGCTGTGGGATAAATTTTTACCAGTACTTACACAATAATTACCATGATATCTTAAAAACGCGAACTAATTAAACAATTTCACCATCATTTTCAAATTCAGCATGCAAAAATACATAAGAATCGGCTACTTTCATTAAAGATACAAAAAATTCCTTAAAATTTGTTGACCAGTGTAATATTTAAATACTCAAATAAAAAGGTGTGCCATTCCACTTAATTGTAATTATCATACAGTTTGGTATATGAAATATTTTGACGGTTTTCTGGCACAAGAGACAGGTGAGGACATTGAAAAGGCAGTGGATGGAAAGGAAGGCAGAGAAAAGGAGAAGGAGCAAGGAGGAAAGTGCTGCAGTAGCAGAGAAGGCAGCCAGGAAGGATGTTAAGAGATTTTTGGCAGATGGTGATGAGGATCTGGAATTGGAGAGAAGTGGTGATGAAGATGAGTTTGTTCCTGAAGTTGAGCTCTTCCCTCAAACTGACCCTGAGCCAGCAGCTTCGGCAAAGGTACAGAAAAACTATGATGAGATTCAAAACATTGCCCTTGCTAGTGTAAGGTATGGCATAGGGCTGAGGCCAACTGCAGCGATAGCAACAGCAGCTCTGATTGACGCAGGAATCATCACAGAAGACAATACAAGTAAAGTGATTGATAAGAGCAAGGTCAAGAGTGCACAGGAGAAGTTGATGAGAGAGCTGGGGGAACAGTTCGAGAAGAAGTGCAGGGAGGAGGGGGGGATCTCTTGCATCCTCTTTGATGGGCGGATTGACCTGACCAATGTGATGATGGAAGCTGAGGGCAGTGACCAATCTTTTCCCGCAAAGATCAAGGAAGAACACTATAGTGTTGTTAGTGAGCCTGGCAGCTACTATCTGTTCCACTTTACCCCAGAGAAAGCAACTAAAGAGGAGTCACATGCGGAGAAGATTGCTAAGGTCCTGTTTGTCTGGCTGAAAGAGAGGGGTTATGATAAGACCTTGTTGGCCATTGGAGGAGACTCAACAAATGTCAACACTGGTGTGAAAGCTGGAGTAATGCGGAAGCTGGAGCTGCACCTGGGAAGAAAGCTGGTCTGGTTGGTGTGCAACCTGCACACTGTTGAACTTCCCCTGCGCCATCTCATTGTTGACCTTGATGGCCCTACTCTGTCAGACAAGAAATTATCCGGGCCAATAGGAAAGCTCCTTGATTCTGCTACAGACTTTGATATCAATCCAAACTTCACCCGAATCTCTGTTGGCCCTCCACTGATCAAGCTTCCTGACAAGGTCATTCAAGATCTCTCAACTGATCAATACTATGGCTATAAAATTGTCTGTGCAGTCAGGGATGGAGTACTTCCTGCAGGGCTGGCTCTGTTAGAGATAGGACCAGTAAACCACAGCCGCTGGCTCACCACAGCGAACAGACTTCTCAGGCTCTGGGTGTCAAAGCACCTGAAGAAAGAACCTGAAGATTCTGCAATTCATTGTGGAATTCATCATTGGAGTGTATTACCCATGTTGGTTCAACGTGAAGGTCAAGCACTCCTGGATCGAAGGGCCTAGGCACATCCTCTTTCAGCTGGACTGCCTCAAGTCCCAGAGAAAGGAGGTGCTGGATATTGTGATGCCAACTGTGAGAAGATCTGCTTGGTATGCCCACAGTGAAGTCATCCTCCAAACACTACTCTGCTCTGAGGATCAGAAGGAGAGGATTGAAGGGGTGGAGAGAATCCTGGCCATCAGGGGAGAGGGGGACCCGGACACTCAGCTGGGGGACTCCTCTGTTAGGAGCAGAAGGACACCTGACATCAATTGTGATGCTACCAGCATCGGTGACTTGATCAGCTGGTCAGAACGTGTGTCAGAGCCACCTCTCAATTGCTCTCTAAGCACCTCAGAGGTGAAAAACTTCATCAACACCCCCATGGAGGTGCGCAACTGGCCTTCCCACACAAAGCATTGAGAGGGTTGTTAAAATGGTGACTGAGGCTTCTGCTAAGTACTTCTCACAGGAAAAGAGGGATGGAGGGATCAGGGCTCAGGAGACCAGCAGGAAGCTGATGTCCAAGTCTGAGTCAAATCAGGATTTGTGCAACCTGGCAAAGTTCAAGATGTCAGGAGAATGATCTTTGTAATTATATCCAGTGATATACATGCAGTTCACCTATTAATAAATATATGTAAAGTTGATTTGGCCTTGTCAATATAAATGATTTACCTTATATCTTTTAATATATTATAAAGGGGTTCAGAAGGGTAAAATTGGCAATTTAGAAATACAAAATGATGTAGGTTAGAGTTATCCTATCCAAAAATAAGCTCATATTTGAATTTTTTATGTAAAAACACATAATTTAGACCCCTGATGGTAGGATTTCCTTCAGATTCATGTTGTCACCTGAGTACGACCCGCCCTACTCATCCAACCACAATTTTATATTTTTTTCCTGTCCTATCGCTTCACTTCGGCGTTTGGATCCCCCCAAGAGGAGGTGCATTTGTCACTTTGGTGCCGCTGATTGGGAGGCCCTTAGGCAGTACTTCTCTGATTTCCCGTGGAATGATTACTGCTTCCGTGGCCAGGCCCTTTTCGAGTATGATGAGCGCATCACGGAGGTGATTTTCTCTGGTATGGAGGCGTACATTCCCTATTCTATTCCTCTACAAATGCAAAAAAGAACCTCAGTTTAATTTTACTTGTTCTATTTCTATCCGCAACAGAGAGAAGGGTTTTTGAAGGTAGCGTCGCCATCCAACTCCTGACCCTCCCTTACCTTAGCTTATATTTCTGCCCGGAACCTTGCAAAATCTGTTCTTCCTTCATTCGACAAAAATGTGAAAATCTATCCAATTCTAATTCTTCTCGCCCTTTCTGACATTTAGCTAAGAACCTCTTCAACAACTTTACTTCCTCTTCTTTCCCTCCTCTTTTCCATTCCGACGACTCAGTTTCTGTCTCCTCTGATAAGGCTGAGCGCTTTGTCCAAACTTTCCGCTTCAACTCAACCTTGGACGATTCCGGTGCTGTTCCTCTATCTCCTCCTCCCTCTGATTTTATTATGTCTAAAGTTGGAATCTCTTCCAAAGATGTTCTTTCTGCCCTATCTAGTCTTAATTCTAGGAAGGCGTACTGTCCTGATTGTGTTCCTACTGTTGTTCTCAGAACTGTGCTTCTATGCTGACACCCTGCCTAGGCATTCTTTCGTCTTTCATCTGGTACTTTTCCTTCATGATAGAAGTTTGCTTTTATTCAGCCTGTCCCAAAGAAGGATGACCGCTCTCAACCCTCCAACCATCGTCCAATTGCTTTGATTTCTTGCCTTTCTAAAGTTTTTGAATCTATCCTTAATATGAAGATTCTTAAACACTTTTCTTCTCGCAATCTTTTTTCAGATCGTCGCTCTACTCGAAATCTTCTTGCATATCTCTCTGACTCTTGGTCATCCTCCGTTTGGGATTTCGGTGAAACTTTTGCTATTGCGCTAAACATATCGAGAGCTTTTAATAGAGTCTGGCATTAATCTTTAATTTCCAAAATGCCCTCTTTCGGTTGCTATCCTTCTATTTGTGCTTTCATCTCTAATTTCCTTTCTGGCCGATCTATAGCTGCGGTTGTAGATGGCCACTGTTTTTCTCTTAAAGGTATTACGTACAATGGTGTTCCTCAGGGTTTTGTCTTGTCACCCACTCTTTTCCTTTTATATATAAATGATCTATTGATACATTCACCGCCAGCACTTTTTAAGATGATCAGCAGCCACCGCCAGCATTTTTGCAAGTTTTTACCAAACTATAAGATCTCACTAAAAAGTTAAACCAAAATTAAAACTAAAGATATCTCTAAAGGAAATCTACCAAAATACAACTCATAATGTATACGTTCAAGACCAGATTTCTCGTCTTTGGCGGTGAATGTGTTGAGTCGCATTTCCTGTTCTATTCACTCCTATGTCGATTATTCCACTCTTCACTTCTCCACCCACTTCACAAAGCGTCCCTCTCAACAGTCACTCCATACCTCGTGATAGTACACCTGACCTCTGATCTTTCGACTATCTCTAATTGGGGCAGAGAAAACTTTTGGCTTTCAATGCTTCAAAAACTCCATCTTCTTCCATCTGTCTACTTGTCACACTCTTCTACACGACTGTCCCCTTAGCTTCAACAAGACAGCTCAATCCTTCCTCTTAACATTCTTGGCGTTTCCTTTTCTCGTGATCTTTCATAGAAAGATCACATATACTCTAAAACAGCTTCTAAGAGGTTACGTCTGTTGTACGGGCTCCGCAGTTTCTTCACCCCCGTTCAGTTGCTGTCCCTGTCTAGGGGTCTTGTCCGCCCCTGTATGGAGTACGTTTCTCATGTGTAGGGTGGTTCAACTTACACAGCTCGACTTGACCGGGTGGAATCAAAGGCTTTCGTCCCATCAATTCCCCGCCTCTTACTGACTGTCTTTAGTCCCTCTCTCTTCGCCACAATATCGCCACCAAATATCTGGATGCAGTGGCAATGAGGACCATAACTACAATGGATGTGGCTGAGGCACTCATTCAAATGTTCTCACGGTTGAGATACCCTGAAAAGGTTTTATATGATCAAGGTACAAATTTCATGAGTGCCACCATGCAGGCATTTCACAGGATTACAAACATAAGATCCATCAAAACTACCCCGTATCACCCACAGACTAATGGACTCTGTGTAAAATTTAATGGTACACTGAAAATGATGATAAAAAAAGTTGTCAAGTGACGATCTCAAGCATTGGGATAGGCTGATTCAACCACTTCTCTTTGCATACAGAGAAGTCCCTCAGGAGTCAACAGGTTTCTCAACCTTTGAATTGCTCTTTGGTCATCAGGTGAGGGGTCCTCTCTATTTGTTGAACAATTTATGGCTACCCAAGCAAGGAGAAGAGAACAGTGCTATAAGCCATGTCCTGGATATGAGAGATAAGGTAAAACGGTGTCTAGAGGAGGCCAAAGTGCGGAAAACCAAGGCAAAGGGGCGTCAGAAGCGTATATATGATAGGAGGGCAAAGGAGAGACGACTGAAGCCCGGAGATTAAGTATATATACTACTACCCACGGTACTAAATAAGTTATGGCAGAATGGAAAGGTCCATATGAAGTAGTACGGCAAATAAGCGTGGTGGACTATGTAATTAGAGTGGGGCAGATGGAAAAACCTACCATATAAATATATTACGTAAGCAAGAGTTGAGAGAAGAGGCCATGAAGAATGCAAGTTTCTGCAAAGTGGCAGTAGAGGTCCAAGCAGAGGAAAGGGAAAGGGTAGCTAATGTAGGTGAGATTGAAGAGATGGTGGAAGGGCCAGATAATCTGGAGATAGCAGATTTTCGATCAGATATGAAAAAAACAGTGTGATATGGAGGATTTGAACACGGATGAGAGGAAAGCTCTCATGAAGGTAATAAATAGGCGTGACTCGGTTCTGTCTGTCCATCCAGGTAGGACAGATATGATTGAACATGCAATCCGTGCAAAGGGTGAGGACCCTATACACCAGAGTCCATCTCCTGTACCTTATGCTTTGAGGGAGTCAGTAAGAAGAGAGGTGGATGAGATGTTAGACCTGGGTCTCATCAGAAAGTCAAATAGTGTATGGGCATCTCCAATGGTGGTAGTGCCAAAGAAGGATGTAGGGAATAGGCAGTGCGTGGATCTCAGACAGCTCAACTGCAAGTATATAATGGATCCCTATCCTATGCCAGCTGTAGAAATACTGCAAAGACAAGGAGAAAATAAATATTTAACCAGGTTGAATTTAGCTAAAGGATTTTGGCAAATTCCTCTAAGGGGGTCCGATAGACATTTGACCTCATTATGGTGATGGGTCAACGGTACAAATTCAATGTTTTGCCTTTAGGTTTATCAACATCATCTGCGACATGTAATAGGAGAAGGAGAGGTCAGACAAGATCCAGATAAGGTAGCTGCCAAAAAAGAATTTCCCAAGGCCAACAAAAAAAGAGGAAGCGAGATCCTTTGTGGGTTTAGCCAGTTATTATCGGAAATTCATTAACAACTATGCAACCACAGTAAAACCCCTCACAGATGCTACAAAGAAAGAGGTACGAGAACCATTAGAGTGGAAACAAAAAATGGTAAATGCCCTCGAAAGGGTTAAGTGTGCCATATCAGAGGAAAACACTAAATCTGCGTGTTGAAGGAGGCACGTACATAATTCCGACTGATGCGTGTGATGTTGGATTGTCAGTAGTATTGCATATGGTGTGCGAGGGAGTAGAGAGGCCAATCATGTTTGTAAGTCGTAAATTAAAGGAGTATGAGAGGAATTATGCTACCATTGAGAAGGAGTGTTTGGCAATTGTGTTGGGGATTGAGAAATTTCATAACTGGATCTATGGTACTGAGTTTGAAATGGCATCAGACCATGCCCCATTGCAATGGCTGAATGATGATAGAGATAAACTCGAGGAGAACAAGGTGAGAACTCAGACTGCAGCCCTACAAATTCAAGGTGCAGTATGTTAAGGGTGCTGAGAATGTAGTAGCAGATTGTTTAAGTCTGAATCCTGTTTAGCATATAAATTGCATTTATTTTCAAAAGGAGGGGAGTAATGTAACATGTTAAAATACGTGCGGTGTGTAAGGGAGTGGATCTGGTGAATTTTAGCACGAAATCTGGTGTATGGTGAAATGGATTTGGGGCATGACACAAAGTAGAGAAAAAATTTCCTTCATCCTACCATGGAATTGAGTGTTGTGTCGCTAAGTTGGAAATGCTGTTTGGGCACATCATAAGGTAGAATCAGTGGGAGCACTGAACAGCTTGTCGGTTTGCCAGTAACACCAGCTTCAATGGGTGTAAAGGACAGAGGGGCCCACCCATGGACAAATGAGCACTAGCTACACAGGAGTAGTTCCTGGTGGGTACTAGGAAAAGTTGCAAGCTGGCACAAGAACAAAGTTCCAGAGTCAAGAGCATTGGAGGCTTCTTTGGAGTATTCGCAAGTACAGGGTGTCTATAAAGTTACGCATTATAGGAAAATAAGTAATGTCTATTTATTTATGTCTCCATCAGGCCAAATATGCTGAGGAACATTCAAAGAAACCTGCTTTTTCGTTTACAAACATGTTTTGAGATTGGTGGGAATCATTTCGAACAAATGAATAAAACAAAATAAATAAATAAACAACATAAATGTATTTTCCTATGATGCGTGACTTTATGGACACCCTGTAGAACAATCCGTTTCAATTGTCAATTGCCCAGTGAAAGAAAACTAATTTATCTGGAAACTAAGCATAAGGTTTATTCATTCAGTGTGGCATTCTAAAAGAGTTTCTGGTACATAGTGTTAAAGAAAGCGTGAATAGACAATACTTACAAATGGTGTTAACAGTGGTATGGCCTGCATGATGATGAGGGGCCCACTAGTGTGTTTTTAGATTATGATAATGGGCACAAGTTATATGGAGTATTGCAATTTAATGTGGAAGATTAATCAGTTTTAGTCCTTAAAATTTATTTCACTGCTCTGTGTAAATTTATTAAGAAATTGTTTACACATCTAATACGGGTATAATTGCAGGCAGGGCCTATCAGAGGGGGGGCTAGGATGGCCATTTGGCCTGGGCCTCAAGCTTAAGGGGGGGCCTCAAATTTAGAAACTTTCAGGTTTGAATATAATGTTTCGCAGTGAAAGTAATAATTGGGTTTAGCTATGGGCCTCAAAAGCTGGAAGTAGTCCGGGCCTCTCTGGACCTCTGAGAGGGCCTGATTGCAGGAATACTACTGTTAAGTAAGTTAAGTCAGATATTGAGCTTTAATTGCTAGCTTGTAGATGTTAATCATTAATAGGTTTTTCCACTGTAATAAATTGGGTCATTTGTG
This sequence comes from Bathynomus jamesi, assembly GCA_023014485.1. NCBI lineage: Eukaryota > Metazoa > Arthropoda > Malacostraca > Isopoda > Cirolanidae > Bathynomus > Bathynomus jamesi. The sequence continues at coordinate 690,053 of JAJOZX010001240.1, read as the reverse complement.
CCAACTAATTGAGAGTTAAATTTGAATGTGGGAGTTTAATCAAGTCATAAAGA